>VZRN01001305.1:2070629-2196683 GCA_013397935.1 Dasyornis broadbenti | reverse complement strand
AAAAAAAAAACAAAAAACCCCCCCATACATATATATATACACACACACACACCATGCTTATATATTTATTGGCTTAGTCTTTCTCTGACCTTGCCTGGAGCTATCCCCTTTTACAGCACACAAAAAACTAGTAGTGCCTGGTTTATCCTGGACCTGTCCTACTTTCCTGCCTTCAAGTACAATAAAGAGGAAAAAGAAAGTATGTTGAGATTTTTGCACTGAAGAACCTGAGACTCCAGGGGAGAACAAAGAGCCCCCTGTCTGTCAGACTGCAAACACTGGGCTGTAGTGAGGAAGACAGAGAATAGGAAGAGAATACAGCAAGGAGCCAAGATCTCTGAGGAAGCTCCTGAAGACTGAGAGGCAGGGAGAACATGCATCTTAAATGGTATGGAACACAGAGGGTCAGGAGGATGGGACATGGAAGGCCTGGGAAAAAAGGTGGCTCTAGGATAGGAAAAGAGTTGTGGCAGAAATATGAAGAGGCTGTGAACTTTGTGAGTGAGGCAGGGGGCACGGATGACAGGGAGAAACTACATGCCCTCCCTACACAGGCATGAGCTGGAGACTTGGACTAAGGATAAGGGTCCTCAGGCTAGAAGACACTACAAGCCAGAGTGAAAATCTGACAGGCTTGAAGCTGTGCAGAGCTTTGGGGCAGGTAGGGAACAAGACTTTCTCTACTACATACCTGCAAGCATATAAAAGATGCTGCCCCTGCTCCATCCACATGAACATCTCTTCCCACTCTTGTATCCTCTCTTTTGCAGCCAGAGCCACATGAGCACTGGCTCAGATTTTCCCATCTGTGTATTGGAATGTGACAGCATAACATTTTCCATCACCAGTATGACCCAAGGATCATATATGTTTTGATGTAGCTCTGGATCCCAAAGTGTATATGAGTGTTAAGGATAGCCTTCAAAGTGATAGAGAAGAGTGAAAATCAGGAGAAAATGACAGAGAAAATAGAGAGGAGACATTTCTTTAGACAGATGGTCTCATGAAGGCAATGTCTGAAAACTGTAATATGCTGCAAGTTCAGCCACTGCAATGCTGGAGCTGATATTAATCCCATCAAATACCTATCAACTTGCTCCTACACATTTGAAAACTAATTGAAAAGAAGGCCAAAGGCAGCACGCTAAAGTTAAGCAAGCATCCCAGTCAGAAGCAGAAATTAAACCACACATATGAGAAAAGACTGTAATTCTCACAGTTCAATTTCAGTCCTTAAGTAACCAGCCTCCATATTGCCTTTAGCAAGAGTTTTGCCAGAATTCCATGCCAGGATATTACTATAAAAAATGCTAACTTTTGACAGTACATTAGGAGATTACATTAGGGAGCATTAGGTAAAGTGTCAGCTGAAGATGCTGCTTAAGAAGAAAGATGTCAAGAGGAAAACAAGCTGCAGTATGATTTAATTTTGTGAGAGAAACTGCAGTGCACTCCTTGAATTTTAATGGATACAATGCTTCTCAGTTTCACATGCTGTGAACCAGCAGTGATAAGAGGAAAATGCTGATGACAGCCGTGATAATTTTTTTTAGACAGCAGCAATGAAGAAGAGCACAGCAAGCTACCCTCTTAATTAGGGACATTTTATGCTACAAGCTAAAATTGTTGATTTTTTAGACCTTTGGCAACTACACAGGCAAAAAGAAGGAAACTGAAATATTTAAAAGCTTCTTCATGGATGAAGAAACTGTGGCATCTATAATATTTCCTGCCTACTTGAGGACATACTGGGATACAATTTGCTTTCTGGGCCTGAGAGAGGTGAGCTAGAGAGAGGAATGAGCCATCTGGAGGCTGCAACTAATATTATACCAGTCCTGTATGTACCCTAAAAGAAGGTAGTTTGCAAGACTGTACCTTTTACACACTATCAGAGCAAAGCAGCAATGCAGAGAGCCTGTTCTGTAAGCCAGTAATTCCAGTAAGAAGAAAGTTTAGGGCTTGCCAATGGAGTCCAAGGAAACATCTTCCCAGTATAAGAGCAGAGAATAGCCAGTGCAAGTGCTGGAATGCCACTGAAGGTTGTTTCTTTCAGCATTGCTGGCGAGCACAGAGGCCAGATGTCAGACAGGAGGGAGAGGAGTCAAAGGAACCAGTGGAAACTGGTAGATACTGATGATTTAAAGGCAGCACAGACCTGAAGATAGCTCAGCCACTGTCATTCACTCTCTGCCACAGGCAAGGAAGGTAGGAAGTGATCCCTTTTCTCTCTGTCTTGACCCAAGTTTTCCATTATATTTCAGGCAGGCCACTCTACAAAACAAGACCTGTGGCAAATACCTGGTTGAGAGACTTCCTCTGTTCTCCTGGGGTGAATTTTGCACGTGTAACCTGCCTAGCAATCTTTTTCTTTCCTAAGAGCAGTGCCTTCTCCAGGTAACACCACCAAAATAAAATGCACACATTAAAAGAAGACCCTCTGCTCTTACTGTATGAGTGAGATCTGAGTACTACAACCTTGCTGCTTTTTTTAATAGAATAGGCTGCATGCTAGCATTTTTCATTTTTTTAGAACCAACTAGTATGTTCCACTTTAGTAGCAACAACATCCCTTACCTAGCATGTAATACCTAGGAAAAGAGACCTGGGGGAAAAGAAAAAAAAAAAACCACAAAAACCAAGCCACAATGAAAGATTTTAAAAGCTTTCATAGGCATGGGTAAAAACTGAGGGTATCAGTCAGAGGATTCAGATTTAAGAGAGAGGACAACTTACCCAAGGAGGCTGAGGAGGCAAATCTCAGCCTTTATCCCTATGGAGACCCAAGTTCTGATAGTGAGTGATTCCCTATGGAGACCTGACTTCTGATAGTGAGAGATTTTACAAGGAAATCTATCCAAACTTGACAGAAGGCTGCCATTGCTTCTTTCAGACACTCAGACTTTTTTCTGTTACCTGACAGTTCAGTTTCCTAGTCAGACTCAAACAGCTGATGGGAGGGGGGCACATGCAGTATTTCATCACAGGCTCTCCGCTATCATAACCTTAACTGATGTGTGTCAAGTATACAGGATATATCAGCAGAGCACCTGCTAATAATAAACCCTGAGGCAAAAAGTACCCTTAAAGCCTTCTGCGTTCACTCAAAATTCAAATTCCCAGTGTCACGAATTACAGCTCCAATAACTCAAAATTCTTCGTAATTTAGAGAGCTGTTCTTTTCCAAGATATTGTTTCATTTTGGGAGCTGGTCTGACATTCTCAAGGCAGTGTAGGGGAAATATAGTGAATCTAATAATCTGGTAACCATGAGTATATTTGGGAAATATTGGTAAGAGGTCAGGGTTTCAGTCAACTGCAAATTAATATCTTTCATTAAGTTCTGAACAATTGAACAATAGGTATAGATATATTACAATAAGTATATTACAAATGTGCCTGCAGACTAAATACTCAGCCACAGGAAAGTGCTAGCCAGAGGAAGAAAATGAATTACTGCAGTAAGCAGTTCTATTTCCAGCTTCCTTGCAGATTTTATCTCCCTCTTTTGTAGATTGAGCATGATATGCTTCTCTGCTTCCCAGGCCATCTGAAAGCTTTGTTAATGAGTATTAGTAAATAACTTTGTTTTCACAAACTGCCTACCATCTCAGAATCAAAAAGTGCAATTACAGCTTATTCAGTTTACAGCAGTTCTTTTATGAAGGATGTTGATTCAGCACCCTGTTTTAGCAAGCCCTGTTAATACATCTTCAAAATTATCTCTCTGGGAGGAAAAAAAAAAAAATCAATTTTAATCTTCTGCCTGTTTACCCTGATGCAAATCAAACAGGCACAGTCTGCCCCTACAGAGCCAGCCATGCTGTGCTGAGCTCGTGATGCACAAGGGATTTCTTTCTTTAGTCAAGAGACTGACAATGTGGTAAGCATATTGATTACGCCTAACTATGCACTGCAAGGGCACAGCAACAGCTCCTAGGTGTGCGGTCTATCGTATGGCTTTCATTTTAGTACTGAGATCCTGCTTTCTTAATCTACAGACAAAAACCAATTTAATTTCCATCTTTACTAATCAAGGCTTAGTATCTATCTGCTGCTTAGCGCAACTGACTGAAACACTCTGGCTTGTATTCACAGCCTGGCACAGAAGCAGCTTATTGCTGTAATTAGCTTTAATTCATACACTACCACACATGCATTGTACTGCTGCAGAGGAGGCTCAGTCTCAGAGCTGAACAACCATCAGCATCAAGACCCACCTAAAATATACTAAGTACAACAGCTGCCCATAATTTGACCAGTTTTATTAGGAAGTTTCTGTCTAGCTGTCTCTTATTCACTGCTTCCTAAACATAATACTGCTTGACTGGCCCTCTGCAATTCACGACTCATTGAATGATGCAGTCATTAAGATCCTGTAGATGAGTAGAATTGTTGAGCCAAGTTTCCAGACTGCATCAGGGCTGTCTGCAGAAGCTGTGCACAGCTCCAAAACACAAGCAGCACAGCAGAGACAAAGGCACAATCCCCAGGGCATCCCCCTATTGGGTACATCCACAGAGGGCAAGCTAAACAAACTGAAAGGAACATGGCATCAGGCCTTGTTTTGGATTTGCTTTTAATTTTTTGGGCATGAGTCAAGGCTAATGAAGATCTGATTGAAATTTACTTTCCTGTGATTTTAAGTAGAGGAATAATGAACATTCTTATTTACAGTGACAGCCACCTCCCCCCCCCCAAGATATCCTGAACTCACAGGCTGAGCCTCAGTTACCATATGAAATCTAGACACGGATTTGCCCAAAATTCAGGAGCAGACTAGTTCTGAGATTCTGCACGGTGGCCAGCTCTGACAGGGACACAAAGAGTTTCTTTGCTGGTTTAAATGGTAAAAGAGAAAGTCTAAAATGTCCATCCATGTATGCTATGCACGGTTAAGTTGAAGAATACTGCCCGAACAAGGCAATATTTGATTTCAGATTCTGAAAATTAGAAGGGCCATAGTAAAGATGCAAGAAGTCATGCTCATTCCATCTCTGCAGTCTTTTGCTCTGTGGAGCTGTGAAAGTTCCCGATAGCAGTCAACAAAGAGGACTGAAATCTCTGACCATAACGTTCTTTTTCTACTGCTAGGCATATATCTTCAAATATAACAGCACTTATCAGCATTTTGGGGACCATTCATTTTACAGTATCTCATTTCCAGCCATTTCAAACTTTTCCAAATCACACTACTCATGATCTTGCAAAAATTGCTGCTGTTTGAAAAGAGACTGGATGATCAAATACTGGAAATGCATCTAAAACTAAAAACTAGATGCAGATTAAATGAAGAGGGTGTATACATATATATACAAACCCCAACAACTTCGTTTAAATGGGTTGTGTCCTTAGTAACTTTTTCCCTTTTGCCTCCCAGGAAGGTCTCATTTGAGATTGAAATCGTGTGCTCCTTGCAGTCATGACACTGCATACAAAGTAGCTGCTCTTTTACTTCAGACAGAGGAAAATGCTTTAATAGCTGCCTCTCTGAATGACAGCATCTACCTGCCTTGCTAAAACATGCCCTTAGTCTTATGAGAAAAGCCACAACAAGACAGAAGGCTACTTACTAGTGTTCCATACAGTCCAAGCAGGAGTATCAGAGGCTGAAATTCACTGTGCCTCTGATGAGAAGATTTAGCTCCTTGCAGCATTCAGACAGTTGGTCCCATTACGGCTATCGGGCGGCTGAGTTAAAGGGTGGCCGCGCACAAACATAAACAGCTTGTCAGCACAAGCCAAAGAGGCGGGCCTGCCCTGCCAGCCACAATGCGAGCCAATGATTAGCTCCTTCTTCACATTCTGGCTGTTCAAGATATTGCGTTTCATTCTTAAGCAGGGGAACAAGAGGGACTGACTGGGAAGGGCTAAGGCTTGACGGTTTACTGCTAGGCATTAAAATGCTTAAGGTGGAAGGAAAACCAAAAATCAATAGATCACTTCAGGAAAAGCACATATTTACTGTGAATTCATACAAACACTTCTAGGGAGCACACAGGAATCTCCAATGCACTGTTTCTGTTAGGTCAATCAAACATACAAACAAACAAAAGACATCTAAATTAAATGTAGCTCATAGTCAACTGTATAGGAGTTTCACTTGCAAAGTCTCTAATGCTCTCCATCCTTTTTCTTATTCCCATCCTTCCTAACATACTTTATCTGCTTTATTTGCTGACAGTGGCATTTCTCACTTCTATGTCAAAAATGTCTTACCCTGACCTTCTTGACTTGACCCCCAACCTTCATTGATCCTCCTATGATTGCTTCTCTTCGCCTCCATCTTAACTGCTTGTTCTTTTGGTCCTGATCTCCCGGAAAGAGCAGAGTCACAAGAGAGGCTCCTTAGGGTAAGGTTCTGTGAGACAACCAAGTTGATCTAGCAAGTTACTGCTGTCAAAAGTGGGGGTGTTAAGTCTCCCTTCTCTTCAGCACCACACTGTGCCCTCCTTTGTCTGTCCCCCCATCATTCAGGTAAAGGTAATCTAGCACAGAAGCAAATGCTTCTCTGTCAGTTTACTGATCTTAACACAGACAAAAGAAGTATTGCATAGAGTGAATACTCCCTGAAATATAAGCTCCTTCTGATCTTGCCTCAGCCATCCATGATCCTACCTGTCTGCCCATGTTCCTCTCTCCTTTGTTGTTTGAACTGAATTGTTCCTAGTTAACTGAATACCCTGCTTACAGCTGCTGATCCCATTTCATCCCAGCTCTGTCCTATTTTCTTATGCCTCCAGTTCAGCTGTGAGGCCTGTCTGCCACCAAAATGTGTCTCATCAAGTGTTTTATAATAACTCCCTGTGTAAATACCATGCTTTGTGCTTCAAGCCTCAGGCTCTTTGAGCTTTTTTTTTGCTTTGGAAGTAACTAAAATCCTCCTTAAAAACCATGCCATCTTTTTGGCTTTCACTGTTGTTTCTCTGACCTTTCTGATTAATTCTTCTCTCAGATTCTACCCCTCCCTCCCTTGCACTCCCAGAGGCACCCTACTTCTTGTTACATTCTATCCAGCTTTTACTATTTGCTTGTGCAGGCTCCTGTACCACTTTATGTCAGTGATTTACGAGCATCCATTTGTATTTTTCAGCTTTCTGCTTTTCTCCAGTCCCATATGTCACCGTTTTAGGCATATTGTATTAAATGCCCTGACAGTTCCTAATTTTAGGATCCTTTTCTGGGATCAAATTAAAGCAGTCCAATCACACTACATCCCATGTAGTCTTGGCACAAGTAATTTCTCTCCCCCTCTGCTTTGATAAAGGAGCTGACCTCCCTGCAGAAGCAGATGCTGAACTTAGCACCTGGTTCAGATGGGCAGGCACATCGCAGCTCTACAGCTTCTGCTGACAGGCTGCACGAGAGTTCTGGCACGAAGCCCTGCATCACAATGTGCTGGGGTCATGTTTGCAAGTTTTTCTTCACAGTGAGCCATGCTAGGTACATTTGCAATATCTGAGATTCTGATGTAATTGCACAGCTCCATCAGCTGCCACCCAAGTACATAACATACACTGCCTCTACTTTTACCCAGATTTCTTACTTAGTATGTGCTATCTGCAGCAACACCATTATATTACCAGAACTCTCTTCTAGTATTTTTAACATATAAATCTCTGCCCAGATCCACTATGTGATCACAGTATTTGATTACTTTAATTATTTTGATTATTGAGCCTGGATCCTATTCCTAATGCACCTGCATTGTTTTCCACAAAAAAATTCAGCATCTGAGGTCATCTTTTGTTCCATACCACAGCCACATTGCCTACACCTCCCTGAAAGCCATGCTTTCATGTCCTGAGCTTCACAGCCTTTTCAGAGTTTCTCCTTTCTTACTGATCCACTACCACAGCTATCTTCCTCATAAGGCCTGGCTTTTCAGCTTTCTCTCTTCCTACAAAGCTCTCTTTTCTTACCTTGTATTCTATGCAGAGAATGCCTGCTTCATCAAATCTAGTTATCTATTCTTCTTTTCTACAATCTACATGTCACAAAATATGGAAATAATATATCAGAATGAGAGTGGGAAACAATAAATAGGTGAAAAGTCACTCCAGGAAGAAGACTGTTTCATCCATAAATATAAAACATATGTGCTACAAATCTTCTACCATCAACTATATATCTCATGTTATGCACCTTACACTCTTAGATTTTTTATGGAACAGGATAGGCATGAGAATCCCTTGATGGATATGGATCAAGCATCCAAACACTGTACATGAGATTGTGAAAAGACTGCTATGAAAAGACTGTTTGTAGATGCACAAGAGAAAGCAAGCTAGCTATTGCATCTCTGATTCCCATGGAAATTTATTTAAGATGCTAATTCAGTGTAGCCACAAATGAAGAAACAAAAGAGAGAGCAAGAATGAGCTGATTTAGTGGACTGTGTTGAAAAGGCACACTTTAGACAAAGTCACCCTGGGTACAACTCCTGTGACTCTACACACAGCATTATGCCAAGGATGAAGCTGCTTCTTTGTCCGTAAGCCTTGTATGATGCAGGAAAATTGTTACCGGCACTGCCAACAATACCAATCTAGGCACCAGCTAAGTGTGATGGCCAAGCTGATTTAATAACTTACTTTTAGCAAAAAGGTCATCATTCCCCTCTCTTTATCACCATTCCCAGCTGCACAGGCCTGCTTCTCTCATGTGTGTTCCAGGATCAGTGTGAAAGCTCACAGACCAAATTTGTTTTGCTGGATATGTTTTTCAGACAGGTTAATGATCTGACTCATATCCCTGCCATGCTAAGCACCCCAAGAGCCAGAGGAGCGAAACAGTAAACACATGTGGCTGAAGGTGGAGAGGGGAAAATGCGGAGACCGGTGAAATTTAAAACCATGACCCCAAACCAGTGTCATTCTTAAACACAAGATCCCAAAAGCTGATGAGTCCCTTCCAGCTCAGCATATTCTATGATTCTGTGCTATGATTCAGCAGAACTTTGCGCACTCCCTCAGTTCCAGGCTCCATGGGTGACATTTTCACTGTGTTCCTTTCCTATTACCATCTGTGCATCTGGCTTCTACTATTTATTGTTTGCTTTCTAAAACTGTTTTTTTTACCATTTTGTGGCCTTAGCCCACCCTCACTCTGTTTTTTCTTCTCGTAACAAGCTCAGCTGGATGCTATTTTGCCAGTTCTTTGTATCTCCCTTTAGGGCCAACAAGGAAGCTCAGGCCCCCTGAGGCTCAGCCTGACCAGTTCATATCTACTGTACTGCTGGGAGAAGACCTGCCCTGCTTCTCCACCAGAAGCTACAGATGCTGCAGAATGGAGTGGAGTGAGAAGATTTTTGTCATGTTTTACTGGCCTGCTTTCAATTATAAAGGGGGTTACAAGTTATTCCCAGAAAACACACGAGCTCAAGCAATGGAAGACTTCAGATAGTGACAAAAGAAGTGAAACTGTGTAGCTGAATTGTTTCATTTTCCTGTTAAAAAAGAAAACAAATGGCAGAAGCGGAAGGGGAAGAGATCGTGTGCAAATGCACCACACTAAGAGATGAGACTGCAATCAGTGGGAACTTGGGCTTAGTCCCAGCTCAGACCATGTGCATTTTGAACTTTGAGCTCTTGGACCACGTCCTAATTAGAGAGCAAGTGACACACTGTGGAACTATTTAACCCTTTTGTGGTGCCTCCTGAAGTCTAGCAAATGCCGGAAGAGACTCTGGGGATGTGTCTAACCCCTGGAGGCCACACAGACTGTAGGACCTAGCCCTGTGCTCCAAACAGCTTAAGTGAAACAACTGCTGTCAACACCTCTCTTTTCATGGCTCTCTACACAGAAAGGTCAGGCTTACAACTGCTCCTTCCTGCACTGTTGAATAATTGCTGGAATCTCCCCCTAATGTGCCAGCCTTCCATCCAGAATCTGCCAGTCTTGAAGAGAGAATGGTTCCTCCAACCTCATCAGTAATGCCACACCAAGGATCAGATCAAACAGAGATACCCGTCGGAACTTAATAGTGTAAATAATGCCACACTGACCACAGAGACCCGCTTCTCTGCTTCACAGCAGTGGAAAGCAGCACAGAATTATCAAATTGTATCTGTAACTAAAAATACAATTATAGCATTAGGAGCTGTGTGGAAAGAAGCAAGGGTTATACAGCCGATGTACATGAACAGGTGTCATGACCATCACTGGTGTTCTAGTTAGATCTGCACTAATGATTTAATATTTTATATCCCTTTGTAAAGTGGTAATATTATGTCTTACTTCTATTTCACAGAAGTTCTATGTGGATACATTTACAGTTCTTTGAAGCGCTCACTGAAGACATTTCAGACATACAAACTGTTACTATTTTCACTATTGACTTAAGAAATATATCCTTTGAAAGCAAATAAACAGGATAACTACTTTGGCAGGATGAGTTTGTTTTTTTTTTTAATTTCCTACCACCTCTAAGGTCCCTCATTCCAAACACAACACAAATACACTAATAAAAGGAGATGCACCTCCAAAAATGCATGCACTATGGGTAAAGATTAACTTTGGCACTGTAGAACACAGTAAACCTGCAAGCTTGATGTCCATCTGTGCAAGTTTTCTTCCTAGCTCCTTTGTGTCCCATGTCCTGGTGAGAGGTTCACAGGAGGCCTTTAAGTACAAACTACTCTTTGCACATGTCCTTCATTTCCCATTCAGTTGTGCTCTACCTTATTTGCAGACTAATGGCCTCAGTTTCCCGTTTAACCTGGAAGACTGGTAGTCAGAGTTTTTGAGCCTTAAGGTCTTTCTAGACGGAACTGTGACATCAAGGTAGCAAGAAGTATCAAAGCTAGCTCTAAAATATCTGTCTAGTGTATGTGCTGCTGAAGTGGGACAGAACTCAGTCAAGACACAAAGCAAATTAGCCTGTCTTGGACACCATGCTGCCATAACTGGCTTCTATATCCAAGCTGGCCATAAGCTACTTTAAGCCTTGCTATACTACACTACTTACATTTCTCTATTAAATTCAGTGAATTAATCTAGACAAACCATTCAAATTCCACTGTTGTTATAGGGTGACTTATGCACTTCTAGAGGGATTTTGCAAAGGTGATTAAATACCCCTTATCTCTGGTTAGGTTTAGAGTTCACAAAAATATTTCAGAAAGACAAACGTTTTGACTTTGGAGCAGACCTACATTCAGAGTATCAGGTACATAGACAAAAAGCGCCAAAAGAGCCGCAGATCCAGCAGCACACACATCCACCCTAATTTCAAACTACAAGATGACTTGTCTCCAAGGAATGCTTTCCTATATAACAAGATAAACATTTCCAGCAGTGCCTTTGGAACTGACAAATTCCTCATTAGGTATGGCCTTTGCAATGTGGCCTTGCTCATAAGGAGAAAAAAAAAAATCATCTCTCCAGTTTCTCACACTTCTCTGTAGGCTGACATGTTCTTGCTCACACAGAGGAACTTCAAGGGAAATATCCAAAAGAACTCTTCTGTGAAGACCTTGCTGTTATACCACAGACAGACAGCATTAATAGAAGACTGCCTTCAAGATAGCTGTGGTTCCTGCTCCCATAAGAAACCCTATTCATTGTGAACCCAGCAGTAAATATTCCACTTGCTTCTTTGGCACAGAATGAAATTTCTGCATCAACAAGAGCAAAGGATGCTCAGACACCAAGAGAGATTTGCCCATCATAGGAAAAATGTTCTGATTAGCAATGCAGTGACCTTGGTTCAAAGAAAGCGCTTTAATACATGTCTTTCTGTCAAGCATATGAGAACTCCTGCTGATTTCACTGTCACATCAATGGGGTCAGCCATGGATTTATCCAGGAAATAAAGGGAATTAATTCCCTTCACACATACATACACCCCCTGAATAATGGTCAGAGTGATCTATGCCCAATGGTGCAGATGTGACTTGTCCCTCCCCACTCCCAGTGTGGATTAGGATTTACCTCTCCTTGAATGAGACTACCAAGGCATTTTATGCCTACTTGCTGAAGAGGAGTGAGTGGGATACCAAAAAAATGCTATACCAAACTTAATTCTACATCCCCTTTCTACCTAGCAAGCCTAGACAAAGTTACTGAGCATGCAGAAAGACCTAAATAATTTAAATGCTTGAAACTGCAGAGGCACAACGAAGGTCAGAATCATTCATTTGGATAAAGAAACCCAAGGAGATGGTGGTGTGTACTGTATAAGCCTGCAAGCAAACACAACAGGCCAAGTTTTCAGTATCCTCATATAACAGGCTAAATTGTAAGAGCAATTTTAATGAATTCCAGGTGTTCTCAAGTGAAATTTCTCATGATTACCTATCCCCCTATAAAAAGAGGGACATATTAGTTCTCAAGCAAAGCTCTGTTATAAAGGTATTCTGAGCAGCAGGAGAGGGAAAGAAGACCTTAACATTAAAGATACTACAAACCTCAGCCATGCAGGAGAACTCAATTAAAACTCCTCTTGATCCAAGTAGCACATGGCTAAACCTATCATATAATCAGAACCAAAACACCCCCATGTCTGGATTTAATTATGCCATGCCATTTTACAGCAGCCTAAGAAAACTGAACTGGGGAGTCAAAATAATCCTAGAAGAATTCTTCAGTCAATCACACATATAAGAACCTGGGAAAGAATGGATAACAGACAACATCAGCAGACTGAGCATACAAAGGTTCTTATTAAAGGCAAGAACAACAACAACGAAGTCTGTAGACAAATGGCTCACTTCAGAATGATAGCATCTACCACAAAATTTCTGTATGGTCTAGAAAATTCAAGTAAACCTACAAAACCAATGCCTACTGAAAGGACAGAGTTCTGTTCAATACGTGCTCACTCATTTGAAAAGAAATAGAATTCAAGGAATGCTAAAATCCTTCAGAAATACATATTTTTTTACGAGTTCTACACATATTTGAAACAAATTCTCGGTAAGAAAGTATTTGTATGAGATTGTATGTTTATAGAGCAACTGTAAATTACAGGGAAAAATCTGTATAAGAACATACTTGCAATTAATATGAAAGTATAAAGGACATGGCATTTAATTATTTATTCAATGTGAATACAAAATCAACCAAAATACGATTTTTAAAATTTGAAAACAAAGATTACTAGACATGTTTCTTGCAAATGTTAACTGGGGAGAAGGAACTTAAAGTGTTTTGAAATATTACCTAGCCAGCAAAGAAGGTTGGAGATATTGTATATTCTAGCTCAAGCAAATAAATAAAAATGTATATGGAAAAGCAATGCCAGTGCTATCTAAATTATATCTGAAGATATGCAGCATGAAATAAAATTATAGTCTTTATAACCTGCATCCAGCATCACTATGGTATTTTTATAGTAATATGAAATCAGTTCCATGTCAGTGTGGGGGGTTTTTTTCCTATTTAACAGCCTTTTATGAAAAAAAAAAAGTGCCACTTCTTCCAGCATTCATTCTTCTTATTGCTTAAGTAATGACTATTCTGCTTCATTCCTTGAGCAAGGATCCCCTGATTCTGTTAAAACAGCCAGAGCTGCCCAACTGCAACACAGTGCTCTACCAGGACCTTTGTGTCGATCCAAGCTACAACATGGATTAAATTATAGCTCACACACTGTGATTCTATTTGCATGCAAGGAACAAACTCAGTGTGAAGTAATACTGCGTAGTAGCCAGGGTCTGGATGAACAGCAGGCCTTGCAAGTTTGTGTGCATTCACTTGTGCTTTTCTGTATGCTTGTCAAGGTCAGCAATGTGGCATGTTTAAAGGAGCCTTCTTGCATTGAAAGGATTGTTGTTTGCTCTTGGTTGCTTTCTGACTCAAGCTCAAGCTGAGAGAGACCCCACAGAAGAAGGCAATGATTATTGCAATGTGATTGCTAAAATGCAGCAATTGCTCAGATTAATGCAGTTATTTTAAAGCTATATTTCTTGGTCATTTCAATGACAGGTGAAAGACAGCAAAAAGCACAGTGTCAGCTGGAAAGGAAGCTTATCTTGCAATCCATCCACTGGCATCCATAGATATAATGATGCCTAAGACAAAACACATGTGAACCCCTTGATACTGCAGAGGATTCCAGAGCATTAATGTCCACAATACAGAACAGGTTGCATGCATTCTGAAAAGGAAATATTCTGCAGATTCAAAAACCTGTTTAACTTGTAAATGAAAGAAAAAGTTAAACTTTTTCAGTAGCATGCCAAAAAATGAAACTGAAAATGGTCCAATCTTTTTGCCTTTCACTTCCTTCCTCATCCACAGTAATTTCAGACTCTACAGCAAGTTCCAGTATCACTTTTTGAAGGAAAAGAACCCTTCAAGGATAGATATTTAATACCATCCTCAACAGAATAAATTACTATTCAGGGTTTTATCTAAGAAATCTTGTTACAGCTATACTTAAGAACCTCCTTGCTAAAACAGAGGTACTGAATGCCATGATGTTTGCCCAAAGCAGAATTTTTTTGTCAATTGTACATTTTTTGTGCATTTGAATACTATAATCTATAGGCATGGTAATTTTATATTTCTCCATTAAGTGACTCTGCTTGAGCTGTTAATAGATTGACAGTCTTTAAGGGACAGTGTGAACTTTTTCATGCTAGATGTTTGCCACATTAAAAAAAATAGCCAAAATAATTGAGTTATTTCTGAGAACAAGACTAAGAAAAATCAGATTGCTTTGCATGACAAAAATTCAGGTGTCTTTATTTGAGAACTATGAAAATCATCAGCTTTTCAATAGGAGCCTGAATACTAAACAACAGGGAGAGGCTTTAATCCAGAAAATTACTTTTTTAACATCACATGAATATGTACATTAACCTCTCTGTGACCCAATGCATACTCACTTGGGAGATGAATTTTTTATGTGATACAGGCAGCTAGCTTTCTGTCCTTTCGTAGTGTTTGTCTAGCATCCCTTAAATATGAACCTTGCAACAGAGGAAGATATTAAACAAGACACATCCAAACCAGTTCAACGAAAGATGATAGATTAAATTCACAAGGCACTGAAAGAAACTCTGGTATGAGGATAAGTATTCCCATGAGCAGCTCTCTCAGAAGACATACTATCTTACAAAAACTCCCCAGTAAGAAATACTGCTGGTTTTATTGCATACTGTTCTAACACTACTTCCTCACTGTCAGGGCTGTTCCTTCCTAATTACAATTACATATTAGCCCCCTCAAGACCTCACTGTGGTCAAGAAACATGCTTTGCAGGTGAGCAATAGTGGAAAGTCCTGGTCCAGGTAGAGGCAGTGGAATCTATTCAGTGAATGATGCCAAGTGAACAGAACAAAGAGACTGCCCTCTCACTGCATTTCTCCAAGCTGGCTCTTAGTGGGATCATACTTTGGCTATGGCAAATAAAATGGCCAACAATTGTAAGCAGCAACAATTAAGCCATTCATGGTGCCTTTTGGAGAATGATGGATGGAGTTTCTTGTACCATCCTCACCCCAGCTGCACTCTTTGTCAATTCCTCCTTCATGGAAGTTGTGTTATTTGAGCATCTGTTCTGAATCAGTAGATAAACAAACTACTATAGACTATGGTATGTACACATACCCACTGACAAATAGTCCTGTGAAGAGACAGCCATCCATTGACCTAGAGAATTGCACTGCCAGCGTGATAGGCAGTCCTATACCTACTTTTAAACCCCATACCTGATTAAAGCAATCAGCTGAAAGGATTTCTTTATAGAAGTACTCTATTATAAACACCTTTATTTAGATAGTTCACCAGAAGCACAGAAGATAACATAGTGATGTTGTAACACTTGTTGCTCTGTCAACACTCAAACCTTCCTCAGTGACAAACAGAGGGGAAGTATATTTACAGGAAAAAGCTTTTCAGATGATACCGTCAGAGTAGTGGGGGGTCTCTGGTACTTAAGGATCTAAGCTATTTTTTCCCAGCTCCATAATCAGGGCTTCATAACATCAGCTCTGATTTCTCCTATGGTTAGCTGGCTGAGCATCAAGGAGCATCGAAAAGAGCTTTCTTCTTTCTGCTCTCCATAACACTTGTAATCAGGTGTGTCTATCTGCCCTTACATCTTCAAGAATAAAGCAAAGAAAATCTTTCAGAAAACGACAGAACCATTTTAGAAAGCATTACTGTAAGCCAATGGTGAGGCCTTTTGTTGCCCAAAAGTGCATACCCATACTTCCTAAGAAACAGAAGACATAACGGTCCTCCCCTCCCTATACTCTGATGCTGAACAAGCAATGAACATTTATAGAAAAGAAGGAATTAACTTTAATTATTATTTCAGTGCATAAACAATCAAGGTCAGAACCAAAGCAAACTATCACGTGTCTCCTGATAATTACAGTGAAAATAATGACTTATTTTCTCATCAATAATTATTGATTTGTAGAAGACCGTTGATGTCATAGCATGGTATTCATTATAAGCATTACACAATGGCATCCATGTTACAAGCTTCACTCTGTTAACTCTCAACATGTTCTTAAAAACAAAAGAAAAGCTGCATAAATTCTGCATTTCTCATTTTAAAGCATACAGTCTTAATTTTATAGAGAAAAAGAGTACTTTGACCATTCCACCTAGTAGGGACACCAATGGCTGGGAGTCCATTTGGGGTAAAATTTTGCCATGGGAACATGCAGTATGAGTTAATTCACTTTTAGGATGACTATGTCTTAGACCAAGGTTAACAAATATATTGTCCTGGGAACTCCAAATATACTAAAATAATTTGGGTGTTAGTTATCTAATTCTTTAATCAATTTTTAGCCTCATTGTTTTATTTTTACATAGCAACTACTAGTGACTAATTTAAAATCTGAGGGCCACACATACTGTAACAAAGCTTTAGCAAGCTATGGATTTCAGGTATGTCAGTAGGGCAACAGTCAGAATGTCAAGGGAGTTGATGTCAGCCTCCTCTTTCAAAAACCTAGCCAAGATAAACAGCAGGGTCTACTTCTCTGCATTCTGCTAAGACAGAGTCTGCCAAAACCACTTATTTCAGTGAACCTGTTTCCAAAGAAGAATGGAAGCTGGTTCTTTACAAGGTATTCAACAGAGGTAGCTCAATATCAGTTTCCAATCTCTCTAATTTCTTTAAAAGAGCCCTTGTGTGAGTGAACTCCCACTGAATTGAAGGAATGGGGGGGAAACAGAATAGGAAAGGTATTTAACTTTTTTCAGTTGCTCCCCTAGATAGGAAAAGAAGACTCAGAAGTACTGAAGCCTTTAAATTAAGACTACTCATGTTTCTAAAAAACAAACAAGCTTTAGTGATTTGGTTATTTCTGACTTACTGTCTTTAAAATTAGGTCATTACTTTTAGGAATGCTTTGAAATGAATGATAGGACAGGATTTCAGAATCGTCTTAACAGTAATCCATACCATTCCTGGGGATAAATTGTTTTGTCTTTGACCTTCTAGCTTATCCCTTTGGGAATCATATTATTATCTCATAAGAAAAGAGGCACCCATCTTAATATTCCTGACTTAATGAGTTCTGCAAAATCCTTTCAAAGTACCAGCTAACCAGATTGATAAACTACTGTTTTATCCATCCAGATCAAGCTGGATTTATGACTAATAGCATGCTTGCAAATAATCTTTCAGACTTTTACTCATCATTCCCTGTATGAAAAAAACCCCAGTCGTTTGAGGAGTACAACAGACCTTCATGTTTTTTAGCTTGAAATTGTATAGATCATTTCAACTGCTTTATGGAAGGGACAACAGTGACACTGTCAGAATAAATTTAAATTTAGTTTTTAATATGTCACTTAAGTGATACATGTTTCAGTGTCAATGCAAAAAGACACATTGCAAAGTTCAGTTTCAAAGTGAAATTAAAAAATCCTGGGAAATTCAAGGTACTGTATCTTTTCAACTGCAGTTTGGCCCTCTGGGATCCTTCAGATTTTTTATTCCTGCATATACAACTAGGTTTATCACCTCAAAATAAAAATGGCACTTAGAAATCATAGTAGTTTGTGCAATATACATTTCCAGAAAGAATAATTATGCCGTTTGGCTCAGATATGTTGGTTACACTACTCAGTTAAGTTATAGGTTGTATTCATGTTACAGCCTTGCCTTGTGAAAGATGATCTGAAGAGTGTACAAGTTGAACACATGGAATACCTTAAGCATGGAATAGTGTACTATAATGGGCCTTTGTGTACTAGAGAGTTATCCTGACTGATTTCAAATCGCAGTTTAGTCCTAGTTTATGAGTATAAAAACTACTGTGTACCTTACACTGTATCATTCAAACAAAATGTAGCAGATAAGGTGATACTAACAGATGTGTGACTGCTCCTGAAATCTACAAAGATTGATTGTAAGTAAGATGGATAAGGAGCAAAGTGATGGGAAAAACTGCTCTTATAAAAAAATGCTGATGAAGATTCTCATCCCATATTGTAATCCCCACCGTCCACCTCAAATCACAGCACATGGTCCATGAGTCAATTTGTGTGTGGTGGTCATGTGTCATGCTGCTGCTATTTCGTGCATATAATCAATATTGAAATTTAGGTACTGTAAATAACCAAAAGTAAACATACTTCATTAAACTTAATAATGAATATTGTAACCTTAGTAATTAAATTTATAATGAACCTTATTAACTTAGTAATTGGCAATAGTGTCTTAACGATTTTAAGGGAAATCTTCGTTGGTGGTCCAGAACTATTTTGTAATTATAGTCATGTTTTGGTCAGTTGAGTTAATTTTAATTAATATACTTCATTAACTTAATACCTAAACACTAACAGCCTAAGGGAGAAACTTCAAGTGAATCAGTAAGACAGCTTTAAAATAAGGTCACAGTAAGTGTGTGTCATTCCCTAATTTTAATTACATGTAATTTCAAGCCTATGTCTAAGCACAGTCTGGTATCCTGAAGACCAATTCAGATAACACACTACTGAACATCTGTGTTCTGAATTTAGATAAAGAACCAAACAAGAAAGGTAGTAAGTGTGTGCTAAGGAGGTTTTGATTTATTTGTAATACGGCTTGTAAGCAGTCTGGAGACAAAGATTACCTTCTGTTTCTATGTAATACCTAGCTCAGTAGCAAAAAAGGTGTTCCTAGATGCTAAAGAAATAGCAAAGAGTAATAATAATATAAATGCAGAATAAAATGATAATGCCATTGGTGCAAGTCAGAATTTCATATGAGGTGTACTGACTGATATTTAATGAACTGCACTGAATGAACTTGACACTGCACAGTTCTTAGGAAACAACCAAGTCCTGTGTAATTTGATTTAAAAGAAATTTACCACTGCTGAAGTTATTTTTCTCAGTTTTTTTCTTCAAGTAAAGCCCACAGAAAACAGCAGCATCCCTATTTATTTTTTTCTTTAACATGATCAGGTGATTAAATAGATTGGGTCTACATGTGGTTTAGTGTTTGAAAATCAAAATCTAGAACTCAGCCTAGGTAATGAACTGTGTTAAGTTACATTAATTGATGCCTCAGTTATCTCTTTATTCCTCAACTGGATGAGCATAATGTTGTTCTTCCAAACAGATTTTTACATCTCAGTAATTCTCAAATCACATAAATTTTTGTGTGAAAGCAGATAAAAATTCGAAGACAGGGAAAGGAGAAAGGAAAGGAAGGAGGAAAGATTAATTTCTGTAAGATGTTTAGGGGAATTTGTCCTTACCCAGCACATTTGCCTCAGAAGTCTTCTTGCAGGGAATTAGGAGAAAGGAGGAGTGATGACAGAATACTAACTGGAAAGAAAAGACCAACATGGATACTTAGCCTTTCCTATGACTGCAGTAGAGAGAAGGTGATCATGGAATGCAGGGTTTCCAGTTTTAAAGGGCAGAGGGGTTGTGAATCACTTTCTCTATTAGTAGAAGTGAAGAACACCAAAACACAATTACAAAAAGCTGCTTGCTTGTAGTAAGAGAAGAAACCTGGAGTGACACAGAACTCCTATCTTGAAAGGAAGGAAAAAAGGAAAGAAATACTGGCAAAGACTATTTTCCTTTTCAGCGTCGTGGTAAGTAACAATGGATTTGGCACTATTAAATCTAAATATTTAATGCTTTGCAGGGGTTATCCATGTTGGCAGCTCACCCTGTGCTTTGCACAGAGAATACTGAGAATTCTCTTGAACTGTGGCCAGTTGCAAACCGGCTGGACAAGACTGATCTGGTGCAATCACTGGTGCACCCCTTCCTACTCTCCTAAAGAGGTCAACCACAAGGTGAACAGGTTTGTTCCCTGATCAGCCATGCACATTGCCTGGGCTTTCCTACAGGCCAAGGTAAAGATCAGGCAGTTTCACACCTCCCAGAAATATTTATGAAGCGGGGCTGAAACCAATGAGGCAGCGTATCAGTGTCACTGATCTGTTACCAGGGTAAAAGTATCTGAGAATCTGACACATCAGCAAGCACGGGAATGCTCACACCTCAGTGCCTTCAGAGAAAGTTATAAAGCATCGATGCATGTAACAGCAAATGAGATTTCAGCTCAGGGCTGCAGCACCAAGAACTGCAGGGGATTGTTTAGTATTCAATGAGCATATGCCTAAAAAGTCAGTGCACACACTATCAGACTTTCAGCATCCTGTGCACATCAATGAACTTTGCTTAGGCTTCATCAGGATCCATTTACATTCTGGATAAGATATTTGGGAGGAAAACTGGTATATGATGTAAAAAGCAAAGTTAAAGGCTAAAATCTGATTTTCTGGATATCTGTCAGGAAGATGCCTGAGCAGATTTTAAATAAAACACCTCTGAAATTTTCCATCCATGTCCCAAATCTTCCCAGAAGAACTTCTGAAATTATTCAGGACACATATGAATAATTTCTCTATATTTTAGAGACTTAGGCAGGGGCTTTCAATGTATAATCCAAACAAGCAATGGATTAACTGTCTTCAGCTGAAAGCCTGCCAGATGACTACCCTTCCCCACGCACATGGCTTTTGATGTCTGCCATTTTAATATTTTGACATTTTTGTGAGAGACATTGTTGTGAAAGGTCACCACTTGTCTCAGCAGCTGGCTGTCTGCCGCTCAGGCTTGGAAAGCTTAGCTCCACAGCTGTCATCAAAAATGACCATTTTCACAGCTAAGTTTCAGAGATGCTATGAATTTATGTCTATGAGGGGAAAAAGGAGACAAGAGGAATGAAAAAGAAGCTTCAAAATCACCTTTTACTTGCTACAGTGAAGACAGGTATTTGTGCATTTACATCTATAAGATGAGGCTGCAGTATTGCAAAAGCAGCTTATAAACACAACAAAGTTATCAAATACCAATGTTATAGCAGCATTATCAAGGGGATTATTATATCAAGCAGCATTATCAATTATTATACCATGAATATGTTTAGTCCTCTATTGCAGCAAACAACACACATATTCTCTCCCTAGCTGCTTAATGGCAGTCACCTGTTAATTGTGACAATGCCATTTTCACGTGACTCATGAAAAGCTGACAGTACCAATGGTCCCCAAGAAATAATAAAACCTGTAAATAAAGCAAGAAACGTGACATAGCAACAGAAACAAACTGACTACATTTGTACTACTGGCTACAAACTGGCCTGCATTTCTTGTGCAATTATCTGACATTTATACTTGGTACTGATCACAGGCTGTTTTCAAGAAGTAGATTTCATTTACAGCACAGTAAGAATTTACTAGCCATAAACTCAATGGGACAATGGCAATACAGAAGCCTTGAATTAGAAAGGAGAATAAAACCCAGTGTACTGATTCTTCAGTGCTATGAGACCAAAAATACACTGACAAGTATCAGTTTCCTTCCTTACAGTATCACCACAACACTCAGAAACCTTCAACTCCACTGCTTCCCAACCACCTTACTATCCTGTCTTGATGCCACTGTAGCAGATAAAGATCATTTCATGTACAGACAGAGTGAGATGGGTGAAAAACATGCATTGCTCACCATGCTATGTTCATTGTTCTTATCAGGTCAGATGCAGACTTACTGGTGCCCCTTACGATGACTATTTACTTGCACTTCTGATAATAAGGTACTGTCAAGTCTCTTAATGAGAAGTCCAGGTCTGCATTTATGGATTTTTAAAGAAAAGATTCCAGGTGAAAAATACCATGGAAAATTTTTCTTCTTTGTGCTCACAATCTGCCTATTACTGCTGAAGTATCTTTCTTGCTGTCTATCTAATACTATCTAATCTAAGCAGAAAAACATCTCTCCATAAGTACTTCCTGCATTTGCTTGACTTCTCCCCTCACTAAATGGCAAGCAGACATCCCCAAAATCAACAAACACAACAGCAAACTGTTCTGGAAAGCTTTCATGCAGCCCTTTCCCGCAGCAGCTCTTCCACTGAAAGCCAGAACAATACTGCAGAGAAGCTTTCTCTGTCAGGATGTTTTCAGCTTTCATCTCTCTGCTTTTTCAAGCAGAAGACTGAGGGAGAAACCTTAATTAGCAATCTGAAAGCACCACACAGGCAAGGAATACTTACATTTGCAACTATATTTGTGATATTTGCTCACTGATCCAGCGACTGGTGATTACAAAGAAGAGAAAGAGCTTTTTAGGCTGCCTTTCAAGTCTTGCAGCAGTGAAATGAAGGCTGCAATCTGAAAGCTACTCATTTTCTATATGCTGTGCTCTACTTGCTTCCCATGTGCATACAACACAGCTGCCAGATTTAATAACCATGTCAGCCTGCTTTCCCCAGAAAGCAGCAGAGAGATGACAGGATGAAGATGAAGTAGCCAGCGCGTTAATCTGTAGTTATGGCTGCACTAAGCCTTGAATGAATGTCACAGTTTTATTGCCCTTGAAAAAAAAATAAAATTTACGCTATTCATGAAAAAAAAAAAAAATGCAAAAGGATTTCAGAAATGTTAATCCATACTTGCTTCAGTGACATTAAAGTACATTAAAGACATTTCACCTTTTCTTTTTTCCACTAACAAATCCTAGGACTAGAGTTAATTTTTTTCCCTTTCGGAATACATTTTTCCTAGTAGTGGATGCTTGTACCCCAAAAGAACAAAATCATTAACTACAAATTAGTTGAGCTTCCCTCCTCTCTGGTTCCTCTCTAGAAGGAAGTATTTCCATACCTGTTTGTCTTTGCTGACTTCTTTCAGGAAAAAAAAAAGTTAATAAAGAAGGGGGGAAATTCTCTTTTACCATTTAAATTCTCCCACGCACAGTGGTTCCTAGAGCACTGGACTTTAGTATCTGCTGTGGTCAGTTCACTGCCAAGGTGGAGCATCGCCGTACCTCCAGCTGTAAAACCAGTTCCATGTGAGGGAAGGGTGGCCAGACTTTACATGACAAGAAGAAGGTGCCACTCATGCAGTCAAAAACAACAAACTAAAAATAAACCCAGAAATGTTCAGCTGAATCTGTAACAGTGCAGGGATGCCGCAGAGGTCATATGACATCTGTTGATGTCTTTTTCTCTCTCTCTCTCTCATTTATATTCCCTTCACTTCCCTTGGAGGCACCTGTCTCAGCGGGGAGTGGTTTCTGTGGAAACTACGGACAGTCGGTTTTCCCCTTGGAGAAACTGTTACTATGGTAACCTTACATAATGTATATGGCCTAGATTCTTTTTAGATATAATCTAACCCTGAAATTCTCATTATAAAATTAGAGCTGATTTGTCTGGGAGGTAGGAAATATAGTTATTTAAAAACTGCATTAGAAATGTAGGATAAAAAAAATCCAAATGGTGTTACAAATTAAATGAGAGTGTAGGGGGCATGTCATTGCATCAGTCACAAAGACAAAATAATTTGTGAATGCCTGTAAACACGGTCTATTATTTAGCATTTGTGGGAAGCAAGGAGGAAGGGAAGCATACACTTGACATCATGGCTCAGAGCAGCAATCAATACTGCATCTTACAGAGTCAAATATTTCTCTTTGTTCTTCCAGCAGCCAGGACCTCATTTAATGATGAAAGCCCAAATACTGCTTACATCTACCCGATTCAAAACTGAAATATCAGCTTCAAAGTCACTTACCCTACACTATGAATACATGCTACATCAAAACTCGAGGAAGTGCCTGAAAGAAGCTGTGTGAGTCAGTGAGGCACAGAGTGCAGTAGAGCAGAAGCAGAGAAGGCACACTGCTGTTTGTATGACTTGCCTCTCAGCTCAGAGGAGCCAAACCTGGACACAGTCTGGGTAGGGAAGGCAGGTGTGTCAGATTGCAGCAGGGACAGGGGGATGTTAGGGCCCCAGCAATGGGGCTGGGCAGGGTGAGCCTGCTAAGTCAACAGCTTATGACCTGCCTGGTTGGGAATAACATGAAGTTGTAGTCACATCACAGATATTTTGTGACACTGGTGACACTGGTAGGTAGATGTCTCACTTCCCTCCCCTATCTGCAGACACCCTTGAAAATATTATATTGGTAATACAAATCAAAACTCAAATGTTTAAGAAGGCTAAGCTACCTGTTTACAGAAAATTGATGATTTCAGTTCAAACAATACTGTTGGGGAAACTTTGCTAAAAACCTGCCTCTGAGATATCTGTGTTGTGACTCAATGGATTGATATCTCTCCTGACCTGTCAACCTAGCAACTGTTATTAGCATGAACCACATTAATATACATGGAGGACTGATTTTTCTTCTCCTCCTATTCAAAAGATTAACAAGAGAGAGCACCTAGCCTACAGAACATATCCCCAAAACTTAAGCAAGGTCCTCCTACATTCTGCTTGTAAAGGGGCTCTCCAGATGGGACAAAGCAGGCGTGAAGCATTGCTTCAAAGCCCACAGCATTTATCTTCCTTTCTTGTGTGGTGGAGATAGCTTTACAAAACAGACTCATGCTGCCTGAAGGTGAAGTGTTGATTGGGATGTGGCTTCTCCAAGCAGGTGTTGTAGACCAGGGCTTCACAAAAAACTTGCTGGTGCCACAAGACATTGGACATACTCTAACACAAAATCCCTCAAAGAGGTTTCGCTGTAGTGGACAAAAGTCCCTGGACTTTTAAATTAAAGAAGAAAACTGCTCCATAAAATGCACTGAATACGCAAACTGACCTATACAGGAGATTGACAATCACACAGAGCAGTACTTTATCAGAGGCTGTGCATACAAACACACCTTTACGTCTGTGAAACTCAAGTGTTGTATGAAGATGTGAAAGCATTAAACATTCTCTCTCTCACACACAGAAAACCCAAAGAGATTTGATGCATAGTGTTAACTTCAATAGGGTTTGAGGAAGTTCAGCACCAGCAGGATACAGTCTAAAACTTACATGACTGAAAATTTTATGATTTACCAAGTATCACATTCCTAGACAAACATTACACAGGAGTCAGGCCTCTCAGGCATTTGACTTTTAAACCCCAGAGCTCTCATGTTCTATCCATAGGATATACAACCACAAAGCATTATAATCAATCTTTCTCTTTTTAAAATTAAAAAAAAAAAGGAAAATATTTTCAACAAAACATCTATGTCCATTTCTGAATTAATCTTACATACAAAATTAAAAATAATTAGACAATGTCTAGTGAAACATATATTTAGTGGCCCTAGGAAAGACAATATATTCAAAATGAAAAGCAGTAAAATGAAAAGATTCCTTAAGCAGATTAGAAAGAGATAAGCTGTCACTTAAACTCATGTAGTTCTGACATTTTGCTATGTAAAATCTTGAGCTTCAAAGAGTACATTGCACAAAGACAGCAAGAGGGAGAAATTGAGAAATGAATATTATAACAAGGTGAAGCAGTGAATCTAATAGCTTATATTTTTAAAAAAACAGCAAACATCTGACATAGAATGAGAAAGCTCAACTACTTTTAATAGCTGTGCCAAGTCTCCCAACACAGAAAAGCATAGCACAGCAAAAGCCAACATGGTTACGTGACTTCTGGACTGAGCTAAGTAACATCTAGCCAGCTCAGTGTGGAAGCAACATGAACTTGGATCCCTCTCCTTTATGTGCATAGTCTGTGTGTATCCAATTCACGGACACTCATGTCTTCCTCAAGCAAAGGACAGGGTGTTTGGGCACACAGCTCAGGAGTGGACATTTCACTAGTGCCAGTGTGCTTCCAGTAAGTTAACATACAGCACTTACACTTCTTCCCTCAAACTCTGATCACACAGTAAGGGACCTGGCTGAAATACTGCTGAGAAGGCAGTTAGACCAACAAAAGAAAGATCTGCATTCACAGCAGGACTCAGGCACACAAAGATGCAGCTGCAACCTATGAACTTGCTGTGAGTTTCCTTCCAGCAGGGAGTTAGCTCAGTCTAGGAGTCCAAGCTTCTCATGACAGCCCAAGATCTGCAAGAATGGCCTCTCAGTGAATAGATTTAGAAAAAAAAAAAAAGGAATTGAGCTGTTATGACCTGCACATCATTTGGCACACCTCATGGAACATAATAGTAACTCTACAGTCTACCATACAGCTGAGAAAGGCAGACTTTCAGTGGTTATTTAAAATGTCTTTCACCCATTCCATCAGTATTTATTATGTTTTCCACATCTTTTCCCATGCCATTACATCAGGTCTATGAAAAAATATATTAACAACACAATATTACATATGACTTTAGTCAGAGACAGATAGAAGTGTCAATAGAAATCCTTGGTACAATATTACGTCACTTATTCCAAAAGAAATCTCTTGTTGTTACACCACCTCAGTTAACTCTACACCAGGCTTTCACATAGACAGGCTACTTATATTTCTAGGGTAATGACTGCTCATCAGATTTGCATTGCTATTGAATACTGCAGTCTCTTTTCTCTCTTGGTCCTATTATAGTGAAAAAGTCCTACTTCCTATCTACTTGAATTGACATGCTTTGGATAAGGAAAAGAAATCTTAGCAGTAAATAAAGAAGAGACAGATTCACAAAGAGGCACAGGCAGGAGTGTCAGCTCCTAACCACAAGGTGCCTTGCAGTCTGCAGATCCTCCTGCCAAGATTTCTGTGCTTAAGCAATCCACAGGAATGACACCCACAAAAGCCAGCATATTAGCACAGAGTTGTCTAACTTAGCTACTGTGAATGCTAAGATCTTAAGTTCTCTCCATGAACTTGGTATTCTCATCTGGACTGCAGGAAAATGCCCGTCAACAACTGGGATTCATACATACTCCTTCTCTTAAGTTTCCTTTCTTAAAAAAGCTGACTGGGGAAGAGATGAGAGCCAATTACAGTTTTCAAGAGATGACAGATTTGGGCTTAAATCTGTTAGCAGTCAGACAAAAGTTTAACCAACAGTCCCTTATTTAATTGTATCTTTTTAGGTTACTGTAACATAGGAATACTCGTGAAGCTGCTGTCTTGATATTAGCAAATAGCAAAGGGAGTGAGGGAGGGAATAAAGACCATTGCGTACCCTGCAGTCAGGCTGTGGTTTAAGCACTAACCTTCAAAGTCCAATCTCTGCCTCAGTAACTGGCTGTTCATCAGGCATAGAATCAGGCTTCTGCACCCGTCATGGCAGGAGCTGTTTTGCTGGGGTTCAACAGGTGCTTTCTGAGCTCTGCCAGACTGCTTCAGAGAGGACAGCCACGGTGTCTTCTGTGCCTAGGTATGATGTAGATGCCCAGATGCTCAGCCCTTGCTGCTGCTTAGCATCTCCAAGACACCTGGGTTACGTGGCAGGTTTTGAAGGCTGACATTCCTGCCTGAAGTGTTTAAGACGGCCATTAGGTATTTAAGGCCATGTCTACAAATGTGGGAGCAGGGCCACCTGAGCTGGCAGGGATCTGCACAGTGACTCATAAAACAGAAATGCCGGGGAGTTCAGCGCACAAACACACAATCTGGCTCTGTGCATGGCCACTAAGAAGCCTTAGTGCTGTGCACAAACCTGCACTCCATTGTGAGTTTTCCAGACTGAGGGTTCCTGAATTCTAGTCTACCCCAGAGAGTAGGCAGGCCCTACATCTGGCCTCAATCCCTGTATGGATCTTGCTTGAGTTCAGCCAAGGAATAGTCATTATGGGGATTAAAACTAAACTGATTTCATGTAGCCTAGAACACACAGGAAACAGATCAAAGGTGGATTTCTGCCTGGGTTTCTCATGGATTTCAATTTTAGTTAATACTTACAACTGCAGGGCTGCCTATTTCTTTCCTTGTTTTAGAAGCACAAATCATTGCCAAGGCTCTGGCAGCCAGGCCAGAAAATAGTGACAAATAGTGTAAACTGATCTGGCAGGCTTCATTAAGGGCAGATTAAACATTGACAGTCCCCAAGGTTTTTGTGATATGATTGCATGACATGGCCAATGAACTAGTCACTCCCTAGGGTGAGAAGCAGAGATGATGTTCAACTGCCTGGAGAGTTGAACATAGACTACTCTGTGAAATTACATGTTACAACAATGTAAGATGCAAAGCACCATCTCTGAACAAGGTGCTTCACTTCAAGTAAACCTTGTGACTAGCTTAATAAAAGTCTGTCTATTGCAAAGAGGGCTGAGTGATGTAGAAAAGGAATCCACAGACCTGCAAAAGGCCAACACAGGAATTCAACAGTCTGTCCCAGTCAGGATATCTTGCTTTTTTCCTATGCAAATTCCATAACTCTCATAATTTAAGATTTTTTTTTCCCAAGAAATATTTGAGAATGGTCCCTCATTTACTGGATCAAATATTATTATATCAGAATGTCAAGAAGTCTCTGAGTTTGTCTGCGCTTATGGCAAGGTTGTCTTGAATTTAAAACGGTCCCCTCGTTCTACTATATACTAGTACCCTGATGATTTTCCTCGCTCTACAAGGGTGGTTGGTCCGTACGTTTCTAATGACAAGGATTGCATGATTGCATTTCCCTTTTCAATCCACAATACTCCAAACACTTTTAGATTTTCTTTTACATCACCAGGCCAAATAAATTGGTGCTACTTGAAAAGTTACCGCTTAATATCAATATGAGAATATTATCCATCAATCTTTCTTTGTAGGTCCAGAGCAGACAGAGTAGAAAGAAGCTTCACTGGTTCTATACAACTACAGCACAAGAGGCTGCATTAAGATAATGATACACAGAAGAGTAAAATCTGCCGCTGAGCATCTGAAATTAAAGAGTTATAGCACTACAGAAATCTGAGAATCATACAGGCTGGAAAAAATCTCCAAGATCTCAAGTCCAACCTTTGACCAAATACCACCATGCCCACTAAACCACAGCACTAGGTCTACTTGTTTCTTAATACTTCTAGAGACAGTGACTCCACCACTTCCCTAGGGAGCCTGTTCCAATGCTTAAACATTTTCAGTGAAGAAATTTTTTCTAATACCCAACCTAACCTCCAATAGCAAAACTTGAGGCTGTTTCCTCTTTTCCTGTCGCTGGTTGCCTGAGAGCAGAGACCACCCTCCACTTCACCACAACTTCCTTTCAGGTAGTTGTAGCGAGTGATAAGATTCCCCCTTAAGCCTCTTTTTCTCCACACGAAGCACCCCCAGCTCCCTCAGCTGCTCCACATCAGACTTGTGCTGGAGACCCTTCACCAACCTCACTGCCCTTCTCTGGACGCGCTCCAGCGCCTCAATATCTTTCTTGTAGTGAGTGAGGGGCCTAGAATTGAACACAGGATTTGAGGTGTGGCCTCACCAGGGCCAAGTACAGGGGGACAGTCACTGTCCTGGTCCTGCTGGCCACACTATTCCTGACACAAGCCAGGATGTAACTGACCTTCTTAGCCACCTGGGAACACATCTGACTGTGGACCAGCACCTCCAGGTCCTTCACCATCAGGCAGCTTTCCAGCCACTCTGCCCATAATCTACAGCACTGCCTTGGGTTGCTGTGACCAAAGTGCAGACTCAGCAGTTCCCCTTATTGAAACTCATAGAGTTGGCCTCTGCCCGTTGAAATGAAAGGTAATAACCTCATCTGTGCCTCACTACTTTATGCAGAAAGGCAGGAAATTCAGATATACAATCACTAGCATTATAATCAAAAAGTTGAAACAATTCTCCAAGCTTCCACAGAACAAGGGGTTTCTAATTCAGGAAGAAAATTGTATTTATTTCCATATTTCTCTGGTAAGATCTGCATTGTATTTATTGACACAATTTTGGAAGAGAGAAAAAGTGCTGCTAAATGTGTCTCATGGCCAGACAGCACTGCATCCAAGAGGCACAGCATGGCTTCTTAGCTGTCACATAGATTTAATCACATGGAAGACTTGTTTTTCAGTGCTGCAGGTTCTGCCTTTAACAGCCATTAGTGATTTAAACCACATCTGGACAAGTTTTAATGTCATTATATCTAGCAAAAGCCTCTTGAACACAGTACATGCAGTGTCCTGTTTGAAGTGGTCTACCCTGCCTTTATTACTAAATAAAATTGTTTGGTTTGCTTACAGTTACTGCAGGAAATAGTACGAGATAGCAGGTGAAACTGACATGTTGGTATACATAAGGAAGAGAGATCTGTAAAAGGGAAGTCAAACACAGTTTGTTTCAAAAACAAATGAACACCTGGTAGCACATTTTAGTCCTTGCCTTGTCCACTGTCCCTATACTTCCTGCATTTTAGAACTATGACATCATCACCATAGCCAGTATTCACAACTTCTCCACTTAGCCCTTTCAGATCAGGGAGCCCAAAAAAGAATGAGAAATAGTTACCTTTAGGTCTCCTGCTTAATCAGCTCAGCATGGAGACAGTTTGTCACTTGCTCTAAGACCATTTGTGCAGTAGAAGTTCTGAGCTGAAATGGATGCCTCCAGACTCCAGGGACATCCAGAGGGAACTTCCTACAGCACTGCTTACTTGTTAAATTCAAGGAAACATGTTAAAACATACAAACCAAAATTATCAACCAAGACAATTATATTCCAGTGCAACTGACGCATTCAGCCAGCTAGACCTTTTTATGGCTTTACCTCCAATTTGAAATGAATTGAGCAACTTTCTGGGCATGTAGGGATTCCAAGGGGAATGGAAATGATGAAAGCACTCATTCAAAACACTCATCAACAATCTTTTCCAGTCCAAATCAGTTATTTCAGTGGATTACTTATAATTTAGGAACCACACACTATGCCATGCCTAAAAAAATAAATTCCTAGAGACAACTAGAATGCTGCAGAAACCATTACGAATTAAGACAAAGATTGTGGAAAGAGAGAGGAAAGAGCTGCAAGGATGCATGTTAGCAGTATCTTTTATCTCTTTCAGGTTTTGTAGAAGTCATTCTCCATGCACAGAGGGTTCCTTGATTTCAGGGGTGAATGGGCTCTAGCTTGGTGGGAAGGAACCAAAGATGTCAGTCTGCTCCTACAGTAATTTTCTATAGATAATACAGAGAATTCAGAGAATTATTTAGACACATCTCAGATAATCCCAGTATCTGAAACTAGAATTTTGACTCTTAAGAGTCACAAACTTCCTCGTAGTCCCAGGCTGAGCCTGAAATCAGGGAACAGAAAACAAACCCTTGGTTTTGCAGCATAAGGCTCTCATATCCACTCTGGAGATGGGATTCTCAAGTTCAAGAATCTTGATTTGCCAAGCTTTTTTTTTGGCAATATCTCATTGTATCCTTCAATCTGAACAGGGAATTGAAAAATACCACTACTTATTTTGCCTTCTCCAAATACAGTCCTGCTGCAGTAGATGACATCCATAAGGGAGTCCTCGGCAGAAAAATGTTATCATGTATGGCTTTCAACCACACCTTGGTTCCTGAAAGCAAGAGAATTTTGACAAACTCCTGTACTCACTGTTTTCTTTTGGCTACTTCTATGCTGAGCCTGAAGGCTCTTCACTGACTCCATACAGTGCCTAATACTGGTGCCTAAGCTTTGCCTTTTAGCATCAAGCACAAATTTTGCAGGCACTGGCAGAACTGGAATTCCTGAAACAGATATTATATATCTAAAAGCAGAGCACTTGTATTTATATCTGAGCACTTGTCTCAAATTATTAGTCTTATTTCTAAGCAGATTCACAGCATGATTTCAGGATGTACAGAAATACTCACTTTATTATTCAAGGATACAAATGTTCCATTACAATCTCTGCACATGCTGAGTGCAGACATGTTCCTGTTTTCTCAGCTCAGATGTAGGCACCATATGCATCTAAATATCTGTGTGCTACGAATATTACATCCTTTCTGATCCTACTTTGTTGAGGAACATCATGTATCCTCTGTGCAAAATTGGTTTCCCAGATTCTGCTACCATCAGCAGTATGCCCAAGCAAACAACTGCTCTAACATGATTCATTACAGAAAAAATGAGATTGAAAAACCATTGCTGATTAGTGAAAAAAAAAAACCAACAAGTTCATTTTATTCAGCATGAGCATCTTATTTGTTTTGTATTCCTAGGAAATAAAATGTGCTGGGAAGAGCACACATTTGTCAGGGAACAGCCTGTCTTAAATCTCTGTTTTGAGCAGTTAGTGGCAACTTCTCTCCTTTTAAAATTAAGGAAACTTTAGTACTATTTTCCACAGAAGCACTGTTTTCTTGCTATGAACTATCTGCACCTCAGCATGAAATACTTGGAGATTAACATTAAGTTAATCAATGGTTAGGTCTAATTAAACTTGCTACTTTAATTACGTAAGTTGTTGCTTTTAGAGGCTTCATGAAAACATCAGAGATGGTGAGAAGGACACTTTCATTTAATGCTCTCTCAACCCCCTAAGCCTTTCAATAATCCCTTCAGTACAGATGTCCATTCTGGCCAGGTGGCTTGATGGCTGTGCTAAAGTCAATTAAACCTGGCCATCTTGGCCACATTCAGAATTACTGACTATCAAAGAAGATCATGCTCATAACCACTGCCCGACAAACAACTGTGTGCTGTGATGTCATCTATGGAGCCTCACCTTTCTTTCCTTGCTGTATCCCTTCCCATAAGTGCAAACAATGGATGCACAGCTATTACTCTGTGTTGCTGGGCCACTTGGAACAGAAATTGTACTACCATCTTTTGACTGTAAGGAGAACTACACCTTTAGGAAGCCTTCCTTCTGTTTTAAGTCACTGCGGGAAGTAATCTTTGATTCAGTGAATAAAACATACAGATCCATTTAAATGTGGAAACACAAGATGAACAGTGTAGTGTGTGAGCAAAGTCCTTCACAAAACACAATTTGGTTTGAAAATATTCTTAAGAAGGCCCATAATTTTGGGCAATCCAAGTACAGTCAGGAAAAAACCCATTAAGTCTTAACTGTGTTGGCTATAGCGCTTCTACATCTATTTCACATGTCCTAGCTAAATGTTTGGAGCAGCCCCACTATGACAGCTCCATGTTTCCTTTGGCACTTCCAGCCTGTGACTACAATGGTGCTCAGTTTGTGGGCACATCAGATTGAAGTTGGTATTAAATACAGACCCTTTGATTACCATTGAGCAGTTTACACCTACATCAGATCAGAAGTGATGGACAGTACCGCTTATGGAAATGTACAGTGATCTATGCAAAATTATTTCAGTTCCTAGGGAGGTTTCATACAGAAACAGTTAACTATCCTTATTGAAAGTCTTAGATCCAAGGATTCTTACATTTCTATGCCTAGACAAAGTTCTTCTGAAACAAATCAGAAACACTTTGGAGATGCTCCTAACAGATCTTCAGAGGCTGGTTATTCTATGGTGCTCATACACAAAATTCAGATATTTTGAAACCAAGTTAAAAGACAATACTGACATTTTTAGGCAATTGTGGATACATCTCGTATTTTTAAAAGGTAAATTCCAAAGCACTGCAAATAGACAAACATATTTAGAATCCAAAGCAACCTGTTGAAAGGTACACTCTCCTTTTAACATTAAGAACAGTTTAGGGAGTGGAGTGTTTAATAACATTCCTCTGCATAGCAACAATGGTTCTGCTGGCTATCTGACAACAGAAACACTGGCTTAATACCCTGTGATCTAGCAACAGCATTTTTGCCAGTCCTTGAAAAGAAACCACTGGCATTTTGGGTGTGCATTATGGCATGTGTGGTTTAATAGTGCTTAACCATTTTATAAATTCAGGGAAAATCTTGCTTTCAGTGGAGTCAACGGGATATTTGCTAAAGGCCTCAGCGGAGTTGGGCTTTCATACATAATATTTAAGAAGAGGGGCTATAGTCTGAAGAAGAGCAAATGAGAAAAAAAAAATTTCCATTGCAAACAGAAAGGTCACAATAAACACTAATGGGTAAAATCCAAGTTTTTGGTAAGAATTTTTTCCCTATCGATTATGCCGTGCTGTACACAGTTTGTAAGCAATTCTCAATTAATTTATCTAAATTTATTTACCTAAAGAAATTGGAAAACAGGTAGATATACACAGGCTAAAAAGCCAAAATAGGTGTTGTTTTTAATTTTCTTCTCTCATTAGCATAGTTCCACTAATATTCAGTCCCTTGGGTGTAGCTGAAATTACATAGGTAATAAAGAACAGAGTAGAGATACTAGTTCAAAGGACTCTTTTTGTTCTCACATGTAACATTATTGAGCTATTACAAAATAATGATCAGGGGTCTTCACAGTAACATTTCATTCTCACTTTTGATGTACACCCTCTCTGTAACAGACCATCATATACCACAGTACTACAGTACCCAGCTCCTTCACACTGGAAAACCAGGGCACAGACTCAATGTTTATCCCTTCTGGATGGAGAGAATGCTTCACTGCTAAATGATTCAACAAAATCACCTTTTATCCAAAAACACCCTGTGTATTCCCTACTCCTTTGCAGCAATGAAAGCATGCCTTCCCTTCCCCATGACTCTCTTAAATTATGTAGAATCTACTTTTATCCTGGGTATTTATAAATAGAGCATGAAAAACAGTTTTTATGTCACTAGTAACAATGTTTCTTTAGTTTTACACAGTGCCTAAAAAGTTGGTCATTATAGTAATTCCTTGCCGTCTGCTGGTTCAGAAAATAACTTGTCACTGGATCTCTCAAGGCCTGGGAACCCTTGATCTCAAATCCACTGCCTCACTAAAGATGCTAGTTATTGACATGATGAGCCTCAAGAATCAGAGATGTACCTAACTTTTGATGTCTCTTAGATGCCTGTGCCTGGTATTACTGTTGGTAGAAGGAAATGGCTTCGTGAAAAGGTAGGTACTGAGGTTTGTGCATCATCAGATGAAAGAATGCTTATCTCATAATGGGATAATGATTTGTTCGTAGTCCAGTGAAGCAATCAGCCTGTCATCCAGAAAGGAGAATACTGTCTAGCTAACAGCTGAAACACATCAGCATTTCTACAGTAAGGTGAACCATTATGTGTCCTGTAAAAGAATATTTCAACTGACCCCTAAGAAAGTGATGAATTACAGGAAAACATGAAGAAAAAGAAAGGGGATGCTTGAATCTGAACAGAATTCCAAGAAAAGTTTGGCTACTTACCACACACACGTAACCCCTAAACATAGGGGATTTTTCAGTGACATTTAAATCCAAAGTAGTGGGCTTTGTCCAATAACTGGATCCCAGCCGTAAGGCACCAAAGCATTCTGACTGCTTGCTGGCTGAAGATGAGCTGAAGTAAAAGTAGATACCAAGACTTGCTTTTATTTCTTTTGGCTTGCCTCTACACCTACTAACTTTTCTGTCTGCATTTGGCTTATGTAAATATATTATCCTTGATTTATCTTATGAGGGATTTTAGGTTAACTGGCAATAAATACAATATTCTGCTCTAATGGGTGTGGATAATCATGAAGACATGGATATTGGACCCATTTGCAAGGTGCCCAGTCCCCACCATGATTAATCATACAGAATAAAGAAAAAGTGAGATGGACTTCCTTTTTCTAAGCTATTCTGCCTGCTGGGAAGCTGGCAATCCAGCGTTAGTGTGGAGATTACATTTTCTACACGTCATCCCCACTGATTAGCACTGGCTGAAGATATCCCAGCATGCAAGAGACCTGTAGGGAGAATGCCAGGACCATGAATCAAACCTCTTCAATGATTCATGACATATTGCTCCATCTGGGCCAGGCAGCACCGAGCAAGAACCTGATGTGTACATGCATATTCCTAAACTGCATCAGAAATGTTTTGCACATCCCCCAAGACTGAATGTTCCTGTTCCTTGCTCAAGCAATGACAAGAGATAGTTCTCCCTCTGCAAGAGTACTTATCAATCATAAGTCTAATGTATGACAAGACTGCAAAGCAGGCAACAATTTTCCATGCATCGCCTCTTCAGGGCATTATTAGTTTGCTTATCATCCCTGTTCTTTCCTAAGATTTCCAATACAATATAAACATCCAGGCAAAAGGAAAAATAAAGGTTTGTAAGGTTATGTGTTACATGGTTCATGAGTTGCAGCTATATACTCTGTATCATGTTTTATTAGAGAGGTCTTTTCTAACAATTTTGGACTTTCCATTTACAGTACTTAACAGAAATATTTGTAGTGACATTCAAAAGTGCTCAGAATGTGGATTCCTTCCTATTTCACAAGGAACTCTGAATCAGACCCCGTGGTTTAAAGGACCAATCCAAGAAAAATAATAACCATTTGCATAGAAAACTGATCCACAAAATAGCAGTGTTCACTTCATGGACATTAATATTTCATGATTTTTCTTTTTCACAGAAACAATTTTTATATGCTTAATTACTGGCTACAAGTGAATTCTGAGATTTCCCTACGTGCCACAGCATGAAGCAGATGATCTACATTTGATTCTAAATGCCCGGCAGGTCTATGTTGTGATATGCCTCTGTCTCTTGTCCCGTTTTTCTTGAGAAACTCAAACTTCTTTTTGAAATGTGCCCACCTTATGCATATGTTTTCAAGCTTTTATTCTATACCAAAATACCTGGAAAACAAGACGACAGCATAAGGAAAAAAAAAAAAGCTACAGTTATTTTACAAAGTCGGTCTTGGCAGCATATTCTAGAAAATGCCAAAGGGTTTGTGGAATAAATTCCATTTGGCAAGTTTAGAGATAAAAGAATCCAGCTGCTTTCAAACACCAAATGCACCATTAAAGAGTCTCTAAAATTCCCAAAACATCTTAAATCAACAAAACATACCATCCCGTACACAAAACAAAAGCAACAGCAACAAAAGAACCTCAAAACATTCCTATTTAGATAGACTTCAGTGCTAGCTGAAGTATGTCTGTTCTAGGCAGTTTGATAAAGAATACACTTATATGCAACAAAGGGCATAGGGTTGAGGGATTTTATGATGCTTCAGGCTATTGCAAAGCTAGGCAAAAAGATGAAAGCAGTCATGCTGATGAGGGACCTGGGATAAGAAACCAGGCTGAGCCATATGATGATTGGTATCCTTTGCAAAAGCGCTTCTATCCACTTGATTACAGTCTTTCAGTGACTGTATTGTTGAACAGGAGTTATTGGCTTAGTGTTCACTGAAGTCAGTCATGACTATTTAAAAAGTTTTTGAGTCAGATGCTAAAAGAATAAACCCCATCTATTTATGCTACCTCTTCCAAATTTAAGTACAACCTATTCAACTCCTTCATGATGTGCAGGGCACATAAAACACACTTGTAGTAAAACTGGAACTTGGAATTAACCTGAGAAAAGGTAATCTTCGTTCCAATAGGAGAAAATATTCAGAGGACTCTGCAGACATGGCATGAATACTGTCCTTTTAATTCTAAAGAGAATCTGCTTTTTCAGGCTGTTGTTCCTTGTCATTGTTCCTTCAACAGAATATCCACTGGCACAGGTTCCTAGCTCTGCTCCTCACAGCCACAGCCCCATGGCAGAAGTTTATACCCTGCACAATCCAACAACTCATGGGACTGCACTCCAAAACAGACTTGCTAAAAGGGCTGGCCCTAGTGAAGTGTGAAAATATTTTATTTCATTTTTAAATTGAATGTTTCACAGAAGGTTTTAAGTCAGCCACACTAGTACAAGTGAGGGTAAGGTAGTTTCCAGCAAGAAAAGTAAGCCATTGGAAACTACTGACAGAACACTATCCTGGGACAACAGTCTGGATGTCCAAAATGCTAGCATAGTGTCCTTATAGAAAGAGTCCTTCTTGTAGGTAACTAATAATCAAAGCTAAGAAGCAACATGAATAAACATTCTTTTAAAAGTTTCTTTCATCTCTCCTTATCTCCTGACAATTCTACAGTATTAGTTGTGAAGAGCTTTGAAACTCACATTTCAAGCTGGTAATTTCCAACTAGTCTTTAAAAAGATAAGTATCAAATCTAAGCAAAAGTAGTTCAGTAACTCTGCAGTATGAAAAATAAACACAAACTTTTCCATTTCTAAACACACACACACACAAAACATTAAAGAGACTTGTGCTGAAATGGCTGGAGATAGAAGGCACATATTTGGCAGGCAACATGACTAAATAAGAATAAATGCCTCCACATTTTCCAATTAAAATGGGATTTACTTTGACTGATCTGCTGAAAACCATTCTTTTTATCAAACCAGTCCTTTATCAAGTGTTTTCCCTCGGCTTGAAAGGAAGCAGCTAAGGAACATCATGCTGTGCTTGTGTACAATTAACTTAGCCAAGCAATGAAACATCCAAAGAAGAAACAGAACAGCCCTGTCTGGAATATGCAGATTTCTGTTCTGTGCTTACACAGTGCTGAACATCCAGTATGGTAAAAGCACCATAGCTTCCAATATCTGTGTATTTATTACATCCTATTAACATGCCACCTCCACAGTCTCTATAAAAACAACTGAGTGAATTACAAAACCCAAAACATTGTAGAAAATTCTATTTTTGTAACGAATATAGGCACTAGGGCCTCAATACCCAAAGGCCTATGTGTGCCTATGGATAAAGTTGTTTATAATTAGGCAGAGAACCATCCTGCTATAGAGGGCCTGTTTAATTTCTTACACATTATCTCAGCCCTATGATTTCACACATCTGGAGAACTCCAGCATGGTCTATCAGATATTTCATCTTACACCTCCTCCCTGAACACAACATGCCTTTTTCCAATACTCAACTTGGCCTTTAATTTGCCAGCGATTGCATTGTCAGAAATAAAGTAAACAAACAGAAAACATCTTGCTTTTGTCACTTTTCATGTCCAGAGAAGGGCAATGGAGCTGGGGAAGGGTCTAGAGACCAAGTCCTATGAGGAGCAGCTGAGGGAGCTGGGGTTGTTTAGACTGCAGAAAAGGAGGCTCAAGGGTGACCTTACTATTCTATACAACTGCCTGAAAGGAAGTTGCAACGAGGCGAGGGTCAGTCTCTTCTGCCATGTTTCAAGTGAAAGGTCCAGAGCAAAGGGCCTCAGGTGGAGCCAAAGGAAGTTCAGATTTGCTAACAGAAAATATATTTCACTGAGAGTGGTCAGGCACTGGAATAAGTCGCCCAGGAAAATGGTGGAGTCACCATCTCTAGAAGTGTTCAAGAGGCATTTGATATGGCACTTGGGGATGTGATTTGGGATTGGTTATCATGGTGTTGGATTGACGGTTGGACAAGGTGATCTTGAAGGTCTCTTCCAACCTTGATGATTCCTGTCACACCCCACTGCTGAAACAACATTACACTGATTCAATAGGAAATGGACATAAAGCACCTTGCTGTAAGTACACTGAAGTAGCTGTAGTATTTTCCTCCACAGATTTCTTTACATAATAATGAAGTCAACTTTTGATGTTCCAGTCTTTACAGTGCTCGACACTTGTCTGCAAGTGGAAAAATTAAACAGCAGAAAAAAAAAAATCGAGAGTTTATTTTCTAATTTGGTTGGACTGAATGCTGTCAGTGTGTCCATCTAAGGTTGACTAAAAAGAGGCAGTTTTTATGTCAGATATATGCCCTACAGGCAGACTATTCTACACTTCAGGAATTCAAATTCTTTGAAATTTCAAGTGCCAGCTTTGGAACTGGCTGAATACTATTTGCCAGTTGACACCAATTTTGATCTTTTCTAATTCACAGTCATTCACAAATACTTGCTTTCAAGGAACACATGTTGTCCCTGTGTGCTTTTGGCAGTTTGGTGGCCCATTTTGCAGATGCTAGTTGCTTATGAACACACCAGCTGTTACCAGAGTTGTGTGTTTGCTTTTCAACTATTGCCTTTTTTGCTGAAACTTTCATGGAAAATAATCAACAGCAAACAACACAGAATGGACTTCCATTACTATTTTGGAGGAATCTGCAGACATCTCCATGACTGCTACACTACTGTACAAATTTTAAAGCCTAGAGAATAACAGAGCCACCACAGTCTTCATGACTGTAGAATTAAAATTATTTGTTATTACATTTACAAGGGTTCCCTTTTCTGCTATCTTGCCAGCCTTAACCACTATGTTTTATAGTAACAGTGACTAAAAGCAGATCCATGCTAATGGCCTGCAGGAAAAGTACAGAGAAACAGACTTTTCTTCCACCTTCAGCATGTATGCAATCTGGAGGCTGTACCCATCCTCCTTTTAGATGGGGGATCACAATTTATGTCTTTATGTATCTCCAGTTTGGCCTACTACAAATGTCCAGATTCCTGCTACTTGCCTTCAAAAGGCTGTGTGTTAAATCTGCTTTTAGTAGGAGTCTCACAGTACAAATATTTGCTACTATCAGGCTCAAGACAAAGCACCTATTCAGACACTTGCATACTCATTTTAAAGGGGTTTACAAGGTGGCTATTAAGAACTGGCTGTGCTTCACTACTGAAGGCAACTGAGGTGCTACAGAAATAAGACTATTCATTCTTTTTCTTTTTCATCCAAAATGGTTTCTTTGACTGCCCTTAAGTTTTTGTTCCAGAGTTAAGCTATTGAAAAGACTGAGTATTAGAGGTAGTGGTGTTTCCTTGAACAATCCTGCAACCACAGCAAGCATTTAGGATTTTTCTAAAAATGTTACCAGAGCCTGAAGATTAACACTTCTAGTTAAACACTCTGATCGGAAGAACACTTTTGAATACATCATCCTGTGTCTCAAAGACAAATCTCAAAAAGGCCGTGGTAGGGTCAAACTCCCTATCTCTTAGAGATGTTTCTCCTTCGGAGCAAGCGTAAATACGAGTAAATGAAACAAGCTATACCGCATGCGTGTTTGTTCAACAAAGGGAACAAGAATAATTGGCATGTGGAAAAACTCCCAATAGAAAGGAGTAAGTTGGCAAGACAATACACTAAAGAGCTATTGTGTAGAAATACAACAGGAGCAATACATGAGGGGATTATTATGAGGACAGTAGTCCAGTCTTATCAAATGTGTTTTGTCAGAAACAGGAACAAGTAACACTTTCTCTAATTCGGCTGAACTTGCAGCAATGACCCTTAGAGACAGCAATAAACTTTTCCAAAGCCCTAAAAAAAAAATAGAGTTGCTTTTGTTGTACTCCTCTCTTTGTAACTTTCACTAATATTTTAGGCCTAGAAAATGTACCAGCTTGAATTGACAGGTTTTATTTTCCCTGCATTAGGATAAGATACTCTAAGTTACTTTAGAAATTTAAAACACCACTTACCATATTCATGAAGGACTAAACTGGAGTTTTAGTATTGTTTCAAGTAAAAAGGGATAAATTTTATTCCAAGTCTTATTCTGCAAAGACCTTCATAATCATTTATGCTAAGAAGTTTGAGGTATCTGAAAATAAATCTTTTGGTCTCAACAAAAACTTAGCTGAAAAAGCAGCCCCTCTTCTAAAGAAATGTCATTCTTCAGCTAGAAACAGAGGCAGCCTTTTCCAAAACCATTCTTTTTATGGCCTTCACTGTGCTGGTGAATAAGACTATCATCTGACTGTATTCTTGCTCCTGCCAACAAAAATTAGACTGCCCAGATTATGACTTCCATTTAAAGTGAATGAAGGCTTTCAGGAGCTCAGGTTTCCCTCAGTAGCCAGCCCTGCTAAAATGGCATGTTTTCTTTTGGCATACAGTTTCCTGGCAGTAACCAGGACCAGTGAGACACAAAGCTGTGTCAGCAGGTGGAAAAGCAGAAGCCAGTAGATAAAACATTAAATATTCTTAATTAATAATGAATGCATTTCTATAAGTGTTGACGTTGTTCTCACATCTATGAAGTCCAATCCTGACACATCTGCACTACAGTCCTGCACCTGACTGCCACTGATGTACACATGAAAGAAGTGCAATGACAACAGTAGAGGTTTCAGCTCTGACATTACTCAGGCACATGCAGAACAGAGTCTTGTGCAGCTTCAACCACTATATAACAGTAACTACATTCAGCCTGCCTCAAGATGTCTGGGGCATCTTTCCTCTGTGTTTCAGGCATACCCATATTGAGGAAAATTAAAATCCTTGCGTGTCAGGCTCTCTGGATCATTCAGTATACCATCCAGTAGTGGTAAGGAACATATCAGATCTTTTGTAGAAAAGATATAAAAACATTACAGCCAACTTCTCAGTGATGTTGCTTCCCAAGAAAATCAATGTAAGCATTTTAGTATATCTGATCAACCAACTTTCAATAGTATAGAACTTAACTCTAAATCTATGTTGTTTGTATCGTATTTGAAAATCTACTTTTTCCTTCTTCCGAAGTATTTCATTTCCCTTGTTGCCAGAACCTCTGCTTTGCCTCAAGCTAGTCATAATATTAAATTCTTTACAGTATGGCATTCTTCTCCTCCAGGGACATTCTTCTGTCAGCTCAGCAAGACCTTTTTCATTATAAATTCTCTTTTTTTTCCCCTCTTTTTCCTCCCAAGCTCTCTCACTTGTATGCTCCTATTTACTAGATACAAGCATATTTTATATCACCTCACTATTACTTTCCTAGGGTTTCTTAAGTCCCATCTATCCCATTTCATAAGGAATATACCCATACTGCTTACTTCTCTCCTACTCTCCATGCAGTTGTCAACTTGTTCCATCTCTTTTTTTCTTTCAGTTTTTTTCCTCCTCAGCTTTATATCACCTCCTTCTACTCCTAATACTATCAAACTGATAAATTGTTTCTTGTGTCCACAGGCTGTGGACAGTTGGGCAGTACTCATTTCTTCAAAGTTAGCATCCATTCAGGAAATGGGGTGTTTGTAACTCAGATTAAAGCCCAAGAATTGCTGTGTCACAGCTGTTTGAGACAAGGAAGATGCTACTGTAGATACAACCTGCTCTTAGGAGACTTAAGAAATTAGGGATTACAACATTTCACCAATACTAATCCTGTACTGATCTTTAGAACAAGTGCAGTTAAAATTTTCCATTCTGACTGACAACTCTTGAGTGACTATACATTTAATTTGTTTCAAAAGCCTAACCTCAGTCCCGTGAGGAGCCATTGCTATGGCAGTGTGACAGCATTCATATCCCGACTCATTTCTAAACAGGTGAGGGAGCAGCAGGTGTAAAATCCAGTGGGTCTTACTTGGCAGAACGAAATCGAGAGGTCAGCACTCATAACCAATGAAGGAAAAAAACCACAAAATCAGCTTCTTCAGATAGAGTTTGTTTAAATATTATTGGAACATAAGATATCCACTGGTCCCACAGAGTTTTTTAAGAATGAGAAGGTGATATAAATAAATTGTAACTACTAACCCTAACAACAGGCATACATATGGTAAACCTAAACATAGATTTTCCTCTACCTATGTTTAACCAATCAAATCAGCACAAAGCACCCATTAGGTGGGAAATTATCTCAAGAGCATTGAAGAAGGTTTACAAACTCTGACTTCCCAGATCACGACAGATGCAGAGGGCAGAGTCACCATTAGGTGAGAGCTACTGGTCTCAATTTTGCTGGGCAAGAGAGGAAAAAGAGATACTATCAAGCAGAGGCAGAGCAGTTCCTCAGACAACAGTAACCGGTAGAAGAGGCAGTTTTTGAAAGATAGTTTAGGATCTGACTGTGGTCTTAACACTTGGTCCTAATGAGCTGGACTGGACTTGCTCCAACACTGTTATACTTAAAGCTGTTTTTCTGGACAGAGGGCTGCTGTCCTGGTCTAATTGAAATAATTCCACATTCCCCAGTGTTGTGTAATTAACTTTGGTTTGGGGTTTTGCTGTGAAGACCGCTATTAAAAAGCAAGCTGGTAGCAGTACTGTTTGTATTACAATAGCACCTCTAAAACCTGGTCATGGCTCAAGTTTCCAGTATCCTGAGGCTGTACTAACAATGAAGAAAAATAATGGCATACACACCACAAGATGGAAGCACTGCATCTTTCTCCAGTTTGGCAATATGGCTCAGCATTTCAAATTTGGCTCTTTGTGTACACATGATTTCCTGTTGCCCACTGAATACTAGCCTGGGAACCAATCCACAATGCTGAAATACTACTCATCATCTATCCAAATATAAGGCCACCTTCCTCAAGGCAGGGTCTACTGCAGGGAAAGCACGTGGGTATTGTAGGTACTCACATGGTTCCCAACAGAGCAACACTGAGACAGCTCACTGACCCTCATGTGCTCATCATTACAATGATTCTCCTGTAAAGAGGTAGCCTAGGTCTTGGGAGACCTGAACGACAAAGCACCTTGCTCAAGATGATTAAAAATAATAAATCTGTGGCAAAGCAGGAACTGAATTTAGATTTTTCCTGGTGGTGACAGAGCTTAGAGTCTCCTATTCTCTGAATGGCCTTCCCTTATATCACACTAGTTTGCATAACATATTAAAAGTTAAGATGCAAATGTTTACACAGCACATCTAAATTCTTTCCTTTAGAAAAGTATAAGGGAGTCATATGCTATCAAAAGGCCCTGAACACTGCAGGGTTTCACACCTTTAGAGACGCACTGAAAATTATCTTAAGACCTCTCTATTTTCTTAATCATGTTTCATCTAAAATAGTCACATATTTCACAAGTAGCTGCTGTATAGTTGTACTTGCACTTGCACTGCATCTCCTCCACATTTTTTATACAGCAAGCAAAATTTTATTATCCCATTTGAGGAGAAGCTGAAATCCAAAGAGAACAAATCAAACTTCACACAGTAAGTGATCAGAGTCTGCAAGAAAGCAACCCAGCATTAGAGAAACATCATGTGAGTCCTCTGGCTCCTGCGTCATGTTTGTGCTCGGCATGACAACAGTCAGGACCACATGCATGGTCTGCTGGGCTGGGAGACCACCAGCCAGAGATAGGCAGCAAGTCTGTCAGTGAATGCATCGTGAAGCAGAATTTTAAGCAGCCAGAAAAACACTATTTGAAAATAGTAGCAAATTAGCCCAATTAGGTCGTTATTTAACTGAGTACTTCCTATGAACCAAAGTATGGTTTTAGTCTGGGTGCCTCCCAGATTTTGTTTTTCACTTTATTGCTCTCCCTACACATAGCTTTTCCAGTCAGCTCAAATAATTTTTCTCGTATTTTTCTATTCAATGCTCAAACATTTAAGTGCTCTTTCTTGTCCAGTTGCATTAGTCTTTGCTTTCTCACATTAGCCCCACCACACTTCCTTGCCCACCATTCTTGTTTGCAGTTTCTAGAAAAGAAACAGTATAAACTAAAATTCTGGCGAATCAAGGAAATAACAGTTCTGAATGAAACAGTCTAACACTTTAGAGTCAGACACAATGAGCCCTCATCTGAATGCTAGACCATTCCTTTATCTAACCATTCGTCCTGGAAGATAACCATGCTGATCATATCAGAAAGTACAGTGCTGCAAACATACTGTGGTTGCATATTTACTGGGAGGCACTTGAAGAAGTTACTTGCACAATCATGCATCATTGGGTTCCAGATACAGTCTAAACACTGCTTACACTTTTCAGTTTATATCGTGTTATCTTTGCCTGTATACTAAAATCTCCTGACTATCCTTCATATCTAGTAACAAGTTAGCAAAAAAACCTACAAGGCTATGAGAAAAATATCTACAGGTATATTAACATGCAATAAAACATAATGAAACTATAAGAATATTAATTACTTCTCAAAATATTTTAGTATCTATATATTGCAGCTTTCAAACCCAAACATTTAAAAAATATCTGCTCCTTAAAAATGAAGCACATGGTAACTTAAGCGTAATCTTACTTTTTGAATGTTTTCTGCATATAAAATACACCACTTCTTTTGTAAATGAATCCTAGTGATAATGAACAAAACACCACAAAAACAAACACAAAGTAGCTTATAGGGTAAAATAAGGAGTCAATGCTGAGTTAAGCCATTTCATTGGTGAGCATTTCAAAACAAACCAAAAAGTGTTGTACTATTTTGTGTGTACAAATCCAGTTTTAAGTAGCTCTCCTATGAAACTGCAGACAAGGAGAGGTCCCAGAGCATGAATTCTCTCTTCAGTTTATGACCTGTCTCCACTGCTGTTTCTCCGCTTTCAGACCAAGAGGAACAGGCAGGTTTACAGACCACACTCAGCTGCAGACAAGAGGTAAATAATCTTAATTAACCAGAAAGAAAAAATTTATTAAGTACCTACTTTCTCCTCATTGTCTTAGTTCCAGCTCCTCAGCAGGAACCTTTGCAGTCTTCAGCCTTGCAAAATTCTTGCAAAATTCTGTGTGACCCCCACAACAGACTCTTGAGTGATTCATTGTGGCAAACTTCCTTCTGTTCAGCTTTAGACTGGGCTGAGGTGAGAAAAAATTAAACAAAGGAAAAAATATGAAGTAGAGGTACTTACATGAGAAACTAGAATCATCTTAAGAAACAGTGGATCTGGTTAAGGTATTCTGTTCTTTCACCATGTCAAAGAGCTAGTTTACTGGCTACTGAGTTTGGCTGTAGGTCACTAGGGTGCTAATGCCAGGCAAGGCAAAAGGAATCCTGTCCCTTGATAGGATTTAAAGGTAATCTTCAGGAGAAAGAGTGAGAACAGTTATTAGCATTTGGGAGTGTGATTGCTAATCCAGTAATGATGCATGACTGATTTATTAACTGTTTCACTTGCAGAAACAAATGGAAAAAGATTCTGCCAACAATCCGCCATTCTTTGGTGGAGACCAAAGATGACTGAATCCCTCTCTTAGAGCAAAGCTGGGGCAAATTCTGAGCCTGTGTGCTTCAGAATGAGGAATTAATTACATCTTAATGCATAATCCTATATGCTCAAAGAGGAGAGAGTGCTGCAGAGAATTTTTTAAAAGCATGCAGAAATACATCTAGTATGTTATATACATTTAGACATTCAGATATATACATTATAGACAAAGAAGAAGAAATTTTTTTCATGCATTTTTTCTCTTGTTTATCACATCAGTAGCTAGAGTAGGTCACATGTAAAAAGTTAGCCATTACTGTTTCCCCTACTTCTTCCCCTCCACCACCAAATCCTAATTCCATGTGTGATATTGCCATAAGAGCAGACAAACCGCATGTTGTAGGTTACACATTGTAGGTTACTCTTCAATAGGACTCTGAGGCCTTGAAGAACACTGGAGCCTCTTACACACGGAAACATTATCTGCTCCAAAAGGTTTACAATCCAACCAGTCACCCCACTGAAAGAGCTGCATTAGCAGCTCAGACAAAAATAATTTATTCACAGCATTCTGTAAATTCCCATCCTATAGGCACCTACTTGCGTGTTGCAATGATACATGCAGGAAAAGACTTGCTGATTTATACAGTGGCCCAAGTAAAAGCATTAGAGGCAGAAATTTTCACTCTGAAGGAACAGTAGTGCAATGCTCATCTGTCACGTACCCAAGTCCTTTATCAGAAATAGCATTGAGCCTTTTATGTTGAATTCATGTCTCACTGTCAGAATTCTTCCCTACTCAGGTAGCCGCAATTATATTTATTCCCTGTTATGGCTTTAAGACAGCACTGCTTTTTCTTTATGTCTTCATGCCAGGAGGACTTCTCTATTTGAGTTCTCAATTATTTTATGTACCAGATACCTCATAAAACTAGTCAAGATGGAGGTCTTGGTTCAAACAGTCTGCATTCAGTATTGCAAAGTCAGTGAGAGTTGTTAACTGTCAATAAACAAAATAAATAAGAGGAGCTAAAACAGAAAGAGTGAGGGGTGGAACACAGCCTATAAGAAAGGCCAAAATTTCTCTAGGCTCCTATCCTGATCCATACAGCCAGAGCTCTTTGCCTGTATGAATTCTGCAGCAGCTAAAAAACATTGCTGAGCTTTCCACCACATTTTCAGCTCTTCAACTCTGGCCTTAAATTTAATAGAACATGTTTTTAACATCCAAATGCAACCCACTGCTCTTCACACAGCAAAAACCCCTCCATTCAGCAGTCCATATCCTAGATAATGTGAAGCTGGCTTGAAAGTAGGTAGAGCAGTTGCCCTCAGGCCATCAACTGCACAAGGTGCGCAGCCAGTGTGACATTACATGAGATCTGCATAGAAACATCATCTGCAAGCAATCAAAAAAATCTACAGATTAAGATCCCCCCAAAACTGGGTCACCCTTTTTCTTTAAAATTAAAGTCCTACGGAAGACTTGAGTAAGATGCTGCAAACTGTGTGCAAGAAGAAAAATATTTGCATACTGCTTGTGGGCAGTTTCACAGCTGATGTAAGAGCCCTGCCTAACTCCGCACCTCACCTTGCTTTTGCTTGTACTGTGTAATATCATATTGTGCTTCATCTTCACAATTAACCTCAATGACTTTTCCACACAGATTTGGACCAGTCCTCTGATAATTTGTGAATCCTGAAAGCTGGTCTGGGTGTCAGAACATCTACTCAATTCATGTATTTGCTTACCTAGGTTAAGTAGTGATCTTAAAAAGCAGTACAGAAAGAGCAAATTGTCTCAAGATGGCCATGTGTCATTAAAAACTAGGAATGGCATAACATCAGGAAGTTTTCCCTCCAGTTTTGATCAACTCACAAGCCTGCTTTTGTCTAAGAAAGGGAAAGGGCTGCAAATAAATAGCTATAGGATATTTTAGCAGAGGGAGGTACAACAGCAGGGCACACTTCAGGTGGAACTAAGATGTCAAGCCAGTGAGGGAGTCTGGCCTGTCACAGTCTAATGACAGGAACCTCACAGGGTAACAGATTAAGTCAAGTTGAAAAATTATCCTAATAATCTGGTTTCCCACAAAGTATATTATCTCCAAACCCAATCATAATCCCACAATTTTCTTTAGTAAAACATTATCTGTCAAGAATTAAAGTGATTTAGTAGGTATGTAACTATTTTGTAGAAATTGACTAAAGTCAAAATTTGATTAAATTTTATATAAAGAGTTGCTTACTTTTCTTCTCCAGTACAGATAATATCTTTTTCCTTATTTAGCAGGTACATATTCAGCTCCACACTAATTTAAAATACCTTATCAACTGTGTCTCTCTCCAATATCCTAAAAATACAACATTCTTCTTCCCTTTTCCCCATACCTATAGAAAATAAAATAGCCTTTTACTCTATTACTTTTTACTCGAAATCTCCACACAAATTGTTTCTTCAAGACCTTTAATGCCTTCAGAGGAGGAAAGTCATAAACATCCCTTAGCCGTAGTGCCTGATATTTGAAAGTTCATGCTGACTATTTTTTTAGATCAGTACCAGAATTCATGGCAGTGCTAGTAATCTCAAATACAGAGACACAAAACATTAAATTAACCAACACAAACAGTATAATGTCTCAATACCAAAATACTTAAATGGTCTATACCAGGACTCAAGTCATATTTGTACATGGTATGTCACGTACATGATGATTTTATCTTCCTGTATTAGTCCAGTAATAGTCTAGGACATGTTATTTGTAATAAAAAAAAATCCAAAAAACCAAAAAACAAACAAAAAACGCCCCCCTCCCCCCCAAAAAACCCACAAAACCCCAAACAAACAACAAAACCAAAAAAAAACCCAACCATGTAGAAAAAAGTAGCCTAGTCTACTGCACCTAGTACTGTACCACCTAAGAACTGCAGGTGGGTAATTTGCAGTTCACTCTTATGTTTGAAACCAGCTTACACTGACAGGAAGAGAAACTGAAAAGGCTATCTTTCATGGACCTGTCAGTTTCTTCCTTACAGAAAACACTGCATCTTCAGGGTTGAGCAGTTTTCATATATAAATCTTAACAGCTCTGCAAACATCTGCATGATGGTTCATCAACTACCCTTCCTTGCCTTCTGTACCAGCAAAGTTTGGGAAGACTTTGTTTCTCTCACTGGACCATGACATTTTCTGGAATAAAAGTCTGTGTCATCTCTTTGTTCCCCATCTAGACAGAGAATGAAAAAACGTGGCTAGTTGTTAATCTAATTAATTGCTGTACCAAGACTTTTCTTCCTCCATTTTTAACGGACTTTGCTGAATTTCACTAGCTCCCTGAAATCTTTCATGTTTGTTGTTGCACAGTGCTTTGAAGCTGTAGCACAATGCAAGAGAGGGCAGAGATATTGCAAACACCTCAGTATGAGCTGATTCCACAAACAGCCTTGGTGACCACCCAGGAACACCCCAGGATGGCTTTCTGTAGCAGCTGGGTGGGTATACATCATGTCCTAGGGACAAACTCTACTTGTTTTTAAAGAGCAGCTTTGAGCCTGATTGTCATCTCATGTCTGTCCATGTAAATGAGAAATTATTTCCATTAGCACTGAAGAACAATTGAGTTTTAGTGAGATTCACACAAATCACACATCATCGCTTTCAGGCAGAGCCTGATTCTGTATAGCAGGTAAGCAGCTAGCTCACAGCACCCTGACGCACAGCAGGGGGTTCTAGGCATAAGAAAAGAGGTAGGGGAAGAAGAGAGAAACAATTATGCACAGAGAACCCTATCTGCTAGTCAGGAAGGAAAGATAAATCAAACAAAAAAGATCAATGACCCAGAGGAGGTTCTCACATAACCATTTACAAAATGTTACAGCTTTGATCTATAATCCATGTTCTCTTATTCCTCCTCCTCTTTTTACATCTATAAGCAATTGTTATCTCTTATCTTACTTGGAGCTAGAGCTGTGAGTCTGGGGAGACCAGATCTTTGCTAAGTGCTTTGTCCTTTTGTGGCAGCATTGAAAAGACAGATTTCCATAACTGCATTTTTCTGTGGGAGCAGGATTCCTCTCCTAAAGCAGCAGGTATTGCTAGCTCTCTATCATTATACAGCACCTGGAGACTCTGGACTGAAAAGTGGAGAGTATCAGTATATACATTTTAAAACCCAAGAGACCCTCATCTCTTAATATAACAGGTAAAGTTTCCCAGGCTCTTCAAGAATAACTCAAACCCCCTGATCAGTGCTTTTTGCTTTAAAGGTGCCACAGTGTCCCCAAAAGCAAAAAAATCTCTTGCCAATCAACCAACCAAAAAAAAAAAAAAACAAAAAAAAACCCAAACAACAACAAAAAAAAACCAAAAAAACAAACCAACAAAACAAAACAAACAAAAAAACCCCTCCACACATGCAACTGAAATGCCATACAAAAATTAACCCCTTTTTCTTTAGGATTTACAGGGCCAAATTCTGCTTAATGAGGCAACCCAGGCAAACCCTAAGAATCAGTGAGTTTGACCCATGGCATCTTATTCTCTGCAACAAATCAGCTAAAGGTCACGCTTGCAAAGATGTGCCTATTTTATCTGTGATATGTGTACACAAACAAGCATGGAAGAGTGAACAGGAAGATGTGAAGAGAAGAAAATTTTCTGAGAATCAAGACAAAATTCAGGAAAGATAATTGATGGTGAGGGGAGTTTTTGTGTGAAGAGGGGCTAAACAAAGTCTCATTTCAAATAAGAAGTTGTAAGGTATTTGATTTCCCTGCTGATTCCTTAATGCTGTGACTTTGAAAGCAAGACGACAGGTATGCAATAGAAGGGGCAATGCTTCCTCTCCTATGACACAGGAGTTACTCAAGGAATGAAAAAAAAGAGAGCTCAAATCTATGCTTCATTGCTCACAGCATTTGCTGACTGGCAAAGAGATACTGAGTGAAAAGGTTTAGGGATATGACATCCACTGGCAAGGAGGAAGCTCATCATCTGCCTCCCTTGCAGCTGCTGATACTCAGCCAACACACTCCTGGTTCTGATGTCAGTGGTCTAAATGAGGGCCATACTCTGATAGTTTAATCTCAGGAAATCTCTGCCAAATTATTAGCGAGGCTCTGACTTCCACAGCAACTGCACACTGCTCCTCAAGCACAGAGGAGATTTGCCAGCTTCCGATTCAGGCAGGGCAGAGTCTGCAGCTATTAAACACTGCTGCAAACTTACTTTCAAGACAGATCTGCTTACATTTGTTCATTACTACCATGAACACTCGCTGAACAGAAAAATATTCTCCAGGCCCTCAAGAGATTAGAGCCGGGCTATGTCAGTAATAATTATTAAGTGCAACAAAATGCCATCTTGGTACTGAATAAAAATATTCAGAATAAATGAAAACACTGTAACAGAATTTCATCTTCCCCTTTGCTGCCTGGAAAGCTAAAATCTCTTCAGCTTTCAGAGTGTCTTGTGAATATAATAATTTTATATATAACTGGAAGACTTGTTCATGACTCATCTGCCTGTATAACCAAGTGGATTTTTCAGTCCAAAAGCCAGACATCCATTATGCGGGCTGCTAAATGATTTACACTGATTGAGCACGCACGGTATGCAGCTCTTGCAAATTTTATGTGCTGGCTGTATGGAGAATGAATGCTTGCTGATTATGCTCCAAATAGCAATGAACCCAATTACCTAACCCACTAACTCCCAGCAAGGAAGCCAGAAATGCAGCTGTTGCTTCAGTACCTTAAAGAAATATTTACTGTTTGGATCTTAACTACTATAATTTGAAGTAAATAGGAGATCCACATTAGCAAAGAACGCACCCGTTAGTTCAAAATCACGTATTTTAATAACCATTGTTAATTCCTTATGCTCTAGAGCTTGTATTCCAGCCTAAGGCCATAACCCACACCTGGGAAAGTAGACAAGAATCCAGCTACTCTGCGAATCTCAGTGACTTCCAAAGTGTAGCCACCAAGATAAGAAGCCTGAAAAAGAGGGTAATCTTCAGAGAGAAACATAAGAACACTTCTTAATCATCTTGCAGTGAAAACATGACTTCTGTCACCCAGACAGAAAGAATGAACTTTGGTACAAATGGGTACTAATGACTGCAGAAGCACCATTAAAAAAAGAAAAAAAAAAAAGAAAAAGAAAACTCTTGGCTGATAAAAACATGTGGAAGTCACCTAGATGAAATGTTTTTTTCACACAGGGGTAACTCTACAGTAGATATTGAGATCCTGGGCCTTGTCCACTTGAGGTTCAACATAGACTGAGCCATGATATCTCTGGCTCTGTTTCCAGTGCTCTGCCACCCCCATGGGAAGGACCTTTTTTACCATGTCATAATGGAACTTTCCTTGTGCCAACATTTCCGCATTGCCCATCTCTGGGCACATCAGCTCTGAACCCTGTGACAGTGTGCCAGAGCCATCACCACAGGCACCCCATGCAGAGCAGTGACAGCAGCAGGCCTGGGGTATGGGTGCAAGACCAAAGGAACATCACCACCAGAGGAAACAGCCACAGTTCTACAGATTGGGAGCAGCTACACATTTAGCCAAGAGCCTCACTTAATAGCTCATATTGCATTTCAGAGCTGTGACGCACATGCAATTGACTGATGTCACCATACAGCCCTGAATCCAACATGCTGCTGAGTCTGTGCTTCAGGGAAGGACTTAAAGCTAGGACTGGAATAACAGGAAAATCAGGGGAGGATGAAGAACAAGCTTATTCTTTAAAGTTTACAAAGCACCTGTCATACAAAACACTCCTTTTTTTCCATGAGCACAAAAGTCACACAGTGTATCACAGAATTAAATGAAAAAGCCAAAAATTACCAGTATAACTTAAATCAGCCCCCTCTCCTCTTGTTCAACAATCACATTATGAAAACTAATGGTTAAGCGACTTTCCATTCCAGTCAATAATGAAATTGCTGTGTACAGTCAATAAGGTTTTAGCTCCTGTTCCAAACTTCTAGGTATACCCACAAGTACGGTCACCACTAAAAACCATCCTGGTGCACTCCTCAGGAGACTAAGCACAGATGTAATCTCCTAAGTTTAGCAAAATAATTCTAAATTAAAAAAAAAAAAAAACTTTAAAAAAATTTTTGATAATTTAGAGCTAAAAAAAAATCCAAATTAAAAAAAAAAACAACAAAAAACCTCTTTCTAATTAACTCTCTATTTTGCATGTCTAAATCTTTGGTCTTCCAAAATTCTCAAATTATTTCATCGGTATTAATGGATATGGCTAAATCATACTGTGAAATCTAAGATGGCTGCCTGTACCTATCTGTAGAGGTTGGTAATGGCTCAGTGCTCACCACTGAAACAGACTCTTCACAGTCAGCAAAAGGTACAGCTCCCACTGCAGAGAATCAAAGCAGAAGGAAATTAATTACAAAACTCCTCTTTACAAATGTGATTTGAGGATTCAATTCATACCCCTTTCTCCTGGAAAGGAAGATAAGATTCTTTGGAGGATCATTGTAGAGACCAGTTTATCTGCCCATTCTCTTTCCTGCCCTGTATCTTTCAGACTAATTTGTACAGTGGCTAAAAAGGGAGGATATGAACAGATGGCTGTTTGCTCTGATAACTGTGTCTGTTCCTGGTCAGATTAATTGTTTATAACCCAGTTAAAGATTAGAGTCTGGTCAAATGATACAGTCAGTCCATCAGTTACTCTTCCCTGTCCATGTGAAGAAAATAAAATAAAATACATTGCTAAGAATGAAAATGGAGTTTCAATACATTCTAGAGATTATGCAAAACATGTTGCTATAGAAAGAGGACACTATTGGCCCTTCCAGAGTACAGTTTTAAAGAGTATAAAGTTTACAGGAACATGAAGGTCAAATGGAGGTTTAAAGACACAAGATGTTCTTGTGGATCAAAAAATCAGAACAGTATCAGTGTCATGATTACTTTTCATTTATCCAGGCCTTTGGCATCAAGCTGCTCAAAAGACTTAGGGGCTGCAGCAGTATCTCATTTCATACCTCTTCTGATTACACTGAGAAGAGATTCTCCTTCAAACAACTGGGAACAAGCCAGGAGACTGAAGCATTGTACTGATACTCACTGAAGAGGAGACTGGGTTGCCCTCAGTAATTAGAACCCTCAGCGCATGGCAAGATAACGGCAAAACCCGTGCAATGCAATCAATAAAGAATGAAAGGATGAGAACATAAGTAGGGCTGGCTTGTCTGATTATATGGAAAATAGACACTGGCTCACAAACCTGATTGCATGCTCTGAGACTGTGGGATTGATTACCAATGACTATCATGGAAGTGTAACAACTTTTGTGGAGCACTTGACACAGAGCTGCAGGGTACTGCACTTTAAAAGGTAGCTCTTACCCTGCATCAGTGAAAGCACAACACATGCACTCAAAATTGGCTACTGGCAAACTCACAAAGGTAGTGGTGAAACGTTATCAGCTGAGCAAGTTTCTACTGGGGTTCTGCAGGGTTTCATTCTGGGTACACAGCCCATACAAAAAGTATTTTTCCTCCCTCTTCTATGAAATAAAACTGTACATGATACACATGCATATTTGTACATCTGGTACATACATGTGTATGTTTAACATACGGAGACTAACAAAGGATAAAAGTAAATACAGCTCAGTAACAGATAGCACTGAAGCAAATGCAACACAATAAATGTTAGGATAGCAAGCACAAGTCTCACAGGACAACAGCATATTCTAGAAAACAAAGAACTTGAAACAAATTTTTAAGAAAAAATTAAGACACTACAGACACATCTGAAGAAACAAAATTAATATGTATAGTTCCTGGTTTTGCTTTGTGCTGCAGGGGAAGGGAGCAGTGGAAAAAGAGCTTCTTTCTCAGATCTTTGATTAAGAGCTTGGGAGGAGGTAGAAAGCACCACAAAGAAAAAGTGAGAGCTCAAGAAAATACTCTGCAGGAGAGGCCTATGGAGCTCCAGCTGTTTGGACTATCAAAAGGAAGACAAAAGAGATTAATCAGTTACAGTATATAAATCCTTCAAAAAGAGAAAATTAAATTAGATCTTTAACACAGCAAAAAAAGAGACAGAGACACACCAGAAAAACTCTGTAGTTCAAGCCAAGAAAACTAATTTGTGAAATCAGACAAAGGTGTAATCTACAAGGTGATTAACCAAAAAAGCAAGGTGCCCAGGGGAAGTTTTTTTCATCTTTGCTTGGTGTTTCCAAATCAAGACTGGATGTCTTCATGGAGAACAGAAGCTTTAGTCTGACTCTTCAGACTAAGGGGAAAACAACATTGAAACTCTGCCAAAAGCGCCAGCTCTGAGCCTGTGCTGCTCACCTGTAGTTTACCTCAGAAGCTGCATGGTCTTGCTCACAGTGCTGAGATCCAGGTCTTGTATCAGTCACCAACAGGCCGCTAAGATTCACCCTCTCCCACAAGCCAAGTCTCACGTTTCTTTACCTTCCTTTACTCCAAGTACCTTTTAGCAGGTCGGTGAGCAGGCACGACCATTTTTTAATGGATGGAATAAAAGACCAAGTAACGTTTTCAAGCAGATACCTAAAGCCCCGGGGAAACTCACATCACCCACGCGATGAATAGCGCTAACACAGAATCAAACAGCTCTCAACCCCAGCCTCATCCCGTACTCTGCTACACAACCTGTACGTGTGCTTCTCACTCCCTGCCTCTCACTAGAATTTGGGAATTTACAGAAATTTACACGGCACCGCCGCCCGGCAGCGACAAGCGGCCCTGGGCCGCGCGCCTGCCGCGAGGCCTCTGGTGCCACCCAGCGGCGGCTTGGGCTGGCCCGGCCGTGAGGGGCGGGGGAGCTTCGGGCCGGCAGCCTGGGCCCCCCCCCCCCCATAATCAGCATTTTCTGTGCAGCACCTCCCCACTGAGCCGGCACCATCTCATTTGGGGGCGTTTATAGCTCAGGAATAAAGCCCCAAAGCCGCCCAGGGCCAGCTGGAATGGAGCTCGGCTGAAGCACGCTGCCACACCCCCTTCGTTAATTAACCCTTGGCCAGGCTCTCCTCTCTCCCTAACGAGCAGGAGGAGAAAAAATACTCCCAAGCGTTCTCTAAAGAGCTCCGCCAGTGCCATCTGTTAGCGGGCAGCTAACAGTGTCGGCTTTTCGTGACCTTTGTCATCGCCCGGGCTGCAGCCGCCCATCAGGGCTCGCCAGGGCAGCTGTGCCAGGTGCAAGCTGCGGAGGTTACAACTTGCTAAGCATAAAGCAGCCAAACCGAGTTTTCTCAGCTTTCCCGCTTCTGTCAAAAAGTCATTTGGGGAAAACGTTTTTTTTTCTTTCGTTCCAGCATGCAACCCAACGTTGACAGAAAAGTCAAAGGCAGCACCTTCTCTGCCCTCAGCTGTGAGAGCTAGGCCTGCAAATTTGATATATAATTTTTTAAAATGCATTTTTTTCCTAAGAATTGCTGCCAAAGCTTAGTGGTAGGACCACACTGAAGTGAGTGCAATAGAGATGCAATAATATCTTCAGATGTCCTTGGATGCATTGCCTCTTTCAACCACTTAACTGATATAATGAGCTAAATGAAAGCATATGTGGGGGGTTTTTGTATTGCAGAGCTGCTGCTTACAGTAGGTAAACTAACTCAGTATTTAATGTAATGTGTCAGCCTCTTTACTTTCAACATCTGAAGGAACTAAGCTATAAAATATAATAATGATGACTTACCTGCAGACTTCAAATTTGGTCTGAACTGGCTCCTGTTCTTTCTTCTCCACCCAAAAAGTGTTCCCCTTGCTCAATCTCTTCCTGGAGTATCCTGAGTCCCCATGCTGCTTCCCCACTTGCAGCAACAGCAAGCCAAACCCTTCCTTCCTCCCTTTATTTCTCCCACTATATACTTCCATCATCTCATGCCACAATATCACTTTGGCATAGTTTTGTTTATGTCTTGTTTTGATAGCAATGAACCGATCGTTATTCACAAAGACAGCATCTCAGTGTTTCACAGTTGCTTTGTTTTGTACATCCTGTAATTTTTATTACAGGGTGCTTTTGATTACCTGCAAAGTGATCTGATCATTTAATTGCATTGTTTTCCTCAGGCCTTCTCAAAGCCTTTGGCTTTTTAGAATCCACTTTCTAAATCCTGAAAATAGCATTTTTCTTAGCATTTCTGATTCATACTTGCCTTTTCAACTCTACAAGCATTCTTCCTCCTGAAGAAGGGAATGCAATTACCTGCTCCAGAACAGCCTGCCCTCATCCATCTGAAGCGACACCACCTGGGGTATCTAAGAAGCGTTTTTTGGAAAGCTATTTTTCTATTGGCTTATTGTGTCAATGACCCAACAACAACTGGCAAAGGAGGTGTTTATCAGGTCTCTCCCTTGCAAATTGCTGTTAATGGGAACACATACCTTATACCCACATGAAACCTTGCTTGGTGGGCTGTGTGGGTGGACCTGAGCCTGCATTCCTGCAAATACTTGAGAGCACAACCTAGTCACATCCTTCCAGTTAAGTGTTGTATTAAGACACACTTGAGATAAGTGTATATTTCAGCTTTTCAGATTTTTGTCTCAGTTTTGCACCCCTTAAAATGTATTGACCACCTCGTCATCTCTGGTTTGTTTGGTGCTTGCCAGTTCAGTGTTGCAGTCTGATGGAAGGTCTGCTGGATACTCTCTCAATACACATTAGGCAAGAGCAAGTAATAAATGGAGTCATGAAAACCTCACTGGTAGGGTGTTTCTGGGTGTAGGAGATAAAATATATGTCCTACATCTGTAAGAAAACGGCTCAAAAAGTTGTTTTTCAATTATGATTACTTTAGAGAAAACAAAGATGGGTTTGGGTTTTATACATGTCTGACTCTCAGAATTGCTGAGTGTGTATAATACCCTCACTGTACAAAGGAAGCCGAGACTTCTACATATCCACAAGCCCATGTGCAAGAGTAGTAGCCCTGCATTCCAGCCCTGAACTTGTTATTCCTAGTGCTACTCTAGAGATGGAGATTGGGACCTTGATTTCACTTAATACATGACTGACAATGCCATCCTAACATCAAAATCCTTCATCCGCATGCTTTTAAGGAATGAGGAGCCATAACTTGTCAGGTGGATTAGCCATATGTCAACTCCCCAGTGCACTACAGCAGAGCCATCATTAATCTGAAAACTTGATCTCAGGCCAAAGGGAACAATTATATAACCTAGATATCTGAAAGTCGAATAGTACAAAAACAAACAAGAAAGAACAATCATTCTTACTTACACATGTGTACATTTTACTACAACTATTAGGCAATCAAAACTGTCATATAATTGGCTTTTTTTTAATTACAAAAGGCAATGTAAGGGTTGCATTAATTAAAAAGTGCAGGCAACACGTTGAAAGGTGATAAATTACACAAAGGCAAAGTGCAAATTAAGCAAAATCTTTACAAGTATTTATTTACTTCTCCACAATTTAGATAATTTGTGTATTTGGTTTGTCTGTTCCTGACTGCCATTATCAAGCCAGTGTGAAATTGGTCAGAGGGACAGAGAGCTGTCACAAGGACTTGAGTTACCAGAGCAGAAGAGTACTTTAAAAATTGGTGTCAAGCCCCAGAAAAGCCACAGGAATGAGGCTCTTCACCAAGATAGATTGCATGGGCAAGTTCTATGGCACATGCCTGAATTGTCATGAACATCCAAAGCAAACTTTGGAAAACTGACAACAGAAGATAAAGGTCCACTAGAATTATTCCTCCCACATGGTTAAAGGAGACAAACGTGCAATTAATTCAGCTTATTTATTAGGACAGTGCCTAGGGCCCCTCAAGGTGGGGCCTTATTATCTTAGGCACATAAAAGCAGAACAAGCCTCTGCCCCAGAAAGACTTATACAAGTATATCTCTGTGTACAAGGCAGAAGAGAGGAGAATAAAATACAAGCTGCATGAACTAGCTGTCAAAGGGATGTTAAAATAATACTCTAAAGCACGCTGGAAATTATTCTTGGAGGAAAATATCTATCCACATGGTTTGAAAGGCCAGCCTTTCCATACTGCCCCAAAGCCATCCTCCAGAGACCTGCTACAGAGCTAGTGGCCACTGTCAAATCCCATAGGAAGGTCTCCAGTCTGTAGTAAATTCTTAGCACCTGCCTGATCCTCAGGGCTGATTTCCCACAGCACATTCTTGGGAAGCTAATGGTCCCCCTGTTTCAAGGGTTCTTGTATCACGTCTCCAAACCTACATGCAGTTAAATATTCAATATCTGGACATACACTCTTGTACCTATTGACTTCTGCGGTATTATTTGCAACACATGGTTTGCAAACAATTTATTTATGTTTGCAGCTTCCTTGGATTTTCTTTAATTTTTTTCTTTTTTCTTTCCCCCCAAAGATGCCCCAGGTTACACAGCCTTCTAGCACTTTACATGCACATTTCTGAATTTACTTTGGATTCATGGGACTGCACCTCACTGCCATAGGCAAACCCTCTATGTTAAGTACTGTTAGTAATAATAATGTTTGCTATGTTTCTGTTCTTTTGTAGTTTCAAAGCATTGAACATATTAACTGCCTGAGCTGCTAGAAAAGCTTTTCGAGCAGCATTTCAGATTTCAAAAACCCATCCATTTGTTCTGTGGCCAAACTGTCAAGACTTCAGTGCAGACACAATGGTAGCCTACAGCTGAGAAATGTCAGTAAAGTCTCCACTTCAGCACACGTGTATGCATGCACAACACTAAGTTAGATGTGCGAGTTGTCCAGCTGAAGTAACAAACAGTGGACACTACAAATGGGGCAGGGGGGGATTATATATGGTGTGTAAAGAGTGATTTCAATAAGAATAAGTCTTGGTTTGGATTAAGGGAAAGAAGGAAACAACTGAAGCAAAAGACTAGTTGAGAGGGTGTTGAACACAATTTTGACTGTATTAGCCTGTTCGGATCTGGAAGTAAAATGGCTGCCAGGCTTTCTTGCCACCTTTGGCATTAACAGGAAGCATGGAAGCCAAGGGATTGTGTGCTGGCCTCAAACTCAGAAAGCCTGTGGCCTACGAGCTGCTGGCTGAGTGGCACAAGACGTTCTTCACTTCCCAGTACCTTCTCTCTCCTTTCCCACCCATTGCTACTCTTTTAGATCATGAGCTCATACATAGAGAAGCTGTTTTCTTATTCCATCTATGAATGGCAGAGCCCTGAGCTCAGTTGGGCCTCTAGGCACCAGGTTAATATATATAATAATAGCGTGGTACAAAAAAACAAAGGCATAACAGTTTCATGACAGAACGCATCTCAGATGAGTTAATGTGTGCAAAGCACTTTGAAGTTGAAAGGTTCTGCAGCATTTAAAACCTGAGCATTGCTTTCACATGGATTTGTTGATCTTGAGGACTCATGAAGCTGCTCCAAACATGCCTCTACTCAGCGAAGTGCAGTGTGAATCCCTGCTATGCACGCCAATCTCCAAATGGAGTAGTATGTCCAAGAAATTCCTATTTGAGGATGTCATTAAGAAAACCCATGTCACTATAAGCAAATATCTTTAGTTTTAGCACCTCTCTATATTAAAAACAAGCATCCCTGGGGAAAAATGCAAATAGGCTTTTCACAATCCTGCTGATTTTGGCATTACCCCTTCTCCACTGCTTTTGAGTCACTCTCACTTTCTGGTTCTCCTACATTAAGTTGCTATGGGAAATACAAAAAGTGTTATAACCTGCCAACAGATTGACATGAATCTTATTCATTCTGGCTTCTGAAACTGAATTGACTTTCCAAGGATCACTGAAGCCCAGCTGATCCCTGGCCAGGAATAAATGGCATTTTGTGACTCCATATCCAGGCTTGTTTGGCCAAGCTCTTCCTGGGGCTGGAGCTGAGACCCAGCCCAAACATTCCCCAACAGATTCAAGACCCACACTGCTACTTTGGATCATGCTCACTTTAGTTGCTGTCATACCTCACCACTTCTATTAGAATATTATTTACTGCATTTCAGGGAGCAATTTAGCTCAGGATTGAGGACCTGTCTCATGAAGTGTCTGACATGCAGGCACACCCCATAGTGGTCCCAGAGTTCATCTTATGACTCAGACAAGATGCAGTAACTGAGCAAGACATCCCCTAAAGAAAGCAGAAAAGTGACAGGAAAACAAGGGACTACACAGAGCAGCTTTGAGCTTAATTTTGGTGGTTCTGCATCATTTCAACTCTTCTGCCCCTTTTGTGTATGTATCACTATAGAGATCCACAGTGATATGCACCCTTATGCATGCATCTACCCGGAGGGAGAAGGGCTGTAATTAAATACGCCTGACTGACACCCACCATCCCCATGGGCGGTGTTTCCTCCCATGGCCACCGCTGTCCTTCCGAAGCCAGTGCCACTAGATGGAGCTGAGCAACAAAATTCCTCCCAGGCCATGTGCATGGCTGCAGCATCAGCTACATTGCCTAAGCCACAAGTTGCAACTTGTTTCTTGCTTACTGGGCACTAATGTTGTTTCCCTGGACAGTTGATACAGGGACAAGCTGTGGCGAATTGTCATTCAGAGATTGCAAAACCCTACTCCCCAGCCAGGTTGATTCACCTTTAGCAGAGGATGATGTCAGTCTGGGTAGATTTGGCAGCCAGAAATGACTAAGGGAAATGAAAGGAGAGGCTTCTGTATGCCCCACAGTTTATGGGACGGAAAAGGCTTCTCTGTAATGGCATATTTTTGTTATCTAGGGAACAGGGAGTTTTGCAGCCCCTGCCCGTTTAGTGAAAACACTTCTGCTCATCAACAACATCCCCATGGCCTGGGAGACGGGAGGAAAGCATCTCTGCTTTCCCTGTGGTTGCATTTCCAGCCTTTCAAATGATCCAGTGACAGCAAACTGGACACAAAATCCCCTTGGGGAGGGGTTCCACAGTGAAAGCAATTGTAAAATAGAACCCCATCCTCATGGTCTGGACAGAGCAGAAATTTCAGGGGAACAATCAAAATACAGGCACACCAGGTAGCAAAGCAACTGTCACACCCTTCCTGCATGGGGAGTGGTGCTGAAAGGCTGAAAACTGGCTCAGTGGAAACACGCAGCCCTGGGACACCCCACTTGAGAGAAGTGACACTGCCAGGTCTTGTTTGCACAGGGCATTGGCTGTGCTCTGTCTCCATCTCTTTGGAGGCAGGCAGGCTTAAGTCTGCCCTGCTTCCCACAGTGGAAGCATTATCCCACTGTAAAGATGTTAAAACCATCCCATTTATTCTGTAAACCGCTTTATTTATAAACACTTCCATAATTAAACAAGTGTGGTGGTGGTAAATCTGCTTTGTAATTTTTTTAAGATGCTATAAACAGAGGAGATAAATGAAGGTGGAAACAAAAGGGGGGAAAGGTAAAAAATATATATTAGCAAATCAGGTAATTGCAACATCTAAAAAAATTTTAGGATGCAGATTGCTGGGCTAAATTTTCATTTTATCTGTTGACAAATATAATGGACTGTAGTGAGCTAGAAGCAGGATGCAAACACAACCACAGCTTGTAACATTAAAATTATTTAGGTTATGCGTTAAAATGGGAATAGGGATAAGGTAAATCTGCATTACTGTGGGCCCAATATAAACTGGAGAAACCAATGTGAAAACAGAACCAAATCTTGGAACTTTGCAATGCACTTAGACAAATTAAGTGTATAAGTCACATGAGAAAAAAAAATAGCAAATCATGGAATTCATCTGCAAATATAGTGTTTCTGTCCAAGTCTAAATGTATTATCCAAAATAAGCCTATTTTTGTATATACCTAATCAAGTGGATCTATCTAAAAAGATGGAGTGCATAATCTCTTATTTTCTTTATTCCACATGTGTGACATATTATGATAACTTCAGTTTAAGATTACTCTAAAATGAATGCTTTCTGCATTCCAGATCTTTAAGTGGCAAATGTCTGTAGGCAGACACCACTGAGATGTTTTAACAGTACATTATGCAGAGCGGGTCATACAGTAGTAGGTTTCTGTAATGGTAGCCAAGTGGCTAGCCAGGCAGAAGACCACTTTTTTCATGCCAACAATACTAAGATGCTTTGCAGTCAAGGTGTGTTAAAGCCTGCAGGAAAGGGTGTGGTACACTCACAAAAGTGTGTTCGTGGCCAAGGTGTTCCCAGGAACGTGGGGTGAGTCACCAATGTCACATTGCTTAGTTGCCTGTGACAGGTGACATTTGGTAGCTGCATTATTACTGAACAGAAGTATGAGCAAGCCTTGCTATATGCAGGCACTCAAGTGTAATGTGACCACCTGATGCTTTACAGAAAGCCTCAAGGAGCACATGGGACTGAAGCTGTAGGATCACAGCCTGATAGAAAAAATGGGCCCTCTGTGCCTGCTAAGTAGCTGTGAGGAGATTAATAAATTTGAAGAGTCTAGCCATATATTACCCCACTGAATGAACAGAAATAGCCTTTTAATAATTTCTAAGCTAATTTGACAGTTAATTTTAGAAAGCAAATCAATATCTGCTGTAGTTGAAATTTGATGTTGTGAAGCTATAAAATAAAACTTCTTTTCCTGCCTTATTGAGCTTTAGGCAAACTTAGATGGCATCCTTAGCCAAGGGTAATTCATCCTTTGACTTCAGCTGTACTACCTGACAGGCAAATGGTAGCTCTGGTGTGTCACCGTCATGTTAAAGCCTCCTTGGCTGTAGAGAGATGCTCCATTTCCCAGGTCCCACACTGCACCATTCCCTGTCCCGCCAAGGAGGCTTGCCTCCAGACCTGCCAAAGGCTCGTCAGCCACCCAACATGCTCACACATCAGCCTCCAGTCAGGACTTCCAGTTCTGCTGTGGCACCTTTTGGAGAGGGAAAACTCTGGTACCTTCATGCAAGCCCAGCCCATCACACCTGTGGTACTGGGGGAGCCGGACACAGATGGCCCTGAGCCCCACTCTCCATGGCTGGGCAGCCCCAGTGACTCTGCAAGAGCAGCAGCTCGCAAGGCTAAGCATGCCAAAGCCTGCTTCAAGCACAGATGGGGCCCGAGGAGGTTTGCAAGATTTGCCTCTCCCCTGTAAGAAACACATGGTCACCTTGCACTTTTGAGGACCCTCTGTGGCTCCTGCACTCCCCAGTTTTATGGGGCCTTGGAGCAGCCAGCACATGGAACCTCACTGCCCAATAGCCCAGTTCAACTGTGGCTTGTGGAGCATATGAAGATCCTCTTTCATCCTCACAGGCACAAGAGGATGGTGGCAGCATGGCATTGACCCAGAGACAGAGCTATGTGAGTGTCCTATTAGAGGATCCCCAGCTCCTGGCCCCTCAGACCTGATGTTTTTCTGCACATCCAGGGTTCAGTGGTGACAATGAGCACTTTCAGCCACTGACGGCCTGCTTGCTTTCTGGTACCGAGGACCCCATACCAGTTGACATAAATCCGAGCTGAATACAGCCTCAGGCTTCAAGTCACATTAATCCTACTACAAGTTCATACAGCGTGGTGCAGCCAAGGAGCTCAGTGCAAGAAATGGAAGAAGGGAGAGAGAGAAATAAAAAGGGAGCAGGGGGGTGTTGGCACCTGTGCTAGGGACATGGCAGAGACCAGTTGGAGGGTTTCTGATAGAGAGTTTCAGATCACCTTTCATTTTGAAGACAATCCTGCCTATGAGCTGCAACACCTTATCCTGAGACACTGCATAAAAAAGCATGAATTAGTTTGGCTGTTCAGGGGGTCTCACATCCCTGATGGAGAATGAGTTGGAGAATGGTGAATGATGGAGAAGAGAACATCCTCTGAGAGTTGGTGAGTCACAGCATGCAGGGAAAAGCTCAAGGGGACCTGGTATCTCTCTTTCTACCCAGAGCCCCTCACAGCACAGCACAGCACAGCACAGCACAGCACAGCACAGCACAGCACAGCACAGCACAGCACAGCTGAGTAAAGGGCTTACTGATAGAATAAGCTGAATGGAAGGTACTTTTTTTTCATAAGGCAGTGGTTTGTGCAGGGAGCAGGAGGGGGACAAAGCCTCTTTCAGCTGGGGGAATACTGTTAACACCACTAAATCTCTGTCAAACGGCCATAGTTGACAGCACCTTCCAGTTAGTTAGGAATTGGGCAAATAGCTCTTCCTTGCTAATGAACAGGCTGAACTTGCTCACCAGCTGATGTGGGGAGAAAAAAGATTAATAAATCACTTGTCCTCTGACAGGTTTACACTGGTCCTTATCTGATGCCTGGGCTCAGGTGGCATTTCTTGAGTCCGCACACTGATGGGGATAACCAGGGCACACCGACCCTATAACCACTGCCTATACACAGCTGGGACAGGGAGCTGTAAAAGCAACCTCTGCCCCATGGTAGTCACTGGCCAAAACTGTGAGCCCAGCCAGGCACAGGGGTAGCTGTGTTGCTGGTGCCAGACTGCTGCCATGTCAGTCCTCTTTTGATACCAGGGTTCAGCTGGGAAAAGCACTGCTCCCTGGCTGGGTGACAGGAAAATTTGGCTAAAAACTGCTGGCACATGAGAAGATTCACCAGGATGAAATGGCAAAGCTTTGTTTTGACTGTGCTGCTCAGCTTACAGGTGACACTGAGGAGAGTTAAACAGTCTGGAGACAGAATGACTTTTTAGGTCTGCCAGAAACAACAGTTTCTGTCTCAGTATTTCTCTTTATCTGCCAAACTCCAAAATCAATTCTTGAGCCAGGAAATATCTACCCAGGAAAGATGTGAGGTGAGGTGTCTTTTCTCTGTGTGTGTATTACCATTGACACTGTTCACCACAGATTTAGCACTAAACATGGTGTTGTTTTTTCCTCCCTGCCTCTTCTACTCTGCTTTGTAATCCCCACAACCAGTTCCTGCACTTACCAAGGAGTTGCTTGTCCTTCTGGGGCAGACAAGAGATTGGTTTTAAGTACAGCATCTCTTAGTTACTGTTTACAGTGAAAGTTTCATCTTTGACCAATGCAATGGCTCCGAGTGTCGGAGAATGTTGAATTAACATAAATCTCTCTGCGATTTCCTCGTGTTTCATCTGCTGTACATGCAGACTCCAGGCCACAAGCTCCAGTGAAGCCTTCAGAGACAGACAGCAAAGGGAGACATGAAAGACACGCACACCCAGTTATGCCAAGCTGCTAAAATTAAAACTGGTTAGAGGAGTGTGAGATGCCCTGCAGCTAGCAGGATTGCAGGTGTCTTTTTCCTAGGACCCTTTTTCTGGGTAACAGTGAAAGGACAACAACTGTCAGGGAGGCCTCTTACTGCCCTGCCTTCATATATGAAAGCCTTATTTGCTTTGCCAAAATAAAGCTGGTGCCTCTCAGCTGCAGAAATACTCATGCCTACAGGTGGCCTGCCTGGCCTTTCACAAGGTATCTGTTGTGGTCACATCCAAGACCCCAAATCAAGATCGGAATGGGGCTGTGGTAGATGCTGCAAAGCAAAACACTGGTGCAGGAAGTCCCACACTGTGCCACAATTTCCATGCTGGTGTGGAACAGGATGGGGAGCCAACAACTGGCTGCAAGTATGGTCATGGCTAATGACAACTCAATCAGCCTGGAAAGCATGTTCTGGGAACAAACAGGAATCTTTCAGAATCACTCGCAAAGGAAACCAAACAAACCCTTGTACAAATAAAGCCAGTTAGCTTTAAAGCTATTCCAGCCAGCTTTCAGTGTCCCTCATGGGCTGACGTAGACTGTCACAGCCTTTGTGGCCCCACTCTGTGTGGTCAGGGTGGCACAGACTCCTCTGAGAAGTCAGAAGGGCTGTGACAGCAGGGCAGGTGACACTGAAGAACTGCGCCATCCTCTGCCACAGAGCACATGCCTGCTGGTACCTCACAGAGGACTTCTTACGCCTTCAGTAACTCTGCCTCCACCAAAAATTGGGTGGAGGGAGCCTAACCCCACACAGCTGCAAGGCAGTTACAATGAGAATGCAAATTAAAGCCACCCATTTATGTAAACTACCTCAAAGTACTGAATACAAAAGCAGATGCATAGAAACAGAATTGCAATACCAGTTTCAGGCAGGATCCACTGGAACACAAGATGAATTATACACATATAGGATTTCAAAGGAGATCATTAGGACAGACTGAGTTCTGCCCACATCTTAATGACCTGAATAGATTAGCCTCTCCCTCCTCACTACCTTGTGCTATCTGGCTGGGGATTGACACTGCAGAGATTTTTCACCTTTGCTTCAGGCCTTAAAGCAGAGCTTCAGTTTTGAGGAGAGGGCAGGGGGCAATGGTGTCCTGCTGCATCCCAAGGAGCTCCCACTGCCTTGACAGGGGTGGCTTGTTTGTAGAGACAAACCCTGGGGCCAGCCTCAAAGTAGAAAACAGGCAAAGTGAAAGGAGAGAGAGCCTAGCTGAGTGTACTTGGGTTGGGCAAAGAAGGACAAGGAGGAAGAGTGTCTGAAATGAACCTTTCTCTGGTGTTTCTCAAGCATCACTAGAGGAAAGCAAGAGAAAAGAGAATAAACAAAGGTAAGAAGCAATGAAGAAGAAGTATGATATTAACTTAATGGAGAGTTTAAACCAAAAGAAGAAAACCCATCCAAAATGTGCATGAAGGGCATAGGAGATGCCCCTGCACCTTGCAATCTTTCCTTACAACAACTTCTCCCAGTTCTGGGAAAGAAGTGCCTGTTGTCCAGTGGGGGAAAGGCTGAGCATGGCACCTCACACTCCTCACAGCCTGTGCAGGGTTTCCCTGCAGGGCACTGTGCCCATACCTGTGCAGAGCAGCTCTGCCCTTCCGGAACACAGGTAAATAATCCCACGCGCGCACGCCTTGGGGCGAGTACATTTTTCCTGGGTGAATACAGTTTTCCCAAGTGATTAAGATAGGATAGCCAAGAGTAAGAGACCAGATTACACAGCAGAGATCATGAATTTCCATGGAAGCCCAGGAATGCTGTGCCACAACTAAGCACTACTGTCACCTCTGTTGTTTTTCAAGACCAGTTTCCAAAGGTAATTTTTGGTTTGCGATAAACAGCCTTGGAGTCACTCCAGGTTTATTCTCTGTAGATCACATCCATTGACTGTCCCTTTATCAGGATGGGTGCTGTCCTTATGACCCCAAGCCTGTAGCCCCTGAGGGAACCCTCTTGCAACCACAGCAAACTCCCTATCATGTTTCCTATGTCCTGCATGCAGCACAGAGGGTCTGGATGATTAAATACAAGAGTCTACCCCAGAACTGTGACTCCTTGCAAAGCAGCAGGAGACTTCTGGGTAGGGCAGACCTAGGGCCAATGTTAGCATCACTTAACCCAAGCAGGCAGGTTCAGATGAGGCAACTTGACACAATCTATGTTTTACCTCTCTCTATGCCAAGAAAAATGTGCGGGTATTTGGGTTCCCATGGCAGTCATTTTATACCCTTTTATCCTAAGCTCTGTGTTCTCTCATGTAATAAACAAATCACAAGTCTTGTTTTACATATCTTGGCACACAAAATCTCTTTCCAATTCTTCTTATGCTTGTCTAAAAAGTGCCTAGCAAACTGCTGCATTAAACAAAAATTAAGTCAAGGTTGGGGCTCCTGTACCCAGAGCCCTGAGGTTTTATAGAGCTTTCTTTGTGCAGCTTCTATTTCTGTCTGATTAAGCTATCTAATTCTCAGAGGTTAAGCTATCTAAACTGACTGGGTACTGAAGCATTTAAAATGTAAACACACTGAGCTTTAATCACAGTCTGCAGACTACACCTCTCTCTCCATCTATATATGTGTGGGAGCTGTTTCCTTCCAATTTCTTGATGTTACACCTGCATCTAGTAGCATCTCACATGCCACAATTAACCAGAGTGTGCTGGAGTGAAGGACAAGGTGTCCAGGTGAATGGAAGCGAAGCTAAATGTGCAGCTACAACAGCTAAGTTGACCCTGCCTCCTCCCTGTGTCCTGCTACCCCTACAGCATCTTCTGTGTTGGTACCCACATTGCTGGCTTGCCCTTGCTCAAGAAACACTGCTGCCAGCATGAAAGTCAGGGAGGGGGAGAAAGGCAAAGACACAGCTCCCACAGCAATGCACTTCAGACAAGTGAGAGCTGCCAAGTTCTCCTCTGTCCCAGTACCTCACTATGATATTCAGAAGTTCTTTGATTTTTACATTTGAGAAAAATCCTTACAGAGGGAGTATTTCCAGTCTGGCATGGTGTACCCTGGGAAAAGAAGACACACTAGAGCTGTTCTGCAGCTCTGGCCCATGAGGGTTATCAGGGAAGAGTGAAGTGAGCCTGATGCAACCCTGAAAATCCCAGCACTAGGCAGCCCAGGGTCTTCCCGGGCCACAGGCAGCATCTGCAGCAGCAACTGTAACAGGCTTCCATAGCCTGCTTTCCCATTAATTTACCTAATTGCTTTCTGAACCAATGTATAGTTTCAGCACCTGAAGCATCCCATGGCAATGAGTTCCACCAATTAATTATGTCTGTGTGAAAAAACAACTTCCTCCTCTATGCCTTAAAAATATCTGCCTGATGATTTCATTTAACATCCCTGAGCTACGAGCAACTGCTGCCATTCCTCCTGCTGTTCGTCACGTTGCAGACCTCTGTTGCAGCTTCGAGTCCTCCCTTTTCTAGGCTAAATTTGACTGATTCAGTCTCTTTTCATACAGATAGCATTGTGCATCTCTGATCATTCCTGTCGTACATCTCTCTGCCTTTTCCCATTCAAGTACACCTTGATTTACAAGACATGCCACACACTCAGAATCCCGAGGTTGCTCAGTCGGAACCGAAGGCACTGTGCCCTGCATCCTTTAAAAAATCATATTTGTTGCTGTGGGTTGTGCTCCAAAACTGACTGCAGCCATCTCAGCAGATGTCCTGGAGGCATTTGGCACTAACCCTGCCTTTGGTGGAGGGGTGGTAGCACCAGGCCTGGCTCCCAGGGCTTCCACAGACATCAGCTCTGAAGTGCCAGCCATGGCCAGCTCTGGCACTTGCTTCTTGGTGCCTCTGTCACTAAGCCCACAAACAATAGGTGACTGCCACAACATTTGTATTTGAGATCACAGGGACAATAGAGGTAATATGTTCATTGAGCAATTGTGTTACCTCAATGAAACATTTATAGGCACTTGCAATAGAAATATTGCAGATAGGAGAAGAAATTACCTCAGACAGGATCAAATATGCAAAGCTAACTGTAGCTGTGGACTTCTCCCACAAGATAAACAAGTGGCTAAGCCCTGGAGGGCAATAGCAGGAAAGGGGAATCCCGGCAAACTATTCTTGTGCCAGGCAGGTATTTTTTGCAAGGCTTTAGTAGGAACTGTGTCTGGGAGTCCCAGGATGGCCTTGCCCCTGCCTGCCAGCAGGAGCCCTGCCTGAGGACAATGCTGCTGGACCCCAACTTCCCCAGAGCCCATCACCCCAAACCCTGCACATCAAGGGCAGAGCAGGTTTGTGCCTACTTTTTGTCTGTGATTGTTTGGAAACTGAACAGGACACAAATACAGCCACAGGTTCTGAAAGGAGAGTGGGAATCTTTACAAGAGCCCGACACTTAAGATGACTTCCTCTAGCTCCTAAGATGCAGATGTGACTCCAGTGTTCCATCCCCTCCAAGATGACCACAAGGAAGACATGTGGGGCAGAGAAAAATCTGTGATTCAAAGCATGATGCCTGCCTCTGCATCTCTTGAGATAACAACCCACCAACCACTTCTGCAGGCACTACAACTCCCAGGGGGCTGCAGTGGGCCAGCTTGGAGATTATCTTTGCCATCTCTTGGCATTTTTCTAGCTCGGTATATAATCCATCTTTCTTTAAGTACTCTGTTTTTCTTAACCAGCGTTGCTATTCCCTTCAAAACCTAGCTCTGTTTATTCAAAACAAGCAAGGGCTGGTATCACACCATGCCAAATGGCAACTGTGTTGCTGCTGGGTGGCGCTTGACAGTGCTGAGCTGCAGGTGACAACTCCTTTTTCCACCCGATGAAACAGGCAAGGATATGCCCATAATAAACCACCACTTATCTATTGAGACAGACTTTTTTTCCCTCTGGTTACCAGCATGGATTACAGTCTGAATCTTCCTTTTCTTTATCAGAAAGCATTTAAAGACATTTCCACCATTCCTTCTCTAAAGTTATTCTGCAAAAGATGATTGAAACAATTAAATTGTTGGCTTAGTAGGAGTGAGACAGCTCTTCTTTTAAACAGGTGATTTTGATTGCACCCTGTTACTTCATCTCTTTGGAATATTCACTAGACAAAGTAATTTTCCTGTCTCTGAACAGTGCTAAGCTGTCAGGCTCCTTTTCTCTGAGCAAAAGATAGTGCAGCATCTTCTCCCCACACAAGTGCTTTTTTATTTTAAATTAAAAAAAAAAAAAAGAAAAACACTCCCACTTCCCCAGTGGTCATTTCAAGGCAGGAAGAAAACTGTATCTGATCATGTAAAACCCCAGCACCCAGGAATTGCTCCTAGCAGGATTGCCACCCCAGGAGAGCCAGCCCCACTGGGAAGCATAATATCAGGAGGCTCATTTAGCAGCTAAAATAGCCCACCCTGCAAACATTCTTCCATTTAAACAGCAGTGATGCTAAAATTCAGCCTCAAACAGGATGGGGGGATGTGGAGGGTGAAGGACTGGGGCAGGGCAAAAAGAGATTACCCAGAGCCCTCCCTTGCAACCAGCACAGACACTGCCCATGTTGTTTGATTAATTGGGGAAACAATGTCCTCTTTCAGGGGCTGCAGGTGGCTCGGGGCATTGCAGAAAAGGGACATTATGGCTTTCTATGATAGCATAGTTGAAAGGTTTTGAGCCTATGTACAAAAAAGCCTTTGCTGAGGGTATTGCTGCTGCATCAACTATCAATGAAAGCTGCATCTCTGCTGTTATGAATTCGATCACCACAGAAAATGAATGGGAAGCATTAAGAGTAACAAAATAGTATTTCAAGCTGCAATGAACAGCATCCAATTCAACAGTGAATAGCAGGCCTGGGTCAGTGAAAGAATAGCTCTGATTGAAAGAAATATGGAAGCGCCTTCAGCAGTCTGCAGGAGCAGATGTGCAAAAAAAGTAACCAAAAGTGCAGGCACTTCTGAGGTCTCTTGTACAGCCAGCTCTGAGCAAGGCAGTCTGGCTGGGCATGGGGTCTGAACCAGTTTACAGGGCCTTTAACATCACCACTCCCTTGTCTTTGGAAATAAGCTTCTCTAAAGAAGAAAAACAACCTGTATGTGCAACAGCATTTTAGCCCTGCAGTTTACCTCCAAATGTCATGGTCAATCTTTCAGAAGCCAAACTGGCATGAAAAACACGAAGGCATTATCAGCATTTTTGCACTTAGGCAAAGTAAGGGCATGTAATAAAGCCAGAAGCAGGCCTTGGATGTCCCAGTCTCCCATCCGTAATCCTGACCCTGCTCCTCCACCAGCCCCAGTTCATTTCTAGGATGCTGCAGTGATGAGGGCTACAAAAGCAGCCAAAAGCAAGCCCTGCTTTTTCTCCACCACCATAGAAGGACAGCCCAGCCTCAGGCTGTTATCAGTGAGTGCCAGGGACCCCGTGTAGGACCAAACACGTGCTTGCCGGCAGCCTCAGCCCAACTTGTCCCCTTGCCAGGGCTCAGCAGGCTCTGAGCAGTCTTTCCCTGGGTGAGTGGAATGCACCTGATGGTGGTCAGACCCTGCTCATGGCACCCTGCCCACACCTACTGCTAACTAAAGGGAAGCCAGAAAGGCCATGTTCTTGGCAGGGAGTTAACAGGGACTTGGCCTCTTGGCCCAATAGCTGCTAGTCCCTGAATTGCTGGGATACCATTGGACTGAGCCTGGGATACCATGTCCCTGCAGTTTTGCACTGCTTTGGTGCACACTGGAGTTTTACCCAGAGATTTCTCTGGCTGACCTCTCTGTGGCAGATACTGTCTTCAAAGAGTGGTGACACAGGCATAGCAAGACAGCTGATAAGGTTTGATGGCTCTTTATTTAGGGGAAATCCTCCTGACTATTGCCCAGGGCAAATAAGACTCAGAGGCTTGAATTCCCAGAGGAGGCATTGATGCACCAGATCAAAGCCTGCTCCCCAGCTGTCACCACAGAGGCATCACCTCCAGCTATAACAGGAGGTTATAAAAACAAGGTCTCTCCCTGACACATCCCAGGCTGCTCAAAGAAACCGGCTCCAAAGAGAGGAAGGTGAGAAAGACCCAGCTGCAAGTGCACTGTGGACTTTGGGTGCAAGGGGCAGGCTCCCAGAAATGCTGTGAGATGGGGGTTCCAGCCCCAGGGATGCGCCAGAGCCATGTGGGAGATGGGGCAGGGTAACATGTGCTGCTCGGCTCTGCCTATTTCCTGCATTAACTCCTGTAGGCAGGGATGCATCTGTTTGCTTTCATTGGTACACTTTCACACGAGTGAACTTAAATTCAGAGCACTGTGAGACTGTTGAGTTATTAGAAGCTCTGGGGGATAGTTTTTAAACCAATGGGGGCATGGGGTCCTGCTGCTGGCAGCGCGATTCCTCTCAGGTGGAGGCTTGCCAAAGAGCCTTGCCACTGCTGACACCTCATAAGGAGCGTGAGTGCAAGTGGGCACAGGCTGCATCAGCCCGCTTGTTGTAACAGACACAGGACTGGCTTGCAGGGCACTGTGTGTTCTCACGATGGGGCTGCCCGTTGGGGATGGGCTGCCAGTGCTACTGGCACAGATCATGCCAAGCCAGTGTCAGGAGCAGCTGGCAGCCCTGTAGAAAACTTGCCTAGTGCAGAAAAGGCCAAAGAATTGTGTTAGTTGACGTTGCTTTAATAATTTATATCACATTTTATAGCTGTTGAAGTTACAACTCCTTCAAGGTACTTCAACATGAAAGACGGCAAGGTCCCTGCCTCGGAGACCTTACAGTCTAGTACAGACAGGTAAACATAACAAGTAGAAACACTAAACTTTAGGTAGGGAGTGGGGACAGGTTGAGGGAGTATGTACAGAAATTATATTTGGCACATCAAAGAGCTGGAAGAAGTCCATCAGAGGAACCTTTAGGCTATTTATGTATTTCAGGTAGCAAGATAAAATCATGAATAATGAGTTCCTGCAAGCTCTTTGCAGAACCAGGACAGAAGCAAGGCTTACAGAGACACTTCGCTGCACATGCATGGCCTATGGAAGGGGAACACTGAATCCTCCCCAGATTTATTTTACATTGCTCTGTTTTAACCAGTAATGAGAGAAGAAGTAAGAGGTGGCACAAGCACAGCAGCAGCCTTCCGAGTGTTGGTCCTTGTGTGACCACATGTGATCACATTGTCTGCCAGCCCCTCAACATCCTTTGCATCTTTTTCTTTTTTTCTTTCTTTTCACCACAAACTGCTTTTTCTGAACTCCCAAGCAATTTGCCTTCCCAAAACACCCTATTTCGAAGCCAAAGTTCCCACTCTTTAATCCTGCCCTCCCTCGCCAATCCATGCTGTCTTCACTGAATCATTGCTGAAAGAAGGAAGTTACACATCAAGGAGTGGAACAGCTAGTCCCAGCTTCAACAGAGCTTGCTGTCACCTCAGCTCCTGCAGCCAGCCAGTCAGTCGGTACAGGGGCGGTCCCACCAGCACCTGCCTCCACAGCTTCTCTGGCCGGGGGCAAAGGACTCAGATCCTTCCCTTACAGGCTTTCAAAATTCCAAAATATTGCAGAAAACCAGGATTTCCCAGGTGGAGCAGAAAGGCAGGTAACCCACTTGTGCTACACTGTCAGGCAGTGGGAGGCTCAGGCCTTCAAGCATCAGAGACAGCTTGGGCACAGACCAGGAGGTGTTTCTAGACTTATTCGCATTTGTGAGGGCTCCCTTGAGCAGACACAGGACATGAACTCCCTCCATTTCAGTGCAAAAATGTATCACCCAAAACCCCACAAACATATGTAGCAGCACTGTAGCTGTTCCACTGCCAAACATTAAACCGAGTCATTTGATCAAATCAAAAACTAAACCCCTGGGTCCAGAGCTAGAGACTCTTTTTACCAGCCTGATGCAGGTTCTGCCAGCCAAAGCCCCACAGCCATGGTGTGGAGTGCAGGAACAGAAAAAGACAGCAGCTCCTGCCCACCCTGTGGCTTCCAACTCCTGTGCTGCTTCTCTCTTCCCACCAGCCCCAGCACCGCAGCAAATAGCTGTATGAAAGAAGTGTTAACTTTTTTTCTTTAAAGTGTTTAAAAAATATGTTAACCAACTGAAAAGCAACCTGGTGAAAAGCGTTATTTCTCAGATAGATAAATTCTGCAATCCATTTCATCCTGTAACACCTCCTGTGAGCAATTCGTCAGGCTCCATTCCTAATCAGCCCCATGGCAACTGAGTTAGAACTCTTCTACTTGGTGGCAAATAATTGCAAGATATTGCCACCATTTGGGGTTCTTTTTCTCTTGCTGTTTGCTTTCTCTCACCCAGTTTATTGGTCGCCATCTCACATGTGGTTGCTGTGAGTCAAGGAGCTTGTTGGCATTATGGTATTTTTGGCTGGAGAAGGCTCTTCCCATATAACTCTGCTTCCCCACAGCCTGACCTCAGGGCACACAGGGAGACAGACATAGGCAGAGCGATGCAACCCAACAGAATCCAGCCATGATAAGGCTGGGGTGGTGAAGGGGCAGACAGGTCGTTTGCCTTTGCATGGCTGGGGGCACACAGGGCTAGTGAGAGGCTGCTTCTGCCTTAGCCACCTGACAAACTCTGAGATAACTGTCAAATTTCTTTTCCCCTCCTTTCTCTGCTTGTGCTCCCTTCAGTCAGCACTGCCAGAGACCTGCCCTCCTGAATCAGCCCGGGGGGACCTCCCTGCCCTTGCAGTTCTCCTGACACCTCTCCGCACCATGGTACCACCCACCAGTTACACAAGCCGGGATACACCTCCCTCGCCATCCCTTCCCCTCACCTACAGCGAACACCCTCTTGTTTCCCTTCTGTTTTGACGACTTATCGAAATGCTGTGGCAAAGCAGAGGCAGATCTCCAACACCTCCTCCTCAGGCATGTGGATAAAAGAGACAGCAGCAGGGACAAGGCAGAGCCTCCTCAGCCCCTGCAAGAAGCTGTTGCTATCTACAGAGGGCATACAGATTACCAGACACAAAGTACTCCACAGTACATCTGACAAGGACTTCCAAAAGGCTTTTAAGTTAGTAAACGTTCTCTTTCCCACTTATTTAGCAGTGGACGCTATAAATCCATGGTACACTGCAGACTGCAGCTCTCTCAGGATGGGGTCATCTGCTTGCCCTGCTGGGCACAGAGCCCAGTGCTTTACACACAGCCATCCCCATCCCTTCCAGACTCCTCCACTAATTAAAAAAGAATTAAAAAGCACCATAAAAGTGAGAGGAATCACCAGCCTCTTAAACGCAAAGTAAACAGAGAGAGAAAAAAAGTTTGTAAGTGGGTTGGCCAAGAGAAGAGGATGTTTGTTGCACAAATAAAGTGAATGGGAGCAAGACGTTCCAGCCTAACTGGTGAAGAGATCTGTAAATCAAGACTGGAGCTCCCAGCCATGTATATGAATCAATTAAAGCACTCAATGAATCATTTATTTTCAACATAGGCAATCAGAAACAATGGTTTGATGTTCAATTGATTTCTCATTTGTCTTGCTCCCCTGAGTAATGAAGAACAACTCACCACTTACATGGTGCATGCCTCAACCCGAGTGCTCCTGGAGCAGCTTCTTCTTCATGGAATCACACCGGGCACCTGCTCCTACCTGCTGACATTTTGTACCTCTTGGTCTACCTCTTCCTACCTGCTGATGCCTTTGGCTCCGCTTGTCTCACTCATCTCAATCCCAGAGCTCTTCCCACCATGTTCCTCTTTCTTTCTCTCTTTAAAGAAAATTAAATAGCAATGCTTTGTTTCCAACATGTGGCAGTAGAGCTAGATTCTTCACTAGGAAGCATCAGGATTCTACTTCTCAAAAGCTCAGAATATGAAAAACTGCCAGAAAAGCAGCACGGCTCTTTGATGTAAAACAGTCTAAAGAAGAGAGGGAGTCTTCAGTGTATTTTCTATTAGACACCATATCCATACATGTTTCCTTCATCCAAAGTGCCTTTACATATAGTAGTTTGTTTAGACCTCTACCTCGTATTTTGGATGCCTCATGGTACATTTCAGTAGTTACACCCATGCACATCCCAAAAGGAAGCCCTCAGTTCACACGCTGGGCTCTGCTGCAGTCTCAAGCGATTAAGACATCATCCAGCAGCGAGGAGTCCTGCAGTCACACAGTTAACTTTAGGGTGTGCCAGTCACATGGCCCCAGCTGGCTGTCCTGAAACAAGACAGCTTGGCTGTGCCTGTTGACAATTCCTAGCGGATACAAGGCACCTCTGGGATAGGGCCAAGAGGAACACAAGCATAATCCTATTATGATGAATAAACTGATAAAAGACAGGGGAGAAAAAAAAATATTGGGGCCCACTGAGCTTTCTCATCCATGAAAACAAAGTGCCTGCATCCAGCTTGAAGAGCTGAGCACTGACTGGGGGCAGTGGGAATAAGCTTCCTTGGGGGTCCAAGGCCCCCACCATGCTCACCCATGTGCTCCTCTGGGGGGAAGGAGGAAGGCAGAAGGTGAGAGCTACACTGCCTCCTACACCTGGCACGACTGTGGCCTCGACTTGGTCACTGCTGAATATCAGGGATATACAATCTGTGTTTCACCTCTGTCTGCCTACAGTCACCTGGGAGCGTCCCCTCCCCAAGGGATCCGCTCCCTGGCATGAGGCTCTAGGACTTCTTTTCCCCTCCAGCAAGCCAGGCAACCAACCAAGAGATCTTGCTTCTTTGTCCTTCCCCAGCCCTGTGTAGCTCTTCAAAAATAATTTTTGGCCATATTTGTGCATAAAAGAGGCCCGAGAGCTGCAGGATCACAAACAAATTGTTTCTTCTGTGCTCAGAACATTTCCAAACACTTTGGCTTTTCAGCCGCTTCAGTAGAGAACATCTCAACCCCCCTCTTCCATTTAAAGCCACAATTCAAGATTTTAGTTCCTTTGCTCACCTTGTCATCTCTAAAGCTTTCAGAGAGCAAGGACTACCTCCGGGAACCAGCTGCCAGTGCCACCCTTGCAGCCCCTGTAGGAGTGAGATGTGGAGAGCAGCGACTACCCCACACCCCTTCCCACGCACACACACTCTGACTTTTTAAAGTGAGCTCAAAAGAAAAATATCAGAATATTCAAGATTACCCAACATGCTACAGGGAAAGCTGTTGAGACTCCTCTCCCAAAGTGCAAGCCTTGTGTCGTTTGCTGCACCTGGGTAGCACCACACATGCTGAGCTTATGACTCAAAAGAGCGAGCACAGCAGCTAAGGAAAGTCCTTTCATAAGGCTTCAAATTCACATCCATGGAGCAGGCACATTCAGAGTTCACCAAGCCTGGATTTGATGTTGGCTGCCTGATGTCATCACAATTGCAGCTTACTTCCTTAAAATCCTGCAAGACAGAACACAGCTGGTATTCAGAGGCCGTGCAAATCGTGCCCTTGGTGCTCTGGCTCGGGCCATGCTCAGACGCACCTTTCCTCAGCAAAGTAGTTCTCCTGGGAAAGGTAAAGAACCTGATAGCTTCCATCTTACCTACAAAATCATTAGAGAATTTCCCAGGTCATGAATTGCATCCCACAGGCTTCTTTGTTCTAGTATAGCAGCTCATCCCTTTTCCAACTAAGCAACTAGGCTGCCGTGAGATGGATAGATGTTGAAGCCAGAAACTGAAAAGAGGAGAAAAACATAGCAGGCCAATTTTCACAAGTATTTCAGGTGTGGTGCTTGATACCATTGGACCAAGCTGCTGCTGAGAACTACTATATTCATCCTCAGTTGAGATTGTCACAAGGCTTTGCCATGACACAAGACACCATCGGGCCTGGGGAAGGGAAAATTAATGGATGTGAGCTGGGTGGTGCTGTTTGATGGTCTGCAGTGAGGAAGTCCCTTCTGGGATCATTTTCTTCAGTCCTATCTGTGCTTACTCCAATGATTTAATTATCTACCTGCTGTTACATGTGGTTAGCCACCAACATACACCTAACAGAGTCAAGGAATGGAAAGCAGCTGCCAAAATATTACTTTGGGGATTGTCAGCACTACCCAGTTACCACCAACACATGTGGATGCCTTGCCCAGGAAGAGGGATGATGGCCAACACTCACAGTTCAAGGAACGAATATGTGCAGGAGTTGATCCCTGCTGACTGCTCCTCGCTGCAGCCCACTGGCTTCCCACACATGCTTTGGAGCCAGCACACGTGGCACCTTAATAACCCCAGGGATCTCTGGGAATAAATTTCCTCCACTTTCTTCTGAGATCTGAACTCCAGCTGCCAGCAATAGTGGCAAGAAGCAGCTTTGAGCTGCCTCATTGTCATAGATACAAATTCCAGCTTCATCAAATCCACCCCCCCAAACCTTTCTTAACAAAAAAAAAAAAAAGTTGATTTTTAAGTTTTGTAAAGTTATCAGCCTTGTACAATTTCAAGATGAATTTTAAAAGTCTACCAGTTTTCTGCACTGGTGTTGATTTTAGAAGTCCACACATTTAAAATAACTAGCACTTCTCATATGATTTAAAGATATGTCTTACAAGAAGGAGCACAGGGTTATTATTTTTTATATTTGAAATCAGAAAAGACCACTTGATGCCTGCTCAGCAATCAGCAATCAACATCAGAAATAACAACAAATTCAATGGACATGCAAAACTGCCACAAATTAATTTTTTAGAAGAGGCAAAAGCACTTTATTTCAGCCAGAGAAAAATTTGAGTGATTCCTTCAGCTGGGTTTGGCAAGTGAGGTTGAACTGGTATCACAGTAACTCAGCTCCTTGGGCTGGACACGCTGTGCAAAGATGACATCATCAGACTTTGCGTTGTGATCACCCGGAAGAAGCAATACCACTTGGAGAATCATAAAAGCGGATGAAAACAGTCAATGAAAAGAGAACTGCTTAAAACTAAGCCTTTGTAGACCTTGTGCCATATCATTCCCTGTTGCCTTACAATTTTTTTAATGAAAGCCACCTCAGATTAAATCTTTGTATATTGCAGTACCTTCCTTCCTTCCTTCCCTCCCTGCGAGAAGGATCTTTGCCCTGTTTGGTCCTGTACCGCTGAATCACATGCCTGATTAGGTCACCTGAAAGCTCTTTGCTGGGATACCATGTTCCTGGCTTCGGGAGCAGAGTTCCACGTGACTTTATCCTTATTCCACTCAGCAGGCAATGAGATCATCCTCTTGGTGGCCCAGGAATTGTTGCAAGTCCACTCAGGCTGCAGTGATTCATGGGGAGGCTGCTGGAGGTGGCTTTGGTGGAGCATGGCACCCATGAGTCACCGCAGTGCTGGATAAACACCCGCGCTGGCAGGGCGCTGGCGCCAGCAGAGCCACGGCTGCTGGAGCAGGGCTGGTCCTGAGCAGCAATCGCAGAGTCCTTCATCCCTCCGCCCCGCTCCAGCTCCAGAGAGTGCAACTCCTTTGGTTGCCATAGCACGGGACTCTGCAATAACATCAATAAAGGAGAATGACCTGAGATGAGGCCACCTGTTTTACAGTCACCTTGAGGCACTGCGGCAAAGGTGTTGTGCTCCACTGAGAGACATTTCACTTCCACAGCACAGGGAACAGGAGCCATCAGGGAGCAGCACAGTTCCTGTCTGCTCAAAAAGAAGTAAAAAGATTGGGGGGGGAAAGGAAAGGAAAGGAAAGGAAAGGAAAGGAAAGGAAAGGAAAGGAAAGGAAAGGAAAGGAAAGGAAAGGAAAGGAAAGGAAAGGAAGAGTCCCCTCTTCTAAAATGCACCCTTAAAATAGAGAAAATGGTCAACAGTCAAAAAAATGGTCAATTGAGAAGCAAGTGGCACAGCTGCCATTTAATGTGTTGAATAGCTCGAGGTTTCTTTTCAGCTGTAGTGGAAGGGAAGGAGGGAAGGAAATCCAGGAGAAGATGGGACAGAGTCAGGGTTCCCTTTTTAAAGGATGTCAGTAAATGAATCATTAGACATTATCACTCTTTCCTTAATTACAGAATGCTCAACACAGTCCCGAGGGAGAGAGGTTTGCTGAAAAATACACATTCCTAGCTTAGGGACAGGATGACCAGGCCAAAGAGCTGCAGGCCAGCTGCAGAAGACAACAGAGGGGAAAGGTTTATCAGCATCCACATTGTCCCCATCAGGGAAAATGGAAGTGAGTACAACAGGTTCTGGCCAAAAACAGCCCTGGTGATTTCCAGCAGCATGAGGACTCTAAATGGCCAGATAGTGGATGCCTGGTTAAAAAACCTTTTAAACACAACCATCATGTACTTCTGAAGAAGTTCCTATTGTTAGGCACATTTTTAATGTAACAGAGATTGAACTTGGGTTACCTACAATGGTTTTGGGAAACCACTGCAGGAAACACAGATCCAACCTCCCAGAGCTTCCACTTAACCCTGCTGTCAAACTTAACTCTGCTGAACAGGTTTCTAAATTGTTCCTGTGAGTCTCCCTGAGGCCAGCAGGCAGGCAGCACCCTGCCAGCCAGAGCCGCTATCCCATGGCAGCCTCTGACTGCCTGTAGCTCAGGGGACCAGCCAGAGGCCAAGAGCCACTGCCTGTGAGTAGCAACAATGCCCCCAATGCCAAAAGCAACCACAGCCTGCTGAGAACAAGGCTCCCCTATCCCAGCTTGGCAGTGGGAGCACATTGGGACTTCATCTCCCTTGTGTTTCTGCACTCCACGCTGCCCCTGGAGCACAGGCTGGCCCCAGAGCTGCTGTGGATATTCACAACTCCTTTCCTGCAAAGGCTTAATCCAAGAAGCAGAAATAAGATAATAAGAGCTTGCCAGTTTGGCACACAGCATTGTAACAGATCCAGTTACCAGCAATTAGACACTCCACCCCGATTAATTTGTGCTAGAAATCCTATGACAGTTTTAAACAGAGAGCGTGATTATGTGTTCAAACTGTTTACCAAAGGTTGGGGTGATTTCTCTGTCATTTAAAATGTTGTATATTAAGGCTGGACATTTTATTCAGAGATATTTACTGTACTTTAAATAAGACTTATTCAGAGAAGCACTTTCATTAAACAAGAGGTTAAACTCAATCATACAATGGACCTCTGTGATTAGTCATGGACCCCACTGCCAATTCATGCTGAATTTTCAAGCTACACATTCTTGCAAGTCTCTGCTTTATGGTCTTTTCTAATATTGTTGGTTGCTTGTACAATTACAAAATGTCTCCTGCTGTATTTCCATATGCCCTTCTCCCACGGGTTGCTTATGCCACATTTCACATTATTTCAGATACTGCCTTTGTGCAGAGTTAGGGACACCACAACCTCTGGGACCCCACAGGTACAGGGCTGTGCCCAGTGGCCTTGCTCCTCTGTTGCACAGATGAGGAACAGACCAAGATTGCAGGGATATTCCTCACAATTGTTTAAAAAGCTCCCCTTGCTAACACCCCGCTCACAGCCCCCTTCCCCCTCCACATCCTGTGCCGTATCTTCAGTTGGCAACTCATCTGTAAATTGTTTTGCAAGGTCTGGTTTGGTGGTTATACCGTTTAGCAGATCCAAGTGGTCAGTGAAAATTGGTTATACTCCTACTGTAAGGTACGTGCAGAGAGGGCAGGGGTTAAGATTTGGCTTGTGCAATTCATATTCTCCCTACTGCCATCTCCTTTGCTGCCTTACTCAATACGAGGTCCTTCAGAGCATGAATTCTGATCTGGGACCATCTCCACTGGGGTATGAACAAGTCTCATATTTTGCAGAGGCCACTAAAAGCACCATTAGGAGCTGCCAGATGATCCAGCCCATGCTCCATCCAGTTGAGCTTCAAGTCTCTGGCAACAGATTGCATCAAATCCATCACAGCAACTCGGGCAGTATTTTGTAGCAATGTAAAAATATTTCCTAGATTTCTAGGCTTCCTGGTTAGCTGCTGTTTTTCACACTCCATATGAGCATTTGTACTACTCGGGATGACCACAGCAGCTCTACTGTAAGTGTGAGGTGCTGGTTTCATTCATAAAGCCATGCTGCAAGAAAAAACAAGCACCAGAAGTATCACATTTGTCAGGAGATCTGCTGCTTAACGGTATACGCATCCCATCCTGCAGGACACAAGTTAGCCACTGGGAACACTTACTGTAACTTACTATTCTATTTGGCCCTTAATTCCTTTAAGAAGAGGATAAGGAAACATCTGCCAGGAAGGGTTGAGTTGTTAAGCTCACAAGGGTCATTTCTCAGTTTTCCACGGATTGATTATTGTGTTGCCAGCAGCTGTCCACATTCACCTGTGCTCAGGTTAACAGTGCTGGACCGATTCTCAGCCTGGCTAGTGAGCATCTCTCATCTCTCCTCCTCTTTCTTCATCCAAACTGTAAATGTCCACCCTTTCCCACAAGCCTTTGCAACTTCCAGTGTTCTCTTTCTTCCTCTGGTGTCTCCTAAGCCACAAACTTCTTCCTTTCTTGCAGTCAGTAGGTTCCCTGCTGCTTTTGAGTTTTGTCTCAGATTTCTTGCCCAGCTCCAGCCTTGACTTGCCTTACTGACTTCACATCACCATCAGCCACCTAAAACAGGCTAGCATTAAAAATTACAACATATTCCTTGAACTAGGTGGCAAACAGTTTTCAAGCCATAGCCTCCAGAAGACCAGCATTTTCCTTAGGGTTTTCCCATCTTCAGCACCCTTATTTCAGTAGGAAAATCATGCTCTTCCCTCTTATAACTATTTTGTGCTAAGAACAACACCCTATAGCCCTCAGCAAAGTTACCTATGTACGAAGTTAGCTTTTCTTTGAGCAGGAGGTTGAGCTGGGCGACCTCTGCAGATGCCTTCTCAACTCAATTATTCAATTTCTTAGGCTATAACCTCCTGGGAGGAAAGACTGTCTTAAACAGGATTCCATTCTTTTTAGAAAGAACACATGGGAGCACAAAGTACTTGCAGCATTAAGCAGTGTGTATTGTATGAATACACTGTGCATACGTTCCAAGTGCTCTCCCTTTCATATAGTGATTAGTTATTTTCAGCAGAAGGAAAACTGAATACATGTTCCTCAAGAGCCATCTTTGGGCTTTCATGTGCTCTTATAAAATGGCTGTTGTCCTTACCCTGTCAGAGAAACCCAAAATATACTGGAGCCTTAGTCCACACCACGAAAAGCTATGTGCAAATTTAAGAAACAATAATACCATTATTTTGCTCTGGTGCACAGGGAAGCAGCACCAAACTGACAGCACAAATGTATTTGCTTGTGGTACCGAGACTATGGGTGGGGTTAGAAATCACTTCGCCAAATGGCTTTTGAAGCTGTCGTCGACAGTCTTTCATTAGCGCTTTTTAGACACCTCCAAGTTAAATTAGGCACACCTTTATTTGCACAGACTTTCCTCACCCACCTCTGCAAAATCACCCCATGTGCTCAGATTCTCAGCTCCCTCATAAGCTGCTCGGTGTAGGGGCCGAGCCCCGTTCATAGAGAAAAGACACAAAGATGCACTTCTCAGTAACCGCCTCACCCAGCGACTCGCTTGCAGTGACAAGGCAAAGCTGCAAAATACAGACATGCAAACTTTAAAAGCCTGAGTTCATTTTGTTGCTCTATTCCCATACCTTACTGGAACCTGGCAGCAAAAAGTCTCAGTTTGCAGATTTTGCAGACAGACGTTTGGGAAGGACTCACATTGGCAGAAAGAAGAAAGCAATGGAGCAAAACAGCCACTGGAATCAAGAAACTGAGAGAAAGCAGGATGAAGCAAATGGAAGAGTACAGAAATCCTGCCACGTGAAAATAAGATAAAGAGAGGGATGAGTTATTAGTGGATAATGGAAAATTTAGGAGGAAGATGGAAGATTATAACAGAGGAAACAGAAGTGGGAGGAAGCAGTCATGGGACATATAGGGGCAAATACAGCTGTAAAAGGGTGGGGAAAAAATCAAAACCACATTTACACCCATTTTTCTTCCTAACAACAGGGATTAAAGATTTGCACAGGGAATATGTCTGAATCCGTTTAAAATGCTGCGTGAGAAACACCAGAAACCAAAACATGAAGTTAGCAACGTGTTCTATTTTCAGCCCCAGAACTCAAGCAACTACAGCAGTTCTCAGGCAATTGCTTTCTGCAGTGATTCAGTGGAGTCAGGCCCAGGGGAGGTCCTGGTTTCTCCTGGAGACTGTGGTTAAACCTAGAGTTGCCAGAAACAGCAGACAGAAAGGGACCTGTATGGGTTCTAAACACTTGTCTCCAGTTGCGCCTATTCATTGGTTGTTGTCACTTTCTTATGCACTTTTCCCTAAGAAGAACACCAGTTACTGGGCTTCCGCAATTCCTAACGCCAATTGAGCACATATCCACCTTAGAAATAGATTCAGTGCCTTCCCACAACTCGTGCTAGCCCATCTGAAAGATGTAAAATCTTCCTCTTTTGAAGAACTACCGACAGTGCACATAGAGAGTCAATCTGTTTCCCAAAACCTACAGAAAAGGACCATGAGGAGCATGCACCAGGGAAGTGAAGGTGATGGTATATTCGCATCCTTCAGCCCTGCTTTACTGCCCTCTTTCGAAGGTCCCCTTTTGACTTCTAATGACAATGAAATGGAAAAGTAAAGGGAAATAAAATTAATTGTGAACAATTATTTAGAAGTGGAATCAAATATTTTCTAGCCAGCTCCGTTTGGGTGCCCAAATGAACATTGTCTGGGTTCAGTTGCTAGGGTTTGTTTTCATAGTAAAGAGGAAACAATCACTGGGATGTGCTCTGGAGCTAAACAGAGCTCTTGCTTTTATGCTTATTTTGCTGCTAGATCACTGCAGCCACTGAAAATATCTGCTGCGTCTGTGCAGCAGAGAGTTATTCGAAGCTAACAGCTCTATTTATGAGTCAAAGTCCTATTGTTAAAAAAGACAAAAACCAAAGTAGGTAGAGTTCATATCTTTGCCCCACTTGACCCACGAGGAAGCATCAAAGTTTCTTCCTTTTTTTCCCCCCTCCTCTTCCCAACAAATAAGGATAGAATAGGACAAACAAGGAGCTATTGTTCAGACCTGATCAAAAGCAGAAGAGGCACATCTCTGTTTAAAGGGAGTCTGTCTGCTTCAGATGGTGTGACCTGTCTCAGAAACTTGTGTATCTTTCTCTCCTCCATGCAGACAAGGCCACCCTTGCTGAGCATTTTCTCAGCCACTGCCAACCTCACCCTAAACACCACCACTAAAGTCAACATGCTCATATCCCCAGTGCTTCAACGCTGAAAGGATATCAACATCTGGAAATTGAAGATTTTTGTTTTCTCTTTTTTTAAGCAGTGCAAGTTGCCAGTGTAGTCAATGCCTACACTGCAACCTCAGCCTTCAGGCTGAAAAGGCATGGGAACAAATTACATGGCAAGGAACAACCACTGGCTTGAAACAATTTGCTCTGAATGCAAGTAGTTGATGCTGGTGGTGCTGATCCCACTCCTTGGAGCGAGTACCTTCACATGTCCTTCGCTTCAGTGTCACTCTCTTTTAGAGCTGCACAGATACTTGCTCAGCTGCCAGTTTTAACAGCATACAAGATTTCCAGAATGCATCTTTCAACCAGGAGAACACGAGAGAGTTTTTAATATCAGCTTGCAAGTAATAAAAAAGTAACATATTTTTGGCTATTTAGATAGTGACGTGGCTAGAACAAACTCCTTTGTTTCCAGCAGCTGTTAACAATACCTGTAGGGAGCTGTTCCCAAGGCAGTTATCTCTGGCACTGGCGGCAGTAGGATGTAAACAGCATGTATCAAGTTAATGGAAAACATAGTGCAGCCAAATCTGAAAGGAACTGTGTTTAGCTGGGCCTCTCTCACAGGGATTACGTTCTCACACGCAGCAGCAGACAGGCCTTGCTGGGGGGAGGCAGCTGGGGCAGTGCTGCCAGAGCAGCGCAGCCTAGCTGGAGGCACAGAGCCCGGGAGGATGAGCAATGACAGCCCCGGGATGGGAGCTCGGGGTCAGCACCCAGGGAACACCTCCATCACGGAGCTGGCTCAGGAATGGTTAGGCTGGAGCCAGCGTGTGGCTGTCTGCATCCATCCACACAGACAGACCCTAAGATTAGAAAGATACTGCTGGGTTATTTTGAATGCCATAGTCCAGGCTTGTACATTGTGGGAGGTGTGATGGGAACCCTTTCTGTCTTTCTTGATAATTTAATGAGCTGTTGTAATGAGGGATGCACCGAGCCCCTCATTTGTATGCAGTTCCCACATGAGATGTGAATATTAAATTCCTCTAAGTATGAATCAGCACCTCGTACTCCCACAGCTTCCCTCTATCTCTCCATCTTCACCAGCTCCACAGCTCCAGATTCTCCTCACAGTCCCCCAGGCTCCCCCACTTTACTGCTGCCTCGGGAGATTGATGCACCCTGGTCACAGTCAGAAGCATCAGCCATTTGGTAGAACAATGCTGGAGAAAAGGTCTCAGTTCTTTCTTGAAAGCCAACTGCAACCAGGCGAGTGCCGTGGCCTGCCAGCCTTCGGGAAAATCGTATGACATGGGAAATTTAACCTACAGGGCATCACTGTCTCTGACACCTGGTAGTTTAAATAATGAATTGGTAATTATAAACCCTTTTGACATAAAAATGAAGTTTAAAAAAACAAACTTTTGAGACACACCTTTTGATGGTGAAGGGCTTTCCCACGTAGATTCCACCAGCAGCCATCACTCAGCACTGGCAGACGGCAGGTGTTTGCCACTCCAAATGGAGAGAGACACTCACCAAACTAGAAAAGTCAGGGGCTAAACAAGTTTGCAAAAAGCAGCAATTCCAGTCCAGAAATCATTTCCATAGCAGAGAGGAGGAAGTGCTCCCTGAGGACAAGAAGGCTGGCTGGATTTCACTTTTTTCCTGCTGAATAGATGTTCTTTTGTATGCAATAAAGACGGAAAAATAATGAAAGAATGGCACAAAATTGAAAAATTCACAATTGCAGTGCAAAAGTCACCAACCTAGTCCTGCAAAACAGGTTGTTCTGTATTTCCACAGTCCTGGGAGTTGCAGACCAGAATTTCTCAATAAAGTGTGCTAAGCTCAAAGGCATGAAGATAGGGACAGATCCAGACGTGTTAGTGCCATGAACATTTGTCTTGGCCACAACATACAATGTGTACACAAAGTGCTGCGTCTACCATCTAATGCCTTCCATGTTATACCCAAACCTGTGCAGAAAGTCCCACCCCTGAAATGTTCAGAAACTGAAGTTCAATTGCATGGCTTACTATAAAAACAAAGCTAGGATTTTAAACACCACGATTTCTGCAGTAAAGTCCTTCCCACAGGCACCTACCCAGACCCAGGTGCTCGAGATCTCCCGTATAACAGGAAGGAGAAAGTACAAACCAAACCTCATGCCCAGTAAATGGGAACTTTATTAAACTACCGAGTTACTCCGAAATGTATAAATGTTCCATTAAATACAGTCACTTTTCTTTTACACAGATTTATAGAAATTTATTTACATGTTCCAAACACATTTAAATTATTTTTCAAGCTTGCTACCAATAAAATTCGTTGGTTTCTTTAAAAAAAAAAAAAGGAAAAAGGTCAGTCATCTGCTCTTGCAGATGTGCATACATCCACACAGATACAAATAAGAAGGGAGATGCTTTTGTATCTAACCCACAAGGGAGGCAGTATCCAAAAAGCTTATGGCATTTCAAGCAAAATATTTGTCCTTGCAAAAAAGCAGGCTCTATAAATTCTCCCTGTGGGACAGACTCAAACAAGAGGCCATATCCAGTACTTTATGGTGTTTGGGTATGATGTCTGCATCAAGACTGGCTGGTATGTGGGACGAGCTAAAGGCCCCTTGCCAGATTCAAACCTCAAAGTTAGCTGTCCCTGATACCAGCCCATGAGAAGCATGTGAGCTCATTCTCACTGAATTATGCTCTCCCAGCACTGAGGGATAGAGCAGACAAACAGATCTATCACTCGTATGTCAACGCCACTTGTCTGAAGAGATTTTCCTTTTATTTATTTTATTCTTACATGAGGCTTCATTTGTTAGTGAATAAAAGGCAACTCTTTAAATAAAATGCTTAGGAGAACAGCAGTTTCTGCACCTAAATACATTTCTCTTGGGAAGATGCACAGCATGCTGAATGAGTTTTCCCTCATTCCCTGTATCTTAGTCTGACAGAAGTTAAAACTTGTATCTGCAGGGAAAAAGGGGTGGTTTTACTTAGTAAAAAGCTTATCAAATGCTAGTTGAATTCCTTTAGTCTTTAAACATTAAAAACCACATTTGAAGCAACCAAAGAACTCTACAAAAACATTGTCATGCGTAAGCTCTGTGTTTCATGCTAAATATTCTTGTTGACAAGGAGAGGGAGTGGAGGAGGAGGCAGGGAAATTAATGGCTCAATCAGAGCCATTGCAACATTCAAGTAGTTTGGTAGTATACAAACCAGTGGAAACATGGAATGGTAAGAAAGTGCTCGGCACTACATTGCAGCCTTCAAGAGCTGAACTGCAAACATCCTGATATGTATCATAAATATATGGCACTTCTGTATGACCAAAAGCTGGCAAGTTTGCTTGAGATCAAAACAAGTCAGGAGTAGTCATCATGCCAATGGCCCTTCCAAAAGGCACAGCCTCCAGCTGTGCGATCCAATGCAGCACTAGCCATATCTACTTGTGCATGCAAGACAATGCTGCCACATTCTCGGAGAACAAACCTCCTGCCCAGCAGAAAGCCTTCCCCAGACACATATACACAGTCATAAAACATGCTATAAATTCTTCAGGGAGGTTAAAGACAGTTACAAACAGCAAACATCTTGTTTTACAATTTTTTGGCCAGCAGTTCCCAGTCTGTCCAATTGCCAGCAATGGACTTTGCAACAGGCAAAAAGAGCTCCTGAATCCATGGAATTGAAAGCACTGGAAAGCACAGTCACCTAAGTTCATTTCAGTATAGTTCCACAGGATTCATTTTGACATCAAATAAGAAAGCAACAAGCACAAAGGCTTGAGTCCTAGGAAGAATCTTATTTACACAAAAAAACTGGCCTTTATCCATGTTTTCTGTCACAAAGTGTTTCATCTTGTAGTTAAAACTTCTTAAAACTTTTTGGCTTTTGGTAATTTTAAAATCACAAATGCAAAGACTTGCTGTTCTGCTCACATTCCATCACAGTAGCTTTAAATACATTCAAATTCATAAAAAAGGATTTAGACCAGAACATAATTACTTGTCCTCCAACACTGTGCTGTACTTCAATGAGCACATGATGCCATTTATTGGCAAGGTTACTGTTTCAAGGAATTTCACTACACAGACATCCAGTGCTTGAGCAAGCGTTCACATTCCAAGGTTAAAAAACCCCTCTCCCTTATTTCATTAATGGCTTCAGTATTTTACCAATTGCGGTTCGGTTTGCATCTTTCAGTTTAAGAGATGCCTTTTCCACTGTTCCCTGTTGCTTTGGTGCAGGCTCTGCTTTCGTGCTGACAGATTCTCCCTGCAGGATGCTTCTTCCAAACACTCTGGCACTACTTGCTCTCTTTAAGGTACTCACACTGTTCTCTTTTGGATTTGGATCATCAGAGGTCGCTGCTGGCTTCACTTTAGGCAGCCTCTGGGACACAGACCTTGTGATGGGTGGAGGTCTAGATGAGCTGGATAGATCCACTTTTGCACGCTTTGAAGAAGAGGCCACTGTATTCCTTGCAAAGTTTGGGACAGTAGGTGGTGCTTTGGGAATACTGACTGTGGCAACTTTTGTGTCATCTGCAGGGGTCTGGGGTTTTACACTGGAGCGACACATCTTTGTTTCATCTGTCTTTGATTTGACATTACTCCTAATGGGTTTAGAGCTTGGCTTCTTGAAAGCAACTCTGTCCCTTTCAAAATGAGCACTGCTTGACGTGACAGTGCCCCTCCGTAACTTTGGCTCTTCTACTGACATGCTGTGCCTGTAGGGACTTCTTGGCAGCGTGTCTGTTGTACCTCGGACAGAGCTGCGGTGAGACAGCCGACTTTCCACTGTACTGGTTTCACGAAGGGCTGGCTTGGCTTCTGGCTTTTTCACACTGCTTGGTGCCTTGTTTGACCGAGAAATAGGCACCACTTTCCTCATACTTTCATTCTCAGAGGCATTCAAAGTTCTGACAGGTCTGGAAGGAGCTGTGTGGCTAGGGCGAGTGCCATTGGATTTTGTGGAGCCTGGAGATCGATCTTTTAGAGAGTTTGCCTTTGGTCCTGCTGGATCTTTATTTTTTATGGATTTTTCTTTAGGAAGGGCATACTTGCTATTGACATCATCCTTATCATTTGCAGAAGTGTGAAGAGACAGGTCCTTGTCAGTGGAATTCAGGTTTGAGAAGAAAGATCTAGCCTTGTGCTGAGCATCATTGCCAGAAGAGCTTGCTTTGCCAGCCTCACTTCTTACTTCGTTGCCTGCCAATTTAAAATCATTTCCCTCTTCAGAGTCCAATGTCAAAGAACAATCAGTCGTGGTATCTGACATGTAGCAAACAGGCCTATCTTCCCTACTTCCTGAAACACTTGTATCCATAGACATAGGGCTGCTGCTGCTGCTGGGCTCTAAAGCTTCATTCTTGCAACCCACTGCCTTGGCTTGATGGTTGTGGGCCTCTCTAGAACTTCTGCAAGCTGGAGGCAGCTCATCATCGGCAGTGCTCAGGGAACGAAAGCTTAGATCATCTAGAGTCTCCAGATCTGTCCCACCAGCATCCTCTAGGTACATTATAGGTGCATCCTCTGCAGGCTTTGCTCCTTGAATATCAAATTTACATAACCCTTTAACAAGTTCATGCTCCTCAATTGCAAGGGCCAGAGCATTTATATCTGTGGACTCCTCGCAGGACATGTTGGAAGTGTGTAAGCTGTAGTCGGTGCTCCTCTGAGAGTGATGGGCACCAGGACCAGCTGAGCCACTGAGGTGACTAGGCTGAGCTGGAGGCACCTGCACTGGGCCACCACTTTTCACTTCCATTTCAGACTGTTGCTGTAAGTGTAAGGTATTTAAGTTGAGATCTCTGGTTTCTCTGGATTCAGTCCAGGCTACATTTGGTCTTGCTTGTCGGGTGTTTGCACGGGGAAGGCTGTTAAACTTGTTTGGATCCTCGTCTTTTGAGATTTCCAGGAAACTCTGCAACTCCCTATCTGCAGTAATCCCCAAAGAAAGTCGAGAGCGTCTGGAATTTGTGTTTCTGTACAAAGGGCTTTGAGGCCTCTGCTGCAAGAAGGGAATAAATTCTCCAAGTCCATTTTTAGCCAACATCTCTACATCATTTTCACTGCTGCTCCGCCCAAAGCTCCCAAGCTCTCCAGCTGCCCAGGATCGACGCTTCTCCTCCAGCTCCTTTCGCCTTTGCAGACTGTGAAGTTCCTGGATCTCTCGTTCCCTATTTTCCTGAAGGAGGAAAATCACAAATATATGTCTCAGAGGGCAGGGTCCTATGCATAAGAACAAGACAGAGGCGTCTCTCCTTTTAGTTGTTCCCATCGAAGTTAGCTCCTACTGCTATCAACCACTTCAAACCTCCAATACATAAGCACACATGAAATCACCGTGGCAACCACAGCCTGCAGCCATTAACCCATGGAGAGCAGCTCCCTGCATACCTAATGATGACGACACATCTGCCTGGTCAGCATACGCAAAAAAAATGCACCAGACCTTGCAAAGACCAACAATGAGACCCATCAAACCCAAGCAGATGTCACGTCTTAGAATCACAGAATATGCTGAGTTGGAAGGGACCCACAGGGATCATCGAGTTCAACCCCTGGCCCTGGACAGGACCATCATGTGTGTGGGAGCATCATCCAAGCGCTTCTTGAACTCTGTCAGGCTTGGTGCTGTGACCACTTCCCTGGGGAGCCTGTTCCAGTGCCCAACCACTCTCTGGTCAAGCCAAAGAGTTCCTGATATAAGATGGAGAGCATCAAGTCCTCACTAAATTTGAAGGTGGCAGTTTTATCAGGAGAGTAAATCTCTACCTAATCATTACATTCATATTTTAAGACCAAGTTGTCTGACCAGCACACAACCAATGTAGTCCTTCTAGCCTACCTTACTACAACTACAATTATTCCTCAGCAAGTGCAATTTCTACACAGTGTTACTTTCCTCTAACATTACAGATTGAAAATTTTGTGAAAAGGCATTGCTTAATTGCGTATGAAAGCAAATAGAAAAGTTAACACAATGCCTCACAATACATAGACATCAACTGACACCACTCAAGGACCATTAAGCAACATCTCACTCCAATTCTGGATCTCATAATCACTGTTGGTTTCAAAAACTGGCAACTGTTGTACAGCGATTGCCCAGGGTAGGATGGGGAGCTCGGCAGCTAAACTGAGGGATTTTGGTTCAGGAAGCCATAGAAGAAGTAGTTTGAATCTGAAAGACAACACAGTAACCCTTTTACTAAATTAATTAGCAGTGATTTACTGTGAATATCAGCATTTTAACTGTTACCTCTAGGCTTCAGATTTAATCTAGCTGTACCTTTGGTTGAACTTTTAGGCTACTTTCTGAAATGAAGAACCTGGCTTGCTGCAGCCAGTACAGCTGTAGCAAAAGAAAGGGAAACTAATCTTGACAGAGGATTCAAAAATAACATGATTTTTCAGCACGATGTTAAATCTGTTCTGATCAATGACCCACTGTTTAGAAAAATCACACCTATATTTGTCTAAAGCTCTGTGTAGTTTGATCTTCCCGTTGTTGTGACAACAGAAGAGCTGCACAACTAGAAAAAGTCACCTAAAAGCTTTCAGTAAACAAAAGCCTAATGCTTTGTGATGAATGGATTAATCTACACCTCTTAAAGTGGATTTGAGACTACACTGGGCTCTGAAAGATAAGATCCATTAGAGACCTAAAAAACCTGAACATCTAAGAAAGGAAAAAGAAAAAACTTGCATTTCAGGAAAAATGTTCAGCAGGGAGTTTTCTTTCACAGGTATGGAATTACAGAATTAATTCTTGACAAATGCTAAAGCTCAACTTTAAATATCCCATTGTGAAGAGAAATGGTTAAAAATAGTTGCAGATATTATTACCATATTCCATATTAGAAAAAGAACATTTTAACCTCACCTAGAACATGTTTTAGGAGATTTTATTCAAATGAAAAATCTATTTTAAGCACATAGTTAGACACGTCAAAAAACTGCAAAAAATGTTTAAACATTTGAAATATGTGCACTTGGCCATTGTGGTACAAGCCATCTTTTTAGACTGTTGTATGTGCTGTCTACACATCATACTCTTTTGTCAGAACTGCTATCCTTATTCTAAATTGTTCTGCTAATTTTGTAGGAACGGTCAATCCACAGTTTGCATTTAAGCAAATCTCAAAATTTGCAAGCAAGAGTCTAATTTGTCATTTTTTAGAGTGCAGCTGCTTACTACAGAGAGAGGACCTCAAAAGTCATAGCTATCCAACAACCACTTGTAATATGTGACTATGAATGAAATCCTCAATCCCAAGTATTTGAACATATCTGTATGAAGTAACCTCTTGCTAAACTGACTGCAATAGCTATCACCATTTGGTTTTATGCATTTGTGCAATGTTCACCCACGTGTAACTACGTGTCTTGGGTGGTAAAGGTTAGGTAAGCTAATGGAAGAGCAGGCACACGAGCTGAACATCTTGTCAGCTCGCTATGAATCAAGACTGTTCTCTTCTTTCTGAACTACAGCTTTTATCCAAAGTGCTGCCAAATACAGACTGCATAAGGGTGTGGATCCAACTAATTCATGCTCATTATAAATACCTAAGAAATATCTGTAACAATAGACAGACTTTGCTGAACCAAAACTGTAACAAATACAATACAACCAATATAACCAATATTGCTCCTCCATCTTAGTACATTTCTTGAATTACTTAAGACCAATTCAGGGTACTTGGCAAATGAATGCTCAAACTGGGGATAAGGTATCTTGCTGCTCTAGACCTGTTTCACTTCTTAAGTTTTCACCTACAAAAACTATTTGAAAGGACAAAGTAGAATACACAGCCCTTACTTTACTTGGCAAAGTGCCTCTAGTCACATAAAGGAAGGCAGTGGAGCCTGAGCTAGTGCAGAGTCAGGCCAATATATCCATGGAATGGCATGCCACACCTCAAGGCCTTTCCAATGATCCGACACTACCAGTCCAAGGCCTGAACACTGAGCATAGTCAGGAAGTCTGTGCAATCTGTCTCACAGCTCAGCTTAGCAGACACCAACCTCCTCACCAAAAGAGGAGGAAGTGGCCCACTTAAAAGCAGGCCAGTGAGCAATCCTGATGTATCATCTCAGTGATCTTGCCCACCTGAAACAGAAGATGCAGAGTGGCAGGGCTGCTCACTGAGCTGGGCACAAGTACCATTTCCCACCTGGCTTCTGGCAAGGAATGCTTATAGGAGTGCAGTTTTCTGTAGCCATTCAAGCAAATAGATTAAATACCACAAGATATAAAATATCACTTAAGCAGAAAAAATAACTTAATTCATGTGAGCCAATATCCATTTCAAAAGTGTGAAAATCTCATTTAGCGCTCTTACCTTAACAGCTGTGTTGAATCTTATGCAGAAGTCCCTAAATATCTGGAAACATTCATCCAACTTCATGGTTTCTTTATCTTCACAGAAAAAGTCAATGAGAGCATTTCCCTCCTTTTGCAATTCTCGTTTCTGGTGTTCAAGCTCCTTTAGATGCCTTACAGCAAACTGTAGCAAAAACCATACACACATGAACCAGACAGAAAAATTAAAGTCACAACAGGTCATGTATATATTAGGAACTTACGAAATTCAGGTTCCAACCTAGAAGTTGTTACAGAGCCCAGGAAATTAACATTTTGAAGGAGAACTCCTACTAAGAAAAGGAAACATGCCGTTTCAGCAAACTGAGTAAAGGAGGTCAGGAAAAATGGATCAATCAAAATGTACATTCTAGTGACTAGGATAGAAACCAATAAAAATTTCAAAAGCCCTTGAACAAACTTAGAACTTTAATTTTTAGATGAGTAAAATCAAAGACTGTACTATAACACTGACAGACCACCTGGGAGCTCCTTAAAAGTTCCTCATTCCTTATTTGCCCATTTCCCCTTCAACCTTCAAATAAGCATGAAGGATTAATTCCTCCTCCTCACTTTTCCAAAAACACACATAAACTGATTCACAGATATACATCACAGACTCAGTTCCTTCCTAAGGTGACTCTAGACCACAATAAAAAAGGTTTTCATGCTTGAAAGGTAAGGAACTGCTAAAAATATGCATATTTCAAGACATCCAGAAAATGTTCCTGTAAAGTAGCACTTTGAATCGTAAGAGTGGAGCTGTACAGACAGGATGGGGTATATTAGTAGAAGAAGATTCAGGAGGAAGAGAATAAGGCTTTCATTAGACTTTGAGCAGCAGTACTGCTTAAAACACTTCGATCAGGTGCTCCTGTCTCCTCTATCTGCATCACCAGCAATTCATTTCTGCTCTTGCACAAACCCACATCTGAGACCACCTGTAGCTCAAAGTAACCTGAGGAGAAAAGTTAATTTTTCAGTCAAATCTGTTCTCTAATTCATGGTCACCTAAATATATTTGATAATGTAGCACTGGGGTGGGAAAATACAGCTGGAGGCACTGGTGACCACTTAATCCAACCCCGCTTTCAGGAAATTACTTGGGAAATTATACCAGTAGGATAGGAACAAATATGACTTGCTAGTCTTAAAAAAAAAAAAAAAAGAGGGAAAAAAAAAGGCTCACAATAAAACCTGGACTGAAGATAAACTGGACAATTGATAAAAGCACATATCAAAAATTAGTTCCTCCCACATATTTCAGGAATTTATTCACAAGAGTGAAATAATCAAAGCTGACTGTTTTATCAGCTTGGTTATCACCTGTGATTTAGAAATAAAAACCGGAAGTGTTTATGTAAGGTATGCATTTGTAAAATTATTTTTTTCCCTACATTTCTTTTGGAATCTGGCCTAAACAAGGTTGTAGTGTTACATAAAACCAGCTATTAAATTTTTTAAAATACCAAACATGTTAAAACATAACATTAAAGAGTCTGGGTGCAATGGATAAAAGCCAACAATTCAGAGTGAATGAGGACAGGTATTTCAATCTTAACCTGCCCCTTTCTTCATCAACTTTTCATCTCCTGAAAAACTGCAGGCACTATTAACTACATTTGCAAGTTGAAAATCAGGGTGAGTGAAGTTCCAGATCAACACCTACCTTCTTACTTTTAATAATTACCTATAGCATGAAACAGAAAAAATCATTTAATTGAAGCATAAGGTATATTTCTCCAGGCATCAGCCTGTACTCAGAAAATATCAAGAACTCTGCTTCCGAGGTAAGTGCTATATACATCCAGGCCTGTAAAGTCACTTCAGTACTTAAAAAAAAAAAAGAGAGAACCCACACAGAAATAATGGTATGGCTCTGAATAAGACACTCTGTGCTAAGGGTAAATTAGTGGAGAAAACAGTCCTTTAACCTTTCAGCTTCTAACAGTATCTCTTCAGTCACCCAGCAATCATGATTCAGACACAGCACAGCATCAGATAAAACTGATGTGCTCCAGTATAACATAACATGCAGACGCTATATTTTGGGCAGCTGCAAAGTGCAAAACCAGAGACCACTCCAAATTGTCTTATATTTTAACTACTGATCTTCATCAGTAATTTCGCACGCATTAAACACGCTTGCCTAACAAGCCTTGGGCAATGTACACTCAATATCCCTCCCTGTAAAAACACAGTCCTTCCAACACTCTTACTTGACAAACAGCATGAGGCTGGAACACCTTTGTACAAGTGACAGGGTAGGCATAATAAAACAGTGCTTCTGTTTATTAACACGTCCACACAAATTACATTCAGCTGAGGAATGCTGCTGTACTCAGGCAACAGTAACACATTAACACGGATATCCTACAAACCTGGAGAAAGCTTTCCATCTGGTGAAAGAGTTTTGAGTCTCGTCGGATGCTGTCTTTAACAGATCTTGTCTTGACAGACAGTGAGTGGAGCTCTGCTTCTACATTGTCAATGGATAACCTAAAAATAGCATATACAGATAATGTTTATCAAAGGAGAAGCAGTGGCCCACAGGTTTGCTACAACATGCTGCAAAAGTGGATGCTTTACATGAGGTGCAAACTGGCTACCAAACAAGACCTGCCTGTTCAGGAAATCTTTCCAGAGTAGACACTGAAAGTTAGGAGAGAGATAAGCACATTTCTTCTTATTTGCAACCCGAAAAGATTCCCACGGGGTGTGGTTTCGTGATTAACTCCAGCCAGTCCTACCCACCCTACCCACCTAACCTTAGAAAGGTTAATGCAGCCCTGCCCCTGACCAGGAGTTCCTTTTCTCTCCTGGTGCCTGGGCTAGCACTCGTCTTCCATATATCCAGCCATATTTGTGAACTGAAAATTAACCTAGGAAAAGGAAAAAGCCAATTTGCTTCCAGATGGACGCTTTGCTTGGTCCAGCTGATTGCACAACTGTTTGAGTGCAGGAGCTACCACAAAGAGACTGTCAGCCAGGACTACCCATTTTGGCAGTAGCATTAGGCATCACAAAGTTGCATGTTACACTCTTCTAAGCAGTCACAGCAATGCAACCCACACAGCCTCAAACCAGCAGTTATAATATTTCATCCTTTTACTACATACCAGCAGCAGAGCTGTTCCTGTGAAAAGGGAACTCAGAAACTGAAGATCACAATAAAGAGCTCTGATCTGCTGTAATCTAAGTGTTCACGTGGGGCCCCACATTCCATACAACAGGAGTTCCCACCTAAATCTCTCAGTCACTTCGAGGGTAAATGCTCCCAACTAATGTCATTTCACCAGCAGCATGACTTTCAAACAGTAACGGTGAAGAATTTGTAGCAGACTGATTGAAATGCGCATGGCAGCAGATGGTGACACGTCTAAGTTTGTCAGTGCACACACAAATATAATGTGTGCTGTTTTTTTTCTGCTTACTTCATCTGCAAAGTTTAGTTCCCTGTTGTGGAAAAACATGGGTAGTTTTGCAAATAAGAAAAGCAGTACAAAATACAGGCTACATTTTTCTGCCTGTGAAGGAGGAAGAGGATGGCCTATAAGTAAAGCAGGCAAGACAACAAAAAATAAAGAACATAATGGTAGTTGTTTTAGCATGCTCTAATTGGGAGGATTTATGAGCAACTTGTACATGACAGTTCTCTCTAAAGACCTTTCTCATGCCCAGTGGTGAGGCACATATTTAATTTTGCTTCATTTTCCTGTACAAAGTGCACTCCCTGAATAGACTTCAGCATGAGTTACAACAGAAGATTTTCAGTGTTAACAAATGTGATCAAAGAACAAAGTAGTTAGAAAATAAATATCACCAAATTTGGGATTCTGCCTATTCCTCTCCTGTTTGCCAGGGGGCTTGGATGCTGAAGGAAGCTACATTCCCCAGCAGACCACATGGCAAACTGCCAAAAAGGTGTGTGGGTTGGATGGCAGAGAGCCACACAGGTGGTCCCTCAAAAATTTTCTGATTAATACCATGGCCACTCCTTTCCTCAGAAGATTTCAGTCTTTAACAGACATTACTTAACCCTCCATCAGATCTAAGAAATTGTATCCACTTTGCAGCTGGGAAAAGCATGTAAATAGATTGCCCTAAGCTCAAGAGTGAGGAAGTAGCAAAACTGGGAACAGAACTTCAGCATTGCTAGCTTCCAGGTTTCAGATTTAGATCACTCTGTCTCACAACAGTAAGTACAGTTACTGAGGTACAAATCAGGTTCACTTTAAAATTATGCAGCTTAAGACTTTAAGCTGAAAAAACGCAGAGCCACAAACCCTTCAGATTTTCCATCCAAGACAGCAATGGAGAAGCAAATGAAACCTCAAAAAGCATCTAAGCAAAGCCAGGGCCAGCATCTATCCCTGGTACCAAGAAAAGTATTGTAGCCTGCTCAGAGACTGATGAAATTGGTTTAAGGAAAAACAGTAACATGCTTTTAGTTCAACCCCTCAAAAGTAACATGGCTACATGTATTTGACAGAGAAAGAATTGCCAAAAGCCTATGGAGATCACGCAATAAAAAAACCTCATACCTGAAGGCACATTGCAGGCATCCTTCTGCTAGTAAATGGAAATGAAGACCTCAAAGCTACAGCAAACATTTGTAAAGATCTGTTTTTGTGCCAAGACTTTCCTGAATAAGACTCATTGCTTCACAAATGAGAAAATTCCAAGTCACAGTCTAACCATAAGTTCTCAGTTTTCTTTTAACTCACCTGGCGGCATCATGAACACTCCTAATTTTTTCTGAGAAGTTGAGAAGAGCAGCATCTTTCTTTTGGGCTTCCTGAAACAAACAGAACAAAACCAAAACACACACAATCCATTAACATTCCACCACCATGCCAAAGTTTGTAAGTCTGGCAGTTCTAAAGCTTCTGGGAGGGCACTTAAAGGTTTCTCTCCTGTACTGTTTTTTTTCCCATACAATCCTAACACAAGTGAGTGGTGGACACTCCTTAAAGAAAGGCAGGGATCAGAACTGGAGACTTTAAACAACAGCTTCCATTTTGCAGTGTACAGTAACAGCTGCTTCTGCCAGTGAACACAAGACAGATGTATTAATAAGGAATGTCAGGGAAAACAATTTACTGATGCCACTGTTCGAGCAGATCCAATGCTTCCTGCACAAACATCAATTAATACCCTATTGTTTACTGGCTGGAAATCTGTTAAGTCAGGTTGTACACAGATAACCGAAGTCATATAGATGCATTTAAATTCTTCCCCTTCTATAACAAAGATGTTTGAAAGGAAGAAAAAATAGTTTGAAAAATGTCTGCAGCAGCTTTAAAAAACACACATCAATCATCTAGGGAGAAAAAAAAGCTATCAAAAAGGCTGCTTGAAAGATTCAATGGGAAGAGTGAGAGAATATTTATCAAAATAAGCAACTTCTACAGTGTAAGAATTTGGGACAATAAGAGAAAATCTCCAATGAAGAATTTTGATGAAGGCAAGTTTCTACATGATATAAAAACTTGAGCTTTCCATGGCGTTCTGGATAGGATGGTGAGGTAGAGGTAATTTTTGGTGAGTTTTGTAGCAGAAGAAGAACGGTGAAGATTAGATCAGAGCTGTAAGAAAGCTGCTTTTTCTGAGGCACATGGCCCCTTTTATTGTCTATCAATCAATTAATGGACCTGTATTTGTAGAAGTTGCTTAAACCAGCAAAATAGTTTTTCTATACCAGAGCAACAAAATGCAGCAGACTCATCCCAGGTTTGTTTGCTTTCGTGTCCGCCAGCTTGAGCAGTGACGACAGTTTAAATCCAACAGCATTGCCAGCATAACCTCCCTAAAAAGAAACAATTTGCAAAAGAGCAAATGAGAAGCTGACATGACATCAGAGCACTGCAATACTAACAAGGAAGTATGGTCCATCCGCCATCTCCCTTTGGGATGTCACTTACCGCATTCATAATATTCCCAGCCTGAAGGACCAAGTGCAATATGGAATGCAGTTCCTCACAAGTCATTAACTCTGTAAGGAATAAGAAAATTGCTGTCTAACAATTGTTTCTTTAGAAATATAGTCTGTTACCAAGCTCCTCTTCATCTCCCCCCCCTTTTTTTTTTTTTTTTTTAACAGGAAACTACAATAAACTGCAGAGGTCGTGGGAAAAATAATGGTACTATGTAATTCCAAGTCACAAGAACAACTGAGAAACCTCCAGTGCATCTTCAGACTTTAACTTAGCAAGTGTAGTATTTCCAAGGCAACCTCCAGCAGCTAAGGAAACATTTGGGGCCTAATCCTGCAATGTGTGAAGTGTCTCATGCAAGTGGTTAAGTATCCTCACCACCTACTAATTATTCCAGTGTGAGGTAAGTGTTCTGCACCCTGCAGGATCCATTTGCGATCTGCCAGGATTGGGCTTTTGAACGATTATTCTTTTTTTAGGAGACTTGGCCATAAGGCCTGAAAAGATAACAGGCAATGTTTAAATTTTTCTTGCTTATCCCACTCCCACTATGAATCATCATTTTATTTCTGTATGATCACCAGCTCAGAGCAGCATTTATTTTACTTGTCATATCAAAGATGATTTAGTACAGTTATATTCAGTGTGAAAAAGAATCAAATGGAATAAAACTGCCTTTTAAAGTTTTTCCATCACATAAGCCTGGTTTGTACATATGTTAATTTCTTTTCAAAATGCACAGTAGTATTCTATCTGAATTTAAACATCTTTTAACCCAGCCATGTAGACCAAAAAACAATACATGTGCAAAAACCAATATATGTGCACCAGAGGGACTGCCTTAGAAGTAAGATGTAGAAATTCAAAACTGCAAAGAGTTAATAAATGTGGCACAGCAAATCAAGGAACTCCAAATTTGCAAGTGCCCGTATGGCAAGAAAACCACCACGAGCTGGTTTTAATGTGAGGTACTATATTTTACAATAATGAACAAAACAGAAGGTGGAATCCTTTTGATTGCAGTGTAAGTACTTTTAAAAACTATTTTACTTCCAAGTCCACATTCTATATTTTACCCTGCATTCAGCTGCTCAACACAATACAGTAATCTATCATTTTGGAAGCGCATAGCCCTTATACATTTGTATTTCAGTACTGGCAGGCTAAAAACATAGAAATAATTAAATAACCTTTGATCTAACAAGCTACAGGTGAAGAAGCAAGGAGGAAGAAACAGGAAAGAATAAATAAGAGAATAGCAAACTTCACAAGGCCAAGAGGAGAATGCAACTTCTGAAGACTTCACATAGTAAGAGCCTGCTCTGTGTCACTGTGACATACATCCATTTGCAGACTAGATGAGAATCCACCAGGCCGTTTATACCATCCTAACCCTTAGTGATTATCAGCTTTAGAACTGAAGTAAATATTCTCTCAGCGTAATTACAGGAAAGAAAGCTAGGAGACAGCAATAGAAAAGGAGACATAATTCCTAAACAACTGCAGGCTATCAACAAACCCTGGAGTGAAAAGACCAAAAGGAGAAGCGCACATGACGAAGTGGACTGAAAACAGGGAAGGCCCCGTCTGTGATTTGCGTGACTGGCCTGATGCAGGAGTTGGAGACCAAAGTGTCTCCTCTCTGGAGGGAATTAATTCAGCAGTTTACATATGTCCTGGGTGAAGGACATGAAGGACACTAAGGTGCAGCTGCATTTATATGTAACATATTCCCTCACATATGTCTGTTGCTCAAACACAAAGAGCAATGATTTGAAAGAGATCCTAATAAAATGCCAAACTCAGACCTAATCCTAAGGTACAGCACACTTTCCTGAGTCAAGGACAAGTTCAATCCCCACTGGTGGGAAAAGCACACCAGACTTTTCTTCCCTTTGCTTTCACTTGAAAGGACTATTCTAATCATCAGTGCTCATAGTTGAGTATTTTACTTATTGTATCTTTTTATACCACTAGAAGCAGTCTGAGCAGTGATCTAGTAGCTTGCCAAAAAATTTTCAACATGAAATAGGAATTTCATACTGAGGAACAGGACAAAGAGGCACTCAAGATACTGTAAAAGCTCAGCATTAATGTTTTACTGAAACCAGGAAATCAACTATTTTCCTGCAGAGTAGAAGACACCACATTACCTTACAAATAACCAGCTGCAGCAGTTCAAAACTTGGGAAATGTAAAGAACAAAACAGGTATGTAGAGAAACAGAGAGAACAAAAACAAAAAACAAAGGAATAGCAACAGTATTCTCTACAATAACGATTTTAACCTATCAATACTGCCACCTCAGAAAGAAATAGCATATAGAAAAATTTAGAAAATACAGTCATTTTTTTCTATGGATCTCTGAAAGAATGAGCAGAGAGGTCTAACAACTACATTCCAACAGAGGGAGAGCAGTGCAGGAATGAGTGAACTACTCAAAGGATGACATCCCACTTTGGTCATGGACACCTTTGCTTCTGTCAGTTTAAAACATACTGGTCATAGGATCTGGACATGAATTTGTTGCTAGTGTATCCAAAGTCTCCAGATACTTGATTTTGGAAGCAAAGATTCACCAGGCACACCCTGATGGCATTTGTCAGAGGGGAGTTAGCTTCCTTTTAATAGCTAAGGTACCTGAAATTCAAGCTCTGGTCTTCGTAATGCAGACTAATTAACATGCTAACAAAAACAAGAGTATTAGGCATGTCCCAACATATTTAATTACCTTTTGTTGCCCGTCTTATAATTTTCATGTCATCCTGTAGAGAAGCACAGGAGGGTGAGAACTCCCTCTCCAACACCATGGCTTCAATCCTAAGAGCATAGCTGGAGTACACAAACAGGTTTAGAACTGACAGCCAAAAAAGAACACTTATCATAAACAGAATAAACCTACGATCTCCTTACTTTGGCACCTGGATTAGTAAATACATGAAGGAATCAGCTTGAGACAGTTTTGATACATCTCCATCAAAGTCTTTTAATTTCTTTACCTAGAAAAGAGAAAAAAACGCTAGCTAAGAATTTCATCAAAGATCAATATTAATTTGGCTTTGGAAGGCAACACCTTGAAAAGCAGTAAATTTAACAGTAAGCACTGGAAAGTCCACCCAGTGACTGAATGGCTTCACTGTCCTAAGATCCTGTAATTTGCACACAGCCCAACCACCAAAAAAAACCCTCAAAAAATTAATATCACTCTTCTCCCAAAAAACTAGCGAAACACAGTCCAGCAGAAAAAACCTTGATGCCATCATTCTGATTGGTGATTTTGATTTCTGATCAATGATTGCTTTCATCACTATGTTTAGGATACTCATGATAATCTGAAAAATGACCCTCAACTCTTCAACAACTGTGATGTATACTTGGGCATAATTTAACTGTGTTCACAATATCCAGCATAGGACTGCCTAGATCTTTCAGGCACAATGCAACTAAACTTTAAGTTATGGGTCTTTTTCAAGATAGTTGCTTCAACCATTTCCCCAAAAATGCTCTTAAGGGGTAAACTTCACGATCTTGCATTTGTATTTTTTTCATTCATATGAAATATTTTAAAGATAAATGCAATCTTGCATTTTAAGTAATTTGTTGTCAGTACTCTCAGTACTCTGAGGACACCATTTACATACAAAGGAAATACCACTGCATTAAGTTTGCTAATCTTCCTTCCCAGCTCCACCAAAATCCATGTATTTGCATGATCTGGAAGCCACTGATCCACCCACATACTTACTACTTTGTTTATATAGAAGAACTGAAAAATACATGCACATATGTTTAAGTGTAACTGGAATTTTTTCCACATCTTCCAACACAGCAACTGTGTCCAAAAGAATGGCTCACACCCAGTTGCACTGTTTCTTCATTTGACCAACAAGTTCACACCCAGCAGCGGTTGTGTGTTGCCACTGATTTACACACCAGCCCATCATCCTTCCTTTGTGTAACACTACACTTAAAGCCCATTCACAACCACATCTACACAGATGGTCTTCAGTTTTAGAAAGCATATTGAGCTATTGGAGAGAGGGACACTGCATCAGGACATCAACAGTTACCCCACTGCCATGACTGAGCAAGATACCCACAGGGTTTCTTTAAGAATCAGCCTACAAATTAATCACTTCAGTTATTTTTCTGCTTCGACAGTAAAAAGTAACTGATCTGTAATGGAAGACAAATATGCTATGTTAAATCACAGTTCTGAAGCAGAAGAAAAGGATTATTTTAACAGTTTTTTTCTGCTTTATTCTCCTTTTTTTTTCCAGTCATGAAAACCAGAAATGTTGAGAACACAAAAAATACGAATTAAACCCAGAATAGAAAAGAATTCCTTTTCAAATTAAAAAACACATCAACAGACAAATGGACAGAAAAAAACCGAACAAAAATTTATGACCAAGAAAGAGACCTCTAATCAGAGCGCAATTCTTATTCAGGCTATCTAGCTCCATTTCCTAACACCACCACCCCCCCATTTAACTCAAAACACTCAGACAAAAGCTCCTTCTAAAGATAAACAGCATTTTTTTTTTTTTTTTTAAGCCTGAGAAAACTCCTAATTTACTGAGTAATTCAAGAAGTCTGCCAACAAAAAAACAGGAAAGACCAGACTTGACATTCCTGATAATTCTAAGGTGTTAAACGAGCAAGAAACACAAACCCAAAATAAACACTTTTTCTACATCATTAAGTGGGGAGTGGGAGATGTCCACTATCTCAGTCTATACAGGTGTTCTTTAACCTTGCTTCCCAAAAATAGTAGTCCGCAACCTAAACAAAAAAACCTGCAAATTCTCCTATGTCATTTTAGTATCTCGCAAATATCAGAGTTTGCCTGAAAAGGATACAGGCATTCAGGTATGGGAGAGAGGGAGGAAAGAAAGAAAAGCAGCCCACCAAAAAAACCCCATGCTGCCTCACCAAAATCAGATCATATAAGCCACAGGTAATTATAGGAAGACGCAATTTGAAGACTTAAAATGTACAAAAAGTGAACCACAAGAGATCCAGAGACATTCACAGGAATATTCACTTATTCATGCTACCAGTACTGTATTTAAATATACTGTTGACAATAAGTAGCAATCAATGTTTACTATGTGGAATTTTAGTTTTACATGCACTGGATGAAATCCTCATTCTTCTCTCCTACTAGGAAAAACACCTTGAGTGGTACAAGGGAGTACTAAATTCCAGAATTAATTCAGAGGAGGAACATTCCTAAACATGCACAACAGAAGACATTGATGACACTAACTTCTGACGGGTAGGATGGAGTGTGAATGTCACTATGCAAAAAGCTTTGGACAATAGTCAACCCAGAAGAAAGTCTGTGTAATCAGACTTAAAACAAAGATGTGCTCACCACTTGGTTACACTTTTCCCAGTCTACATCAACCACCTTAACTCCCACTGTCTTTTTCTTAGATATCCAAAACTACTTTTTAAAGAAGCATCGAGGCAGCTCACCCCAGAAGCCCAAAACCCAAGGATGGTGGAGAAGAGTGACCCATTCCACAAACACACAAAACAGTAACACGACAGAGTTGTGAGGTCCTTTTCAGCCCAGATTTCAGCAAACACAGCCTGGTTCTCCATACATGTCTAAAGCTTTTCACATAGAAGACTAAACTGTCTATTAACTTGGCCTTAAAACAGTAAATAGTCTGGGAAATGGCTAAGGTAAAGATAAGAGAGCAATTATTTTGTGTTCCCTGTTTATTACAAAGTTCATAAGTGAAAAATAATTCCCACTATTAAGAAAAAAAAAGTTATTTGACTTTATCAACACTATTTATAAACTAAAAAAGCAACTTCTGAACCCCAAAGCTAAAAATTACTGGAACACATTTTGGATGTCTGTCATAACACATTCCAAGGGAGCCTATTCAAAATCCCAAAGGACTGCCTCTAGTCCCATAGAACCTTTTGCTGCCATGTTGTCCAAGTCTTCCCAAAGAAAACTGAGATTCTCTGATGGCTCCCAGAAGTGGGGGTCAAATTCAAATACCAAATGCAGCCAGGAGCTGAAAAGAAACTATGGGGATTGACAACAACATTCACTATTAATCATGTTAACAGATACTGTGGATAGGTTTATAATTAATCTGAGAATACAAGAGAGCTAAAAAATGTGGTTTATTATAAAATCACAATGAATAACCCTATTAGTTCTGGCCTTGACCTCCTCTCTTCAAGCACAACAAAACTTTTCCACAAGAGTAGGCAGCTACATACCGAGATAGGGCAATGCAATGTATATATGCAAGAGAGCGTAATTACATTGTACGCTGAGTTCTGTATTACTCAAATTGGGTGCAGAGCTACTAATTTAATTTTTCATTATATTTGTATATGGAATATGTATTTGCACTGTCCATGCATGCCCATGCACACTAAATCTGATTTTAGATACAAAAGGTTCTCACATATGTAATTGGCTTAATTTTAAGAGCAGTTATGAAACATAGAAAGCCTGATCTTTGATTTCATTTGTGAATAATTGCAGCAGAGATGCCCATTTCAAGTATGTCATTATACCTTGCAGACAGGAAAGCTACTGTATTCCAGTTTTTGGTAATTTTTGAGCTACCAGCAGCACTTACAATGGGATTTTACTTTATGGCATAACACAGGTATCTTGCAGGATCTTATATCTATGCAGGATTTTTGAAAAAGAGGAATATTTTTTTTCATTTAATATTTCCTTTCCACAGTAAATATGCAGGGCACTAATGAAAAAGAGAGTTAAAAAATACTAAAGGCCCAAAAGGCACCACAGTGGAATCCAACTGCAAGGGCAAGTGGGAAAGTAGCTGATGTATGAGGCAGTGAGGCACCATGGGGCACAAGCCTGAGCAGTGGCAAACCACTATTAGCAAATGATAAAAAGAAATGGAGAAAAACCCACAGGTGATCATAGAGGGCAAAAAAGGAAACCTGAGAGGAAAGCTCTGAAGGACAGTCAGCCCTATAAAGCACTGGCTGAGGAAAGGAGTGGGCAGTTAACTACAGACATGGTTTGAAAAGGGCAGAGCTGACACAAACAATTCCAGTAAAGCAGGTGACGGATGACCAGGGTTTAAAATCAGAGTAAACGAGCAAAGGACAGGCTTGAGACATTATAAAGGAAGTTCAGACATTGTGTTGATAACCTGGGTGTGCGTGTGTGTGGGTGAGCTGATTGCCAGTATGATATGCTCTCTTCTGTATGTATTTAAAGTACCAATTCTGGCTATTCTAGCTCGTTAAACACTGGACTCTCTTAACTTTTACCAGTCTGGGCCTGCTGAAGAGTGCAACGATATGCATATAAAAGCAGCTAAAAGTTTCTTCTCTGCTTTAGTCAGGATGCCAGTAAATGAAAGCTGCCAGCCATTTCAACAGGATATCATTCAGAAACAGCTAGAAATCTTCTCAAAAGTGATATAGCAGAGAAAATCATTACTTCAGTCAAGACTCCCTGGAAAAAAAACAAACTGAAAAAAGGGATGACATAGAGGAGATTCCAAATAGGTGTTTCTTTCTCCTTACAAAACTGCTAAGCACAGTATGGTACAAACAGCAGGACTTCTAAGATGGCTTAAACAAAATCAGTGGTGTTATCCTACTTGTAAATGTATTGAGAATTTTTACACATTTGCTTGGCCTTTTTTCTAACCACTGTATAGTGGACAGGCCACACACCCACAGACAGCTCTGAACAAAACGTTGAGTGGAACCTTGCAGCAAGCTCCATGATGGCCAGCTTCATGCATTTGTTAAGTTTTTCAAATTAAACATTTGAAAATACCCAAATGTTTTCAGTTGTAGGAAAGATTTCACAGCAGTGCCAATAATTCAATAATAGTCTTATTCAGTTTGCAAAAAACATTCATTAAAGAGCTGGTATCTGCCATTTACATGCAAAAATCTCAGCAGCCTTCATAGTTCTCGGGATTTTTCATAGAAAAAAAGCTAGAAAATTAGTAGTACTGATACCTATTTCTGCACGTAAATAGAGTTGCCACATTGCAATACTGCAAATAGAATAATTTTAAAGACAACAAATATTAAATGTATTTGTTGGCCCAAGTACCCAGCCTCCATTGTCAAAAAGGTGGAATACCATCAGGTCCCTGAGATACTATGAACGGAAATGATCTAAAATATGTGACAAACGTCGAACAAGTGGGCAGGGGTACATTCAGGTAATGTGACTGTATATCACAACACTTCTAGATAAGATAAGATTGGCGTATAAAGCTGGTTGTTTATTCACACTAGGTAAACTGCAAACTTAAACTTCTTGGTAAAAAAGAAGAAACAAAATAGTCCAGAGTTGCCCTTTCTACAGCTATGACCAGTAATGGCACTCTTCTCCCTCCTTTGACTTTTACAGACTAAGGACTTATGGTAAAACAGAAAAGAAAAAGCAGAAGACGTCTCAAAGCACAGTTACTGGTGCAGAGCACAAGCCTAGCAGAAGGCACTTGGCTCTCATTCCAACTTGCATGAAACCCGTGCCATTGGCAAATGTGACTGTAAATACCTGAGCTGCTGAAAAGAGCGTACAAAGAGGAACTGCAGAAGCCCACCCATGGTTACACCAAGACAGCATGCCCTGGTAACTGAATAGCCACTAACCTTTCAGGACCTGACTGCTTCAGTCTCTGCTCAGAGTAATTCTCAACTCTTATAACAACAAAGCAGGTCTTTAGGAGAAACAGGAAGTATCTAAAGGGCAATCCCAGGGAATCCTTGCTGAGGATGGGTGCAACATTGTGCAAGGACAAGCCAGTGTGACAGCTTGCCAAAGCCATGTGATATGACGAAAAGAAATTAGGGAGTATTAAACAGAAGAGGGAACAGCAGAACAAATAACACCACTTCACCTTGTCTCTCTAGCCATTCTGGATTATTTATATGTGGGGCTGCAAGTGTCTGATGCCTTTCCTTAGCAAATGGTGAATCACTATTCTAGGAGACAGGCATTCAGACTAGGAGGCAGACAATAATCTAAGAAAAAGTATGGGGACGTAGCAGGAGAACAATGAACATACATTTAGGGAAAAAAATGGTGAAAAAGGAAAAAAAAAAAAAAGCTCTGAGGCTCCTAAAAAGAACGAATTTTTTAACTGCCTACACTAAAATTCTAGGAGCTGCTGTAGTAAATGAGTTACTAGACCCACTTATTCTTTGACCACATCAAGCATGAAGACGTGAAGGCATGGAAACGTTTTTCCATAGCAGCAGAAGCATCAGTCCCTTACATTCAGGATTTTCTCCCTGTCTTGTCTACCACCACCCACCCAGCTCTCAAGGAGAAAAAATAAAAAAAATTAAACATGAGAAGAGTAGCAAAGAGAAAGGGAGTCTTTCCTTTTTCTGATGCATGGAATTAATTAAATACATACAAACACCTGCACACTGCAAAGTAGCCTCTTTCCAGCCATCCCTTGAGAACAGCAACAAATCTGATGTCTGATGCCCCTTAATTTCTAATACTCTCCCTTCTCATACAATATCTTCTATTAATTTCTCCAGTGACTCCTTAAAAGCACTTCTTAAGTTCTCTGGCCCCACTATCTTGAGGGACAGGCCTGTTGTCAAATGTGCTGTGAAATAAATAAACACACCTTTTCACTCTTAGCAGTACCTATCAGGTCACTAATGCATCTAGTTGAGCATTGCAGACAAACTTGATAAAATTCAACAACTTACATTACAATTCCAGCTGAATGACAACAGTTACATCACACAGACTACACTAACTGAAAGATTTTCTACTTGTCATAAAGTAACAACCAAGATCTTAGCCAGAAAGAAGAAAAGAAGCAACTTTTATTTTAGTCTAATTTTCTGACTATACACAAAGTTAACGAGGAGTCACTCTCTTTCGAGTTAGTACTCCACTGTTCTCCTGTCTGACTTTCAGAGGAAGGAGATAAATTCTGTTTATATAATGGATTATGTACTAAAATGCAAACAAAGAGGGAAGAGGGAATAGTTTTGAGGTCCCAAAACTGTCACCCAATTTTTTTATTAATTATATTTCAACTTGTTGATATCTCCCCAACTCTGAGGGATATATTAATCAAGTATAATAACGTAACACAATTTTTACAAGCTTCTCTGTAAAGGCAACCCAATTTAGGGTCATAAATTTGACAGCAAAAGGCTCTAACGTTCTACTGATGACTGGGTCTGAGATTTGTTGCTGCACAGAGGAAACAAAATGCTTTGACAGTATGACCTTGAAGTGGTAAAGCATGTGAGTTGATGTCGATCTGTATGTGGACTTTAACTTAACAATTTCCCAAGTTTCAGCCACTCACTTTGATGTGAAGCACTCAAGCAATTCTAATGCTAATTTCATCAGGTTTGTGGTTTACATTTCTCTCAAGTACATACAAATGGGTCAGTGGCAATAGTGAGCAGGCAAGGAACTGTACATCATTAAGCAGGGCTCCCAGGTCAGTTGATGAAGCTTCACTTCTTTATTCATGTGAATAGACCTGAAGTTTGGGACTAGGAAGGGAGACAGCTGCTCTTGTGTGTTGGTCATATGGTGATCACATGAACACTGAGAAGATACTGCTGGTAATTCTGTGCCTTCTAACACATCTCCTTTGAGCAGTAAGCCATGTTAGCAAATTCCATGGCTGCTGCCCATTGGAGCTGCCTTTCTGCCCTGTTGAAACCCAATAACCAGGACCAGGAGCAGACAGATCCCAGATGCACCAAGCAGGCAGTTAAACAGAGGGCAAAAAGACAGTAGCACAGGGCTACCAACATTCAACCCACAGGCAGTGCAATGGGGAAGCATGAGCCAGGTGCCAAAGAAGTGAAATTTGTTTGCTTAGAATATACTTTGATTCTGAATTTTCTGACCTCCCCAGAGCAGAGTTATCTGCACACAGGAAGGTTCCAGGTCTTGCCATCTGTGGGACAAAAGGGACATCATAAAAACAAAAAATGTTTTATCAACTCCTTAAAAGCATGTGAAATTACTTAATGTGAAGGGAATGACTACACTGAGACCTCAATACCACGTGCCAAATGAAGATTAAACATTTGCACTCAGTGGTTTCCTATCCCCAGGCCTCAGGAAGGCATTGGGATTCCTCTTTTACAGACCTTCATGTTGGAATCTCAGTCAGCAGAACTCTACAAAAATTAAGTTCCACGTAAAACCATTATTTACCTCCTCTGCTTCTGGTAATAATTTAAGAAATTCATGTAGCAGTTCAGAACCATAGGGCTGACTTCTTCCATGATAAATATCTTCAATGATGGATTCAGCAGACCTTGAAAAAACAATTGAGCATACATATTTCTAACACTTGAAGGGCGAATAGTTACACAGATTGAAAAAACCATGCCTGGGTTACTCAATAGTTATAAGAAGTTGTGGATGCATCAGTGTCCACAGCAGCATTGCTCTGACCCCATTTTCAGTGATGCCTTTACTGAAGGGCAACATTATTAGTGAATACAGATAGCAATGAAAAGCTCGCTCTTAAAAAAGTTCCTCACATTGCCCCTTTCTAACTGTTTATAAAGAGAGGAGGCCAGGGAAAGGGAGTTCACATGCAGTGTTATGTGAGGTAAAACGGCTTCCTTTAACCATACCTGAAAACTCACTGGAACGGTTTAACATTAGCAAACTCTAAATGTTTGATGCTAAGTCATAAAGGCACTCAAAACTAAACATACTAGAAAACAAACTATGTCATTACTTTTGACAAAACTGCATGAAACTGCAAACTCCACAAGGAACAGAGAACAACGTATATATTTTAGGAGAACTACAAAGAATTCTTACTTTTTGAATTGTTTGAGAAATATTCCAATGTTCATACTTCTTTTTGCATCCAAAATGGAAATCTGAGAGAGAAAGCAAGAGAGATTAATCTAACAATACCTAAGAAAATAACATATAATGCATATAATTTCTTTAATAACTGTTTGCAGTTTGCCACCACATCACAGGCCAAAGGAATACACAGTCAATTCTTATATACAAAGCTCATATACTACAAAACCAGTTTTTACCAGGGAAATACATAGCACACTCATCACCTTTTTCCAAGTGAAGCAAAAAATTCCATAGCAACATACAAGGAAGGAAGGAATCAATATTTCTATTTCATTACAAAGCAAAAACATTCTTCTTGCTTATTTCATACCCCCACATCTGCAAAACGTTGCTTATCAGGTAATACACTGTATTAAATTTGAAGGCTCAACAGTTACTGAACACCGCACTTCAAAACCCAGGTAAAATCAGAGGTTTTGTGACAAATGTGAAGATGGGATTTTTAAGCAGAGGTCAGGTGCATAACTGATTTAATTCATGCCAACTAACAGCCACACTGAGTCAGGGGAAGATGAATAAGTTGATCTTGAATCAAACCCTGAAACAGATAGTGTTCAAATCTGTTTGCTTTACCTAAAAGAAAACAGAAATCCATGATAAAATAACAGTCTCTCCCAGCTTTGTATTTCAAAGCTGATTTGCTGCATCATCTTACATGTACAATTCTAAAGATTAGGCAGAGGAAAGAAAATAAAAAACACCCCACAATATTTTCCCCTAATTTTGTAAAAAAAAAAATTTAAATCAAAGTGCCTCTTTTATACTAGTTTTTCTTCCTGTAACAGCATACAAGTTTAAACCTGAGAGGTTTCCCTGCTTTATCCAATCATGTCCTTAAAGTTAAAATGTTACCACAGCTATTTTGGTGATAACAGCTACAGAAGTCATGAGATTTACAAGGACAAGAGAATTGTTTCACCTTAACAGTTCCACCTGACTGCTACAATAAAAGAGCTCAGTACACATAGATGTTTAATACTACTGTTGGACTCACATGCTATTTGTGGTTTTGACAACTGAAAAGGTGTTTTGACCTTTGTGACAGTGCTCAGATTAGAAGTAGATATATAAATGCAACATTGGCATTGTCACGAAATTGAATTAGCCTGCAGTCAGCTGGTGACAGTGAAAATATAGGTGTGATTAATGGGCTATCCTCAACATACACTCAGGAGACAGCCTCCTCATCTGCTGAAAATAGTGAGTCATATTGAAAAGTTTTCTGAAATTCTGGAATTTCCTCTCTTCTGAAAACAGCAAAGACTAGAAAACACAGGAAATATCAGTATATTAGTTTTAATTAAATGATTGGTAGCCTGAAGCCCTTCAGTTTTAGCATATGCAGAGATAAGGGGACAGATTGTGGTTTATTCTCCTGTTATCTTAAGAGTTGAGAGGCCCCCAAGAGATCATTAAGGAAAAGCCCCTTAAGACAGGACAGGTTTAACTATCTCTCCCCCTGCAGTATCTAATCTTTTTCAAATGTTTTAACTGCAGGGACCTCTCACTGACCTCTCCAACTGTAGCTCCAGTCTCCAATAGCTCCGGTCACCCCTAATTCTCTGATTTCTCTGTACTAGTTTAAGCCTATAAGCTTTACCATCATTTGGCTTTTGGTTTGTTTGGGGTTTTTAAGCATATTCAGAGTTAATCTTCTGTACATTTTTAAAATCACAGTCAGTAACTGTTACAAGACAACTGATCATGAGCTGAATAAACCTTTGCTTTCCATGGCACAACTCAGATTTACAGTATAATCTCAAAGAAATTACTGAATTTTTTTAATATCTTCCCCTGAAGAAAAACAACAGATAGGAACATAAACAGCTGCATTTATCTTATCAGCACAACATAAAAATGTCATAGCTGTTCTTAAGTACCAGGATTTTACACACACTTCTTTTTCTGTATATGACTATACTCTTATTTTTTCTCTGATTTCTTGTTTAAGCACACAATCAGAACAAGTCCCAGTTTTTGGTCATTCTTTGCTTGGTGTCAACTTCAAGCTTATCAAAAGTGTTCGAAAACACTCTCATTACATAACTACCTTCAAGGAGTTTCCACATGGGAGCACAAGGAGGAGAAAAGGGGAACCTTGTAGACATTCCATAAATACAAGTTCCCACTCCTTGCACACAAATACACTATGTTCCATCTCACATTCAGCTGCATATTAGATTCATAACCTCAGCCTGAACATCTGTTCACAATGTCTACTCTTCTCCATCGAGATTTCACTTGATTTCGTTCATGCAGAGCACTGTCTGCTGTTGCTTTTTACCCTTTAAACATTACCACAGCTTTTTCTAAATTCTGCTCAGTCTGCACCTGTCTTCTGTTCACACACGCCGTCAACACTGCTGCTGACACAGCATGTTTCAGGTCTCTGTTCGCCACCCAAAGAACTTTCAAAGTGCTGTCAAACCAGCAATACTCTGGACTTCCTGACTCAAAAAGTTACACTGGACTGTAACTGAGAATTGAGAACAGGCATTCCTAGTCTCACTGAGATTCTCCATAGCAAAAAACCCCCTCTCATATGGTTTCTTATGAGTTAATTTAGATAAATTCAGGAAAGCATTCTCCATTCTCATCTTCTACTCTCTAAAACTGGAAATATTACAATTCTGTCAGATATTCTCCATCATCTCAATACCTGCACTTTGCCATCCAGTGCACAGTATCACGTCACACACTTGCCACCACTGTTTCATGAACACTGCAATCTCTAAATCAAGGACAGCAATTCACTCATGAATCCACTTTTTATCACCTGAGTATTCAACCCAGTATATTTCCAAAATCTGCAGCAGGCACAGATCACACAGTAACAGGCCTCAGTTTGACAAATGTTAATCCATCACAGAAATATCCACTGTTTTTGAGGTACTATGAGAAGGGGAAAATTAGCCTGAGTACCATGGTGAAGTTGTGTGGATGGTAGGAGGATATCTACCTGAACCCCAACATAAATTTGCAATCGACACGAAAGATTCAGAGGAGTGTTCTGGGAGACACAAAAAGACCCACATCAAAACTGATTTTGTAGTGACTGGAGAAATGCAACAGGAGTTTCTTGCCATGAAATCATCAATGAGGAACAGAAACATGACAAAGTGGATTTGTAACAGATTGGTGAAACAAAACATTGTAGGTATTCTTTCCATAAAAACAATGGGGGTTTCACATAGTGGGATACAGTTTACAAATTACAGCAAGCATAGACAGCCTGGTGGCTCAGGCTGGGTGCTGAAGGTTAGGAAGAATATAAGTAACTTCCTGTTTCAATTTCCACTTCACATTACAACATACTACCCATTACTCCATGCCTGGAGTCACGGCGCAGCAGAGCAAACCTAGCAGCTTACTAAAGGGCTGCCCCTCTCTGTGTCATTCTCCCTTGTCACGTTCCTAGCCTGCTCTCTCCCTTAGGCAGGCACTCGTACTCATCTCATTTGGTTGTTGCTGTTAGTTCTTCGCTGGATTAACAGGTTGAATCAGCTTTCAAGAAGGTGGAATGAGCATCAGAGACAGCACAGAGAAAACACAGAGAGGGCATGTCTAGGAGAGGGGACAAGAGAGATCCTGTTCACTCCTTCCATCTTCCTTCTCTCTCCTCCTCTCGCTAGCCCCTTGCGCAGGTTCTGGAATTCACTGCACCCTTTCTCAAAGTCATCAAAACCCACTGAAGAGCAGAAAACTACTCCAGTAGAAAACAAATGAAGAACCCCACAGCAGTCTGCTGAACTGCTTACTTAAACATGTTTACAGAGCGTGCAATATCTATTAGAATATTATTAACCAGTATCTGTCCAGAGCCAGCAGACAGATAGGGTGAGGTGAGGGACAGAAGCAGTGGCACAGATTGAATAAAAAAGCGAGACCAGTTCCTCTGACTGACAAGAAGCTGTTCTGCCCACTCCGCTGCCAGGCTAACTATAGCCTGGGTGAGTGCCTCTTGTGCCACACTGGGACACCACTGAAGGATGGGGAAAGTAAATTGGCATGTAAACTTAACTCTACACCCCCTGTTTTTCAGAGCCTCAAATTACATGGAACCATGGGGCAAATTAAGCCTTTAGTCAAGGAAACATGTTAATTAATCTCCTAAGGGTTTGGTGAGGGATTGTTTACAAAAAGGAAAGCATTTGCTGTAGGAGTTTGACTCAAACCTCAAAAGGGACTTCTGTTATAATGACGACGTTACATCTAAATCCCCTGTATAAATCACTGTCAAGTGAGGAATTAAAAGGACATGCAGTGTTGTAAGCTCCTACACTGGTAGAACTTTTACCAAAATTGCTCATGATTTCATAATCAACAGTGATCTCTGGCAAAGGTATGAAACACCAAGTCACCTCCACAATCTCTGGAGCAGTGCCCTCAATACTGGCTGAAGAGTAACACTTCACCACGTCCACTGATGCTACACCACTGCACCAAGAGGGACCCAATAGGGACAACAAAGCATTCTCTGGCCATGCACTTCTGTACAGCACTTCGGACACGTGCTGCTTTTTTCAGACTTGGATCTAAGCAAAAATTGAGTTTGTGCACTTGAAGATATCTTGAAAACACTTTGTTGATATACTACGCCAACTAGGCTAACTCCACTACATACACTTCAAAGAACATTTTTCACTGCTAAACCATAAAGCACTGTCTAAAATCAACTGTGTTTTACACAAAAGGAACAGATCTAATGGAGATACGGAAACACCAAATGTCTTGTCCACCTCTCCTGGCTGGGCAGCAGCATGGCCACAAACAGAACTAGAGTTCCCTCAGCCTCACAAGAACACAAGGTCACACTGATGCTGCACACCTCAGCCTGCCCCCAGCTCTGTCGGCCTCTGTAGATTTTACCAGAGTGAGCTGAGGATAACCATCCCACATTAAAGTAAGTGATGGCAGCTGACAGCACTGGCAGCAGGAGTCACAAACAAGGCCTGTGCCTCCAATCTCCAGCCTCTGCTGAACCATGCCTGCAGTAGGGTTAAGCATGTGAGCTGCTGTGCATCTGTACTTCCGCACTTCCAATAACACATAGCTCCTCAGGATTATCTCCTTCCCTCCTTGCTAAGCAGATAGGACTGTAAAGTCCATTAACACATAAGAAATTGCTCACCACTGTCTGACACACTGCTGCAGCATGCTTGACAAAGCTTAGTGAGTGAGTTGAACATTTTGTCACTTAAGTGGCATCACTCAGAGGCAAGTCCTGTTACCTCAGCACCTGCCACGTGCAAAGTTGCCATGGGAGCCCTGAACCAGGGCACAGGCATCAAGCAGTGCAAACGCACTGCACCACCGTATCAACTCCAGACAGATGCACAAAACCAGTAACTTTTAGCAAGGCAGGGCTCGGTTTCCAAGGCACTTTAACTTGGAGAATCCCTGGTTTTGCAGGCTGATTTTAATCTCTAACACTGCAAGAGTTCTGGAGCACATTGGGGTTTTCACTGACCCACCTACTGCACACTGTGGGACACAATCAGTTTATGAAACTTCTTGTAATATTTACTAGAACAAGATCTTTATCACACAGCAGTCCAGAAAAGGGGAGCTTCTGAAGAAACACAGAAGGCCAGAGCTCTGTACATCTGTACACAGCACAGGAAGTCCACTCACTACACTCCTCTGATTCAAGGATGAACATAGCCTGAAAACAGCACTGAGGTTAATGACTACCTCTGATGATGGCCCCAATTACTACTTCCCGATGTCAGGGTTTCAGAGCCTGCAATACACATGCCTTTTTAAACCTTTAATTTCAATATATACAACATGGATGCTATCAGTGCATTGGATTCTCATCTTGTCCCTTCTCATCTTATTTTGACATCTCCTGAATCCTGTAAGATATCAACAACTTCATGTCCCTATTTTCGCACTAAAAATTGATGCATTGTTACATCTCTTAACCCTGTGCCAGCTGTATCTTGTTTATAAGCGAACATGTATGTAGACACACACCAGTGATTACATCTGCATTTCAGCCCTCCAGTTACTTCAGAGAAAGATCACTTGAGACAATTCAATTCAGACTTCACAAAGAGGCTGTCTATAAATGAGGATTTAAGAACTAGAAAAGCTACTTATTAGTTCCCTGGAGAGTATCTGAACCTGAGAGTACTTGGTTCAGAGTACTCCTCACCACCAGAACAGAAACCTGTGGCAATCTTCGGACCTTCTTGGAAGGTTACCTTCATGTCCAGAAAAAGTAGGGTAGGAGAAATAAGGTTTTCCTTAGCAGGAAAGTCATGTTTATGAAAGTGGAAACTTCAAAATTTATCACTACACCCTTATCACTATATTATATTCTATATCCTTGCTGTCACACTCGCACTTCCCTTCCTCATGTCTCTAGGATACTGTGGGCATATACAGCATTAACCCTTGCAAATATGACTCTCTCCTGCCTGGTACATGTTTGCATGTACAACACCTTGTTTGCATCACACACACAGAGGAAGAGCTGAAGAGACAATACAATTGTGTTCCACACTGGAAATTCAAGGGCTATCCAACATGAGTAAATACAGATGCTTTCAGCTCCCTCCACTTATTCATATTTATTTTAACAGGTGATCAAATCACAGCACTTAGCAAGTTAAAATAATAAAACACAGTTAGCTCTTTGAAAAACAAATATGTGCCACTAAGAACAAAGAGTTTATGTTTCCCATCATTCCCCCCTCCTTTGAATCAAGACAAATTCGCCGTAAGGATGAAACATGACAGAGAAAGAGACAAAGGCGAGGCAGAATTCACATCAACTCCTACAGCATTATGTAAAAAAAGAGGTTTTACTTTAATTCTTACCTCCTCTTTAGTCTCTTTAAACGAAGACTTTAAAGATCGGTTTCGGGAGTCCTGGGGCTTGGCTTCTTCCTGCTGCCCAAAAAGTTCCTCAATTGTCTTTGTATCAATCTGATACTGCGGTCTTGCAGCAATTGTCCAGATATTGGTTTTACCACGGACTTGTTCTTCAGGGATAGTTTTCCAGAAAAAGCTCCGCATTCGTTTTTTTTTGCCGTGGTTGTCGTGCCCATTTACCAGCTGTGGAGGCAGAGGTATGCTTGGGCCAGGCAGTGGAGGAGGGGGTGGTGNNNNGGGAGCCCCTGTGAGGGGACATGGCGCAGGGGGCGGTGATGCTGCAGGCTGAGAAAGTTGAGGTGCTGGTGTCGGATCCTCGCTCATTAATCCCGTTGCAACTGGAATAGCCCCATTTTCTTTATCATTGACCAAGGAGAGACAATTCATAACATGCATTTTACAGCCTCCCCCAAGAGGAGAGTGTTACTTCCTTGGATGGGTTTGAAACATTGAACAGTCAGCACGGCAGCCACTGGAATCACACCCTCTCAAACCCTATCTGCCAGCAGCAGCAGCACAAGAGGGGACTGTACCATCTCTGCAACCTGTGACAAAGGACAATAGGGAGACTCAGATCACAGACACTGGACATTGTCCCTCGCACTGAAAAGACAGCAAAACTAAGGTACAATAACTATCAAGTTTTCAGTCCAGAAGGCAAATTTAGTGAATCAAAATTCTTTCACAGAGCAATTGATTTCAAACAGCTTTAGGTGCCTAGATTTCAAGCACATATATAAAAAATAAGAATACCTCTTAAATCACCCCCAGTAGGTACCAAAACTACCTATTAATCTCGGTTCAGTGCAATTTTGTAAGAGAATATATTTATCTCAAATTATTAAAACAAATATTATTACAGTCCTAATATCAGATATGCTTTTAAAGTTGACTGCACACAGTTAGAAGATATAAGTACTAACTATGGTACTGGATTAACTGTATCAAACAGATCCTGCTTGAATCCTTTGAATCCATGGTTCAAATCCAAACTGCGTTAAAATAGCTAACAATATGCTGATGATTTAACAATCTACTCTAATGTAGTACTTCTTCTGCCTTTGTATTTTTCACACAATTGTCAATAACAGCAAAAATAGTCTGCAGTCCCTGAATTCTCTGTGTTCGCTGAGCATGAACTTACAGTATTATCAGCCTAGCTACACTACCTCCTGAAATACACTCAGAGAAGAAAGACCACAGTTTGATTAAGCTACCCTTTATAATTTACTTCAGTAAATAGGTTAACAAAGCCAGTTCAATAACAGAGTGAGAGAAAGGACAGAGAAGCTGACAGGAACAAGACCCTACACATCCTAAGCATTGTACATACACAAAGCTTCAAATACTTAGGAACATTTTCACCTCTACATTATCTCATGAAACAACAGGAATCACAATGGTTTTTAGCATTTTTCTTATCCTGTCAGTTTTAAAATGAAAAAATGCTGTTATTGGCAGTAAACTTTCAAGTGAGAGTATGACTTCCACAAAAACCACTATTTTGATAAGCCAAATCTATCAAAACAGATTTAATTCATAAGTCTCATAGAAAACAAATTAAAGTATTTCAAATACAGACCAATGAGGAAGCTCACGATTTTACGGAAATATGGACGCTATCTCAAAAAAAAAAAAAATTTATTAAAAAAAAAAATTAAAAAATCAAAGATGCCACACAATACAAACTTAGATAGGAGACAGACAGCCCCTGAGCAAAAATCAATCTCAGGAAAACTCAACAGAAAAAGCTGAAGTAATGCACTGGCAAAAGAACAACATCAAAACAGAAATTTGGCACTGACTTAGTGGCATGCCTCTTCAGCAGGGTTCACATGGAGCTAATAGCAACCCAGATGAATTTGACATTGTATAATAGTGACGAAAAAAGTTCACTATTTTTGCCAGAGATCCATCACTAGACTGTACATGAACAAACAGACCCAAGTAACAGAAACAAGCCTTAGGGCAAATTCTCTCCTGATCTGCAAGGACTCAGCCACTCACAACTTCACTGAAGTCAATGGAAAATGACACAAAATCATCCACTGTACCTTTTCTTCTCAAAAGCTTGCACAGGTAGCAATGAACTCCTCTCTCCTACTTCACATTTTCTAATCTTATACCTTACATTATCTGGGTGTTTACAGGAATAGAAAACATCTATAAAAACCTGTGCGAGGTCTAAATCACAAGAATGATGGAAAATATTTTAATGACATGGTAAAAAAGGAGAGAAGCTACAAAGAAAGTAGATCAGGCTAGAGTGTTTCAAATTTAAGTCAGCATTAATACCCAGCTGCTATTACAGGGCTCTGTGTGTTCACGCCTCTTCTCCCAAGTTCATGATCACAGAAGCAGAGAAGCATAAAAAAGCAGGTGCAAGGTGATGGAAAGAGATTAACCACTCAAAGCAATTAAGTGTTGCACTAATTTAAAGAAATACTCAACTGGGAAAAACACTTTTCCTCCCTACTACTTATTTAAAAATGAAAAATGTATTAGCTAGTTTTCCACCATCACAAAGCAGTATTCAATATTATTCTTTTCTAGCTTGGGTTCCCACACATTCACAAAAAGAAAAAAAGAAAGAAAGAAAGAAGAGACAGACAGACTGACCGACCATGCCCTAGGCAGTGTTAAATAACTTCATTTTCTCATTTTCAAACTTTCAAAAAATCTATATGCTTTAAGAAAAACAGGATCAAATCCTAATGGAACAAAGTTGTAGGCGATGAATCATCAGAGTCCCAGCACTAACGCACAAGAGCGGAAAACGACTGATCTCAGACCTGACTGCTTCTGAGCTAGATGAGGGACACTCCTAGTGAAAGGAGTGGAGAAGGCACGGGGAAGAAAACATCCCAACCTAGATGTAAAGATACATAGATAGATAGATAGAACAGGAAAAACTGTTTTCAAGCCAACAAGCCCGGTACTGCTTTAGATGAGGTAACAGTCAGCCAGAACCAGGAAAGGGGAGGAATCTGCATTTGGAAGGAAGGTGTGAAAGGAAAGGCACAGCATAAAGGCTGGCATTCAGCTTTGTTTTCTGACAGGTAAGCAAGATCCAGGTGACAGAGGTCACCTGCTTGTAAGAGGATGGCAGTCTCGAGTTACCAGATACCAGGAGACTGGTCAAAATTCCGTTCTCATGCTGCCTCTCTGGAGAAGTGGCTCTAAGATGCTCCCAGTGGAGGCTCCCACCATTACCGTGGGTGGGAGACGAGAGAAGTTGGCAGCCAGGACAGGTTCTGGGCACCTTGCTGGTATCAGCAGGTGCCTCTGAGCAGGAAGTGCAGCAAAAGGAGGTGGGGAACAACACAGCCGTTCCAACTGTGAACTAGATTACCAAGACACGCTGGGACTGGGATGCGTAATAGAAGCCAAGCAAAATTTTAACTCCTAAGGAGCCTCTCCACACTTTTCAAAGGATTAAAGGGAAAAAATAAAAAAAGGACCAAAGAACAAATGTTTAAGGTGTTGCAATTATACCTCATTATTGTGTGTTTGTTATCCAAAACAGCCCAAGAAGCACCAATGCTATAAAGTAACGTCTTTACTACACGTTTTAATTGTGTCCATATTTGGCATAAAAGGAATACTTTATTTCTTTGTCTCATTCATTGTTTTAGCCAAGCTTATCTAACTTGGAAATGTAATTTAAAAGTTAGAGGGTGGGGACAACTTTCTCTCCAGGTAAGAAGAGAAATACTATAAAGCAATTTGTTTCTTGCAAAAAAGGCAGTTGCCACTGAGATGGACAGAGATTGTGTTTGCATACACAAATTAACAGGTGATGTGCACAATGCACTGAAGGGCATTTCATAATTCATACTGCAAGACACGACTCCCTTCAACTCACACTTTATGTTCTCCCCTGCCCACGTTTCTCTACCAGGAGCTCTCCAAGTTCTCATGAGAACAACGCCGAGCCCAACCACAGCATTTGGGTGTCTGTGTCTCAACAATAGCCCTACAAAGAGGCAAAGAGAGCAACTAGTTGCTGACTGCCGAGAAGCTGCCAATGCTGGTAACTGATCCTGCCAAAATCTGCAGGTTACAAAGAACACGCAGCTCACACTATACAGCGACTTTGCACTTCACCACTAAATGCATCCTCCAAAACCCCTGGTAGGGCACCGCGTCCCTGCCAGCCGGGCCAGGCAGGGCACCCCGCGCGGGGCAGCGGGCCGGGTCAGCAGAGACCGGACGGGGCTTGTCCGGGGGAATCGACTCCAGCTATTTTTCATTTGGGCCGCGCTCGGGTGCCGCGCTCGCCTCGCCGCAGGGAAGGGGCTCCCGGAGGAGCAGCCCTCAGCCCCTCAGAACAGCCACGTTCTCCAGCCGGAGCAGGTGCCTGGCTGAGGTGCCCACGCGCCTCTGTGGGGGCCCTGCCGCCGGGACCACCCGAGGAGCCGCCACAGAGATCCTTACTCCCTAATTCCCTTCCACCGACGCCACGGGGCACCGCGGAGGGCGCTGGCGGCTCGGCTGCACCTGGGGGTAACACCACGCCCCGCTGCCCTCGGGCTCCCGCCGGACCCCTGGCCCCGAGACGCGCCCTGGCCTTGCGGAAGCCGCCCGACCCCGCTGTCCCCGCAGGACGCGGCGGGGGCAGCGCTCGCCCCGCCAGAGAAAGCCGGGGGAGCCCGGGACAGCGCCCGCTCTACCGTGCAAGAGGAGCGGCGGCAGCGGCTCTCCCGCCGTGGCAGCGGCCGGCCGGAGCCGGGGTCCCGCGAGGAGGGGAGCCCGTCTCCCCGGGAACCCTTTCCCCTCCGCCACCTCGAGAAGGCGGAGAAGGACCCACGCAGGGGGGTGGCGACCCTCCTGCGCTGCCCGGCCGCGCCCCCCGGCAGCGCGTAGGCCCTGCCCGGCCCGGGGGTCCCCGCGCC
>VZRN01001305.1:2003335-2070479 GCA_013397935.1 Dasyornis broadbenti | reverse complement strand
GCCCGGCCCGTGCCACCGGAACGTCCGTGCGGGAGAAGAGCGAGCGGCGAGCGGAGATGCGCAGGGGCGCCTCCGGGGGCACTGGGTCTAAGCCAGCTCCGGCTGAGCTAATCCATCCACACGTCCATCCATCATTGCACGCACGCAGTTGCCGCACTCACAGCAACTATTTCTACAGAAACAGGACAGCGGTGATACCAGCACCGCGCCCGGCGGGAAGGAATGGGCTCCACTCCACGGCCGAAGCCTTTCCCGCTCTACTCACGCTCCTGAGCAAGCGCATCCCTCGGTCCATCCCGCATCCGTCAGCCGGGCGCTCCCCGCCGGCTCAGCCCTGCAAGTTCGGGGAAGCAGGCAGGCAAGACGGGCCCCTTGTGTCTCCAAAGCGGCCGGTGTGAGAGAAGTGCAGACGAATTAGAGATGTGATCACAGCCCTGGGTTACAGTGCTGCAGGCAGCAGCACACGTGAGTTGTGGATACCCGAAAGCCAAAATATCATCCACTGATAAGACGGCAAACAAATACAAATGGTTCTAAAATATTTAGTCGAGAGTTTGAACCCTATTTCTAAAATAAAACCATTTTCCCAGGAAGAGTAAAGGTGAAGAACCTCACTCAAGTCAGTAAGTAGGCAGCCCACACCCCAACGCTATTTTTTACAGAAGGCAAATTCCAAAGTCAGAAACTCTTCCTTTCCTGAGAAAGGAGGGAGGGAGAAGGAAAAAAAACCTCACTTCCAGTCTTGCTTAACAAGCCACCAGAGCTTGAGTTGAGCACAGAGGAGAGAAAATAACACCTTGGCACAACCCGGGGTGGGAAGGCAGAAGCAGCAGGACAAAATCATGTCTTACCTGAGTGTGTGGTGCTTCACCTGTGCTATTGCTTCAGCTCAGGGGTTGGGAGGCAGGAACCAGAGGAAGAGCGGGAGACCAGGTGGCCTCCTCTGGCCCCAGGCCTAGATCCCAGGCCTATGGTCACTGAGGTTATACCATTTCTGCTCACAGTTCTGCAGCCAGAGATCTGACCTACTGGTCTGGCAAGACAGCCTGCTTGAGTCACCTCAATTAAAAAAATTAATATTAGAACAAAAGGAAAATTTTAAGGAATGCAATGCCAGAACCCAGTCATTTAAGCTGAAAATTCACTGAGTGAAGAGAGTTCAACTGCAGTAAAAGGCAATTCCCAGCACAGCACACATCTCCGCTTGGAAGAGTTAGCAGCAGCTGGAGAGGACACACTCAGCTTTGAGCAAGCATGGACATTCCTCGAGAGTGTCAGGTCACCCCTGAGGTCATCAGCGAGGAAGCACTTTGCCACTTGGACTGTAACTGCTTGTGCTGGAGCCAAAGGGACTTGTTTTCATTGCTGCCAGTCATGAACACAAAAGTTCGCTCGAAAAGACGGAAAGAGCAAGCCAAACAAGAGACTTGCATAATGGTATTGTATTAAAAAAGTCAGAACCCAAACAGGACAGCAGAGGACCTGGCAGTCAGTCCGGATGCAAAGTTAAACTCTTCACTTTTCCTCACCCTGTGGGTTTGTTCTCCCTGAACTTTTCCAAAACATATTAACAAATTAAGTTTTAGCTGATTTTTTTTCACATAAACATGTAACACTCAACAGGCAGATATTTTGCCCACACGGCTAAAATTAATCTGAGTTATAAACATCTGAAAACAGGTCTTTATAGGAGGAAGTATTAGGCAACTTTAATAATAGGTAGATCAAGCAGCCCCACCTATAATAAACAACAAATGCACCTCCCTAGAACAGATAGCACTTAGATGAGTTGGTGTACTACAAAACCAAATAATATTGTTAATTTTTAAAAATTTCTAGTTAATTAAATGCTCTAGACAGTTTTCAAGATGATTACTTTTTTTTAAGGCTTTTTTTTTCTTATGAGAAGAAAAAAACCACATTGTCTTTTGTAAACTCTGCTTTTATTCAGAGCACAAAGAGATTCTGATTCTTTAGGCTGAACAGAAATTTAATGACCAAACAGATCTTACAGAAACAAAGCAATTTATACCACCTGAACAAAAAGTGTCATCATCTTCACTACAAGGCCTCAATTCTACAGAGTTTTGACAAAGGCAGGAGAGAAAGCTAATTGTGACACTCCACTCACGTTAAAACCAAGTTCTATTTGATTTCAAAAGTAAGCACTCTTGTAGTTAAGCTCTCAAAACAAAACCCTGCAATTAATTACCACCATCACATAAAACCAGCATGATGCGTAAGCATATGTGAGAAAGGAAAATCAAAACTGAACAGGCAACACTAGTTTTTAGTATTATTTAACTCTTAAGTGCTTGAATTTACAGCCCTTAGTATTCTTTAAAAGGCAGTAAGATGTATAATTATTTAATTAGCACAGTAGGACACACCATTTGTTAAGCAGGAACACACTGCTGATAGCTGAACTGCTCCCAAATGAACCAATGGATTTATGCTGCCATAAACAGCAGGAACAGGGAAAACCTGAACTAAAAAGTTGGTCTGGGTTTATTCTGTTCTGTATCTGATCTCTGCACTTAATTAAGAAATGTTATCAGACAGCCACACTGGGACCCATCTCAGTCCTACCAACCAATGTTACAAGGGAACTCTTACAAGAATTCTCCCGATCTCTCTTTCTGCTCCTCCTGGAATATCAAATACTCCCATTCTTCCAGTAGCTATTCTCTTTAAAACAGACTCTCAAAAAGAGATGAGACTGAGTGTATTTGCTCAAAAAACAAAGTTCTGTTCACCTACAGCCATTCTAAAGTAAAGCTGAACGCTCACATTATGCTGAGAACAAGTACTTTACTGAACTACACCACCAAGAGTGGACAGCGCAGAATGATTGCTGCTCCTCCTCCCTTCTTACATGTCTTTTTTTGGTTTGTTTTTATTTTAAGAAAGGCAGCTGAAGTGTAAAAGGCAATGCTTCTGTGCCAGCGCTCTCAGTTGCAGGAAACAAAGGATTTGCAAACCAGACTGAACTTTTCTGTCCAAAGCCATTGCAGTGCAAAGTTCATACACTGCTGCTCTGCGCCTCAGTGCAGGGACTCGGATGAAAACAGCAACACATCGCTTCCCCTTTCCACTGCTTCTCCATCAATTTATGCCCTTCTTCTCCAAGGCACACAGGCACAAGNTTCCACTGCTTCTCCATCAATTTATGCCCTTCTTCTCCAAGGCAGACAGGCACAAGCCATCGTACTTGCTACTCTTACACTACAGGCTAAGTTACTTCCTTCACACCGAACTACTGCCATGATGACAAAAATATGTAAACACCCTCCGCCTTCCTGGCCATTTGGTTTCCACACAAGACCATGGAAAGGAAGAGGAAGGACCTTGGTGAAAATAGGTGTTAGAGAGGTGAAGAAAAGTGGTGTCACAGACAGACAACTCTGTTTTCTATGTATCCCTAACTTTAACACCAGAGCAACCTGAAAGAGCAGAAAGATGTCAAAGAGTGACTAACAAGGCCAAGTAATAAAAAACGAGAGAAATATAAACCAAGCAACAGTCAAATCCTCTGAAGATCTTCTAATTAAAAAAAAAAAAAACCCTTTCAATTTGACACAACTTAGCTACCAGTAGTTGGGTAAGTTTAGGGTGGGAGCTACCACAAAATATGATTCGATTCATGCCTAATATAAAAATTTTTGTGACTAGTACAACCCTCACACCGAGCATGCAACATGGAAATGATAACCAGACTAAAAAAACAACCCAAATCTAAAGATAATCACAGATGAGGAATGCTAAATAATTACAATACCTTAAACTTCTTGTAACACCACAACAAGGAACAAAAGCAGATAAGCAAAGCATAAAAAATGAATATGCCCCCCATTCAGTTCAAAATTGAGTTGAGGGGAACATTTTTACATTACTTTGATCATTTTTAAAAGGACAGACAGACAAGAGATAAGGTTTCTGGGAAAACCAGTTGACTGAAGATTGAAAAAAAAAAAAGCTGTTACTTTAATGCTGCTGCTGTGTTAATGTACTCTGTTTGTGTAGATATCTTTCCAAATAAAACCGAGATACATTTTGTAACCAGGAAGGTTCTTTGTAAGGGGCTTGTCAAAGCATGAAGTAGGCCAAAGAGCATTTTTAGAGCAAAAAGGCTGTTTGTAGAATTCAGACAAACAAAGTAACAGGAACAAGTTTCAAAGGAGCCAGGAACACAGATAACTTACAGTATGGTCACTGAGAATCAAAACAGCTCCGCAAGTCTCTGGTACAGCAGCTACAACAGCATATGTGAAAATGTTACTAATTGCTTTGACTTCTTGATCTTAAGAAACCTCTCACAATGCTGTCAGCATTAATTTAACAATTTGTTAACAGAGATGAAATCTTCCACAAGTCTCTATTAGGTGGGTATGGCCTCTACAAACAACAAAAGAACCGCCATCCTGACAACTGTCCACCTAGATAAAGGCCACATTACAACCTTAAGATACTAATAAAGCTTTTTTTGAAGCAGGAGAAAGCCTGACAACCATAATTACTTCCTATTGGAAACTTTGGAAGTGTCTTTTCTCTTACAGTCTCTTGGTACAAGTTTCTAAATTTGGTTAGATCTAAAAAGCTAATTTTAAATACAAGATATGAGCTTGAATTATTTCATAAGCACATATATTGGAGTGGTGACAAAGAAAGTTACAGTCCTACAGCAGGCTACTTTCAGTTCAATAACCTGATCAGCTGAACAGAGAACCCTTCTCACTGAGGCTACCCATTAGAACAATTGCTTTGCTAAGCAAAATGAAAATAATTCTTCCTTCCCCCTGGTATTAAACAATACACAGACAGGTTTTAGCAAGTAATCTCTTTGGTCCAACCTTTTCTTCCAGGTGAAGAGACTCCAGCAGTTTTAAGCGTTTGCAAAAGTTTGAGGGTTACACAATGCCACATGGGTCAGTCTTTTATAAGGCAACTGCAGATTCAAGTTCACTCTTACCATTTCTGACAGGTGAGTTACTTCTGAGCAGCAACTATCTTAGGCAGGAGACACATGAATCAGAGGGAGAAATGAAGAGCACATGTTCCTTACATACCCTTTTCCTGTAGTGTTCTGGAAGCTGATACTTCAGTTGTGGTCAGTGGGTTTGAATTTTTCATCCCTGCAATAATGCATTTCCTGGCTCAACCCTACAGTCACACAGCTCGCTTTCCTTGCACCATCATACCAGATGTGTGCCAGGATTCAGAGACAGTGGAAGTCAATGGCTTCATTAGAATTGTAAATGAAATTAAACTTCCTTTAAAAGTTCAAGTCAAGAGCCACATATATTGAAAGATTGATTTCACTGTGGATTTACTTTCCAGCTGAACTTGCACACTATTAAATCAGCATCACCACCTAGCACTGCTTTATGAGATATTCTTGGGCAGGAGTGACAACTCACAAAAACAGGACTAGGCTTTCACTGAAGAAGCTCCCTTCTACTTTTAACAATCACAAGTCAAGAAAGTTTGACTGCAAACACATTTAATATGAATACAAAATTCACATAGGATATACATTCTGGGGAACGCAACTGAGCTATTACAAGAGATTCTGACAGAACAAAAACATGAAGAAGGCTCTGTCAGGCCAAGAATTTAATGAGGAATGATTAAAAAGTTTGATTTACAGTTACATTACAGTTGTGTTAAGCACTGAAAACTTTAAGAATGTCAGCTGAAAGGCATTTGAACATACAGTACATAAATCATACAATCCACACCATTGTAAATAACATATTTGAAGTATTTCATTTTACTTAACATAACATAAAGCAACATAACATGTGCAAATGAGGACTCCAATATATTGAATTTAAAATGCCTATGATAAAATTGACATATAATTTTACATTTAAGGACTACAGAAATTATGAGGAAATTAAAAATGTGACCTCCATGTTACTCCCATTACTGAAGTATGCTTTTCAATTAAACAGAAAAAACATACTGGCCTGATTTCCTCTCAAAATCATACCTGTCCATGAAGTTTAACTAAAGCTTTAACTTGCTCTAAGTGTACAATGACACAGCATTTACACAGTCTCCTTTCCCTTGTTGGGAACTGACAAACTATTACGTGAAAGGGTTCTTAGATTATGTACACTGGTGGAAAATATTATAAAAAGGCACATACCTGTGATTTAAGGCTAGTACGGTATTTGTTTCATAGAGAAAGAAACATTTAAAATGAAATTAGTACATTTCATGGTTGGCCTCACTCAGCAAACCACTTGGTGCAAAGCAAAAATGTGTGCTCAGAAGCCTCAGAGTGACAGTGATTCTTGCTTTAGTGTTTTTTGGTTTTTTTTAACCCTTTGATGGAAAGGTACATTTTTTTAAAAAGGCATTTGCTGCAATTCCACTTGTCAATGAGCCATCTGCTAGTGTTGCCTTATATGCAGATATCACATATAGGCCTTATAGTATTCATCTGCAAAATATCTTTTAACTTTCTCCTTTTTTCAAAAGTCATATGAAAATTACGAAAGATGTCTTCTATATTCATCTATAAAATACCAGATGTTGGTACAAATCATGTAAACCTCCATTTGGAAATATTTTGACTAGCCACCAAAATGACCAGAAATCACAAGCATCATTTGTCAGTGCAAATCTATAATAGTTTTGTTTCCCCTCCCTCTTTCCCTCCCCAATCCCAGTTACAGAAATAACCACCAACCTTTACATACAAAAGGAGTGCTCTGTATTTGAAATTACAGAAATTATGTTTGGTTACCTTAAAGTCACCCACTTTCCTATCAAATTCAGTTTTCCAGTATTATAAAAGGGGAAAAAATTTAAAGCTGTCCGTTCAAGAATCACTTCAACAGTCCTTCAATCCCAACCCTTAATTATTTGCAGATTTAAAGATTTTTAGGTTAACATTGGGTCCTCTTCTATGATCTGATTACTGTTCTTCAAGCCAGGATGGGGCATCTGCTCCAGGAGTTTTCAATTTGATGTGGAACTGTTTAAGTGTCTGCTCAAGCTGCTTTTGATTGCCAGCAAAGTACGCCGCAATGGCATTGTGGAACAGAACAAGCTGATTGTGCAATACCTTCACCTGCAGGCAAGAAGAAAAGACATTAAGAGGAGGAGGCTGATGTTAACATCATCACAGGTCAGTTATAAAGAAATAGGTGTACTTGAGATGCTAAGACTTCATATAGATTTATTTAATAAAAGCTTAAAAATACAGATTCAAAATGCAATATAAAATTCTTTAACATTAATGTGATTTAGAGTTTTCATAAAGTAGGTTTAACAGTCAATACCAACTCAGCATGCACAGAGCAAACACAATTCACTAAACAGCATAATGTTATCAAATATCAAACACTTGATTACAAGTACTTGATGCCTTGAAATTAGATGCCAAACCTCTTAGATACGTGCCTGCAGGCCAAATGAACCTCCCTGAAACGGTACATGACAAGGGCATTATCTGAGTATACAGTTCATGCATTGGCCCCCCTTGCAGAGAGTTGCTTTCCAGCTCACGTATACCTAAATCAAATTAAACTGATGTCCTTCTCCCAGCAATATTTCTTGCCCATCTCCTGTAACACAGGATTATTTACAGGAACTTTGTCAATATCTTGACTCTAACATTTCTGCAAAGTAGTCATGAAACACACCTCACAGCAGCAACCAAAACCTGGGGAGAAGAGCACAAGGGGAGCTGGAGGGCACCACTGTTTTTCTCTTCCAGCCTAGCCTATGATAACAAGCTACAGCCTGAGTGATGAAGTCAAAGTTAAGCAAATGTTACCTTTCCATCCTAGCACACCAGGAAACCTGAAGTTGTGAATGGACAGCAATATGCTGAAAAGGCATCTGTCCAGTTTCTCCTGCAGCCAAAACCTGTCCTTTTTGTTCCTGAGTGTACTCTCAGCCCAGCACCACATTACTTTTGTGTCAGAGCCCAAATCCCCACAGTGGTGGCCCTGTACCTGTTTCCAGCCTACAGTGTGGAGCCCAGCATCCGGTAGCTCACGCAGAAGGGAACAGAGGAACAAGATGGCTGACTGAGCCCCAAGGGAAGAAGTGGGAGGTAACAGATTAAGCTTTCTCTGCTCAAATTTTGGATCACTGCCTCATCACTCAGCACAATCCACAAGGGACAGTCTACTTCTGTCATGCTGGGAATCAAAACTGTTCTTGGGCCAAATTTGGCCTATGCCTACCTGTGGGCCATGACTATTTCAACAGGTTAGTTGACTACTGGATTTCTCTGAACTGAATGCAACTCAATACAGAAACACCTTATGGTTTTCATTTAACAAAACATCTCAAATTAAAAACCACCACCATTATATCTGACATGCTATGACACCTGAAAAGTGCAACATTTACTCAGACATGTAATAAATATATTTTAAAAAATACCTTGAGAAAAAAGGGCTAAGCATGTGGGTGTGTATCCATACAGGAATAAATAAAAATTATAGCACAAAGTTAAAATTTCTGATTATCTTTTTATATTTTTTAAACTGCATAGCAGACTTATTTCAAAAATTAAGTGACAACCTCTTCTTTGCTGGAAAACTTAAATTTTCATTTAAGTTGCTCTGACAATTTGAAAATTGGTATCCCTATGTTTTCTCCCTATGTTTCCCCTAATAATGCAGGCTGACTTAAGCAAATACATGCCAAAGAATAGGCTTTTTTCCTCATTAACAGTGTAAAATGACAGGTTATTCTGCCAAAAGGCTCTTCAAGAAAATACATGAGAGGTGTGAATGGTTAGAAAGGAATTCCCCATCATACCTTAAGAGATTTTTTTCCTTTACAACAGAATTTACAGAATTTATCACATACAGATATTTTAACATCTAGGAGATAAAGGATTTAGCTAACTACACTTGTTCAAACATAGTTCAGCTTTTTTGAGTCATAAAAGATGGCCTCTTCTTCAGTTTGTGTGGGCAGACAAGCATATAAACACATGGATTTTTCATCTATAAAAATGTTCAATCCCAAAATATTACATTTTACAAGTGGAAAATGTCATAACAACATAAAGGGTTTGCTTTTAAAAGTTCAGATAGAAAATACAGTGCTTTCTTGAGCAGATTCTTTCATGAATGACATGCAAGACTTCATGCAATCTAAGCTAGGAATTCTACAGAGAAGTACACTCACTGTTATAGCATATTATTAAAATGCTACAAGAGTTTTACTCATACAGTTTATAGGAACTCAAATAAAGCAGGGGTAACGAACCTCCCCTCCCAGCCCAAGTTCATCAGTCTGAGATTAAATTTGGTACTTCTTTAGGGTAGCTTTTAACACAAACCTTCTGTGGAACTGCCTCAAAATCTTCTGATAATTTAAAAAATTCAGTCAGGCTCAAGTACGTGCATGTGCACACACACACATATGCACACACAGAGACAAAGAGGCAGGAATTGACAGTATAGAGGCATATGATTTGGACTGAAAAAATATGTTTTGTTTTGGAGGGATGTTTTGAACTACCAGAGCTACCTCATTGTATGAGGTTCTATCCCCATGATCATTGTTCCATAAATTTTGTGATTGTTATCAAACTGGTTGCAGAGGTTCAAGATGTTACAACTTCTGCCCTCCTCCTTCAGCAGCTGATTGCTAAGTGAATCCCAAAAATGATGGTGGGATCTTCTTTTCCATAGCTTCATTCAAGTAACTTTTATCTTACAGTTCTTCTAGAAAAAGACCACTTAAAACTGTCTGACACTGTACAAAGCTCTATGATGAAGCAGCAGCCAGCAAAGAGAAAAAAGCTGTAACACCTCAAAACACCTGATGTCCACGGCAAAACCACCTGCAATCACAGCTAAGAACTGGACAGCAAGTATTCACTTAAAACCAAGTTCAAATTAACCCACTTTTCCCATTAAAGAATCTCACTCCAGCTTGGGGAATGGGAAAGTATCTTACCCACTCCCACATCCAGTCACTGATTCCAACTTCCACACTATTATTTCACCTTAGCCCTCTGTTGGCAAAACTTTTATGCAGATATGCAGTCAGTTGGATCAGGGAACAGATCTAGATTAAAATTAAGCAGACAACAACGTATCTGCTTTAACCTGGATCAGTTCCCCAGTCTGATTCTCTACACAGCTGCAAAAACAGTATTACGAACGCTAGAGAGAAGGCAGTGGGGGGAAGGGGGGAGATGAAGGGATCACATTTTTTTTTGCAACAAAGCCGTGAAACGACTGTCAGATTACAGCACTAAAGGCCAACTCTTGATCACCAAGCTGTAGCACCGATTCCAGGAAAGGACTGTTTGAAGATTTGCCTTTGAATCAAAGAATGCTAATGGTATGCTGCTAAAATACAGATTAAGTACAGGTTCCAATGTACAACTAAAGTGCCTCCCAAAAAGCCATTGTGCTTTACAGCTGAACAACAGTTAACATTTTTGTTCCTTGTTAATTAACTACATATACCTATTTGGTCCTAATTATAAAAAGAGTAAGCACTCCATAATACAATTGGCAAACATATCTCAAAACAAAACTTTGTGGATAAGCGCAACAACCAGACACATCCTACACAGGAGACTTAAGTGTCATATATGGAAGATACTATAGGCTGGATTTGACTTTTCACCTGGATGCTCTTAATATTTCAGTTCTTTCTAAATATTGTCCTCTTTCCCCACCTCCCTCTGAACATTGTATTTTCTGTGGCACAGTAAGTGCATTTCTCCACACCTTCCTAATTCAGGCTGTTTCAACCATCTCAATGACCAAAAAGGCAATACCTCTTTGAGTCTTTCTGTGAGTCTGTACCTCATGACAACCATCATAATCCTTTCTCCTAGCTATCCTAATTTGAAGGTACTTAGTCTAAACAGTTTCATCATCTGGGTCTCCACTGGATTGCAGACTGCTTTCATTTGTAGAAGCAAGCATTTAAGAATCAAACTCCTGAAGTACAAATCACAGAAGCGCAGTCAATTTCTTTCTCTCCATAGAATGATATTTGACATTTCTCAAGTGCATCCACGAGTAACAGTTTTTCCTTTCTCAAAAGGACAACACCTTCAAAAACGTTTTTCAGAAATGACGGAAATCTTTGGGCTAAGAACAGGCCATCATCCTTTTTTAAAAAAGAAAATTAACTATTTGTAAGTTATAGATTTTGAATGCAACTATTCTTATAGTCATTAGCAAATGCTACAAACTTCTACAGAACTCTGCCAGCTGGGGAGAGCACCAATAAAACTTTGTATCAACATTAAGAAAAATTAGTCTAACTTCAATATCAAATGCTGTAAAAAATCAATAGAAATCTTGTGTATTTTGGTTTTACAGACAGAAACTTGCAATTCCAGCTTTCCTGTAATGCAATTCTCTGAACCTTTGAGGGCTTTTAATTGAAATATTAGCATATGAACCCAGGAGAACAGGCACAAAGACACTACAACCATGTGATGCCTTTTCTCCATCTAGGGAAAAGCTAGATAGGGCCATCTAGATTATGGGTTCTTTGGTGACTTTGCAGCAACACAGACCAACTGGAGCCCACCAGCCAGTTAAACTGGCTTTAGAGGTTCTTTGCAGCACCATTTACTAGGAACACACTGCTGATAGCTGAACTGCTCCCAAATGAACCAATGGATTTATGCTGCCATAAACAGCAGGAACAGGGAAAACCTGAACTAAAAAGTTGGTCTGGGTTTATTCTGTTCTATATCTGATCTCTGCACTTAATTAAGAAATGTTATCAGACAGCCACACTGGGACCCATCTCAGTCCTACCAACCAATGTTACAAGGGAACTCTTACAAGAATTCTCCCGATCTCTCTGCTCCTCCTGGAATATCAAGTACTCCCATTCTTCCAGTAGCTATTCTCTTTAAAACAGACTCTCAAAAAGAGATGAGACTGAGTGTATTTGCTCAAAAAACAAAGTTCTGTTCACCTACAGCCATTCTAAAGTATAGCTGAACGCTCACATTATGCTGAGAACAAGTACTTTACTGAACTACACCAAGAGTGGACAGCACAGAACGATTGCTGCTCCTCCTCCCTTCCTACATGTCTTTTTTTGGGTTTTTTTTTTATTTTAAGAAAGGCAGCTGAAGTGTAAAAGGCAATGCTTCTGTGCCAGCGCTCTCAGTTGCAGGAAACAAAGGATTTGCAAACCAGACTGAGCTTTTCTGTCCAAAGCCATTGCAGTGCAAGGTTCATACACTGCTGCTCTGCGCCTCAGTGCAGGGACTCGGATGAAAACAGCAACACATCGCTTCCCCTTTCCACTGCTTCTCCATCAATTTATGCCCTTCTTCTCCAAGGCACACAGGCACAAGCCATCGTACTTGCTACTCTTACACTACAGGCTGAGTTACTTCCTTCACACCAAACTATTGCCATGATGACAAAATGTCATTTTACACAATAAATAGAAAAAAATAAAGTAAACCTTACCTCAGAAAAGTTCTCAGCAGATAACTGTATATAAGCCAATATTTAAGTGTAAAGGATGTCCTTTCTATAGCTCATTTGGGAACTAAATGACATACACCCTTTAGTAAATATTTTTACATCTCTAGTGTCAAAACTGAGAAATGTCAACCACTGATAAAAAGGCTTAACCATGTGAGATTCCCTACTGTATTAATCTAAAAGACAGGAAGGAAAAAACAATCTCTTTCAGAAACAATCTGTAGGCTATGACTGCACAGGATGCTTGGTCTAATTCAAGACTGTCACAAGGAAGACAACTTCTTCAGTGTTGCCTAAACCATCTAATTTAGTTAAAAAAAATTATGGAAACTTGTTTTATACAAGATGGAAATAAAATGCTTTTACTCTGAAGCTTTCCTATATGTATAAACATAAACTGATCAGTGGGTTTTTTTACAGGCAATGGAAACCATTAGGAAGGAGGGTAAGTGCTATTTTAAACTAATTTGAACTTACACAGCAGAATTCCTGTACAGATATGAGCTGGAAGGATCAAACAGTTTCAACAGAAGTACATTGTAGAGGTAGCAAACAACTTACTAAAAGATGAAAACAAAGAGCAGGGGAAGACACCTTCAGTGTACCTGTTTTTAACCTAGCATAGTTTTAAAACTCAGTTCTTAGGAGCATTTTCTAATTTAAGAATCAGTATCAGCATTTAGACTAGACTTCAGCTTCTTCAAGAAAATGTATTTCAATATGGATTTTTTCAATCCTTTTATTTTCCAATTTTTTCAGCAAGAATAAGAAATAAAGTCAGGACAACACCAGTTTTTAGTCACGTGATGATCTGATCCATCAACTTTTGATGGCTATGTGATTCCAGACCAGGGGGTTGTAATGCAGATGCCTGTATGAAGGAACAGTGCTCAGGAGCTACATTTTAAGCAATGTTTCCGTATAGTGTTTTGGAAACCAAAAGGTTTGCTTATTTTCTCCACATTTTTCCTCTTATCATCTGTTGATTGTTCATGTTTCTTCCCTGACCTCCATCTTCATTCTAAGAGGCTGATGCAACTGCATATGTAATAATATATTCAAGAATACAAAATAATAATCCATTTTAATTGGTTAACTTGTCACCATGATTTTTCCCTTAAAGTTTCCTCCTTTCATGCAAGGAGCATGGTTTGCTACTGCTGTCATCTGGGGCCAGTCATGTATTCTCTGACAGGCTGTTGTTACCTGTGTTCAAATTTTTAAATAATTAACCCATAAAGAAAATGTTCATCTACTGAGAGACCTGGACAAACTGACAACTATCTCCTATGTAAGTTTTAATCACATTTTCCTCTCTCTGAAGACATGGGAAATACAGCCACACATGATTATAACCATCTCACTTACCATGAGTATGAACAAAAATCAGATCTTGAAAGACCATAACTTTCACATCTAATTAGAGACAATTTAAAAGGACTTATTTATCAAAGAAAGCACAGTTTAAAAGTATGTTTTATATGGCAGTTTTATTTTTGCCTGGTAGAATAAGAAGGGTAAGAATTCCATCATTAAGAGGGTATGGATGAAATGGTAGGGCTGAAATAAAAACTTAGGGGAAAAAACCCCCACCCTTCAAACCAATAGTTCAAGAGTCCTGTTTTAAATTAAGAAACTACAAGGGCACTAATTACAGAAAGTAGTACTTCTCAGTTCAAATTCTTAAAGAAAGCTTAATGTTGAAGAAGTCTCTTCATAGTTCTCTCACTTTCTTTGTGCATAACTTCCATGAAAACGTTGTCAAATGTAAGTATTACTCTGAATATTAAATCAGCAATTATGTGACTCATTTAACCAAAAAATGTGTTAAACTGGAAAAGTAATGCTTTTGCAAACTTGAAACCTCCTGTATCAACAAGAAACTTACTGCCATAATGTTTGTCATTAGTAGCTGGAGCAGCTTGATTAGGGACTTTTAAACGCCTGCTCTAAAAGTGTGTCCTCCCACGATACAGCAAGAATTCAGAAAATTCAGCTTATTTTCTTTGCTCTCTCTACTTTTAAATGAATACATATTTCAAGATCTAACAACTTAAAATATTTCTAGAAAGCAGTAACATAACATGAGAAGTAGTAGCTTACCTTATTTTCTTCCAAAAATTTCAATTTGATAGATACATCATTACGCATTTTGTCATATTTTTCTTTATGCACTTGAAACAGTTGTTGTGATTGTTCAATCTTTGGCAGAGTGTTTGCATCACGAGGGCCAAGATTCAGCTCTTCCAGGTCTGTTCGATAAGCATCGTATTCAATCCTGAGAAGAAAGAGGAGAAGGGGTAAAAAAAATAAACATCTAAGGGCAGTGTCTCAAAACTGACCTCACATATAAGGCCAAATACAACAGAAGATGAACAAAACAGTCAAGTACAGAAAAAAACCAAAAAAAGCTGGGCAAGTTGTTTTCTCCCTCCTCCTATTCATCAAGCACACCCACCCTGAAGCACATTGTATAAAACTGCCTCACCAAGCACCCTCCCTTTTCTGTTCCTGTCTCGGCGACATGCTCTCAGCCCTCTGTTTTGTACAGGCTTCAGCAGTCAGAGCTTTCCCTGGGACATCTCAACCTACTAACCCAGAAAAAGCTAGCAAATATTTTTCAGGTCATTCTTCTGCTGTTGAATCAGTTCACTGGAGAGTTTGTGGTGAGATCAAGAGGAACACCAAGAGCACAACACCCTCTTTATGCAAATGTTTGAAAACAGTTCACTTAACACCATCTCTGAGCTAAAGCATTTTCAGCATGCTCCAGGCTTCTCTATATGCATTAATTAGACAGTTTCATAGCTCTTCCACAAATAGTTTTCTGAGAAACTTGTCTGTCCTGTGCAAAAAACAGACTGCCAAAAGATGGTGCAGCCCTGCCCAATGCATCACTCTTCCAGACTTTTTAATAGCTGTCAAATAACGGAACCTAGCATATCCACCAGTTTTAATGGGACAAACCACACTATTTCTGGCCTTTTAAATGTGCTTTCTCACAGACACTTCTTAAACTGGAAACAAATCAGGATTAAAAGCTGGTTCCAAAATACAATTTTCAGTTGATGTAACTGCTCAAAAATAAAATAAACCTTTTCAGAGATAAAAAGAGTAATATTCACAGGGCTCTTCCTGATTCTCATTGCCACTATCATTGAGGATTTATATGTAATTTATGGCTTAATTTAAAAGAAAAGGAAACCATTAAACCAATAGACAGCTGATAGAAGAGGGAACAGATGAATGCTAAAGTGCAACTGGGGCCAGGAAAGAAGAGGCACGGAAATAAATGTGACCTATTTTCACAGCGCAAAATGATGCACTGGCCATGTAAGTGAAGAACCTTTGTAAGTTATTTGTCTTAATTAAATGGCAAAATATTTGATTTCTTTAGTGAACAGGAAGGGAAAGCAATGAAGGTGTTTCAGGAGGGAAGTACCATATATTGAAAATGACTGGTAAGAATGATTGCAGCAGATCTATTTTGCATAAATTTTCAAGGGGGTACTGGGAAAATGTATGAACCAATTATTATTATTTTTTTTTTAATGTGTTGAAATAAAGCAATACCTTATCTACACATTAATTCTGCTTTTCATGCCTTTGAAAGTTTACCTAAACATCAAACCAATAACTTACTATTTTGCTTAAAAATACACATTAGAACACAACAATTAGAAAAGAGGGGGAAAGAACTTCACAACTCAAGCAGTCTGCAATTTCTAATAAAAAATAATTTCAAATAAAATTTGAAATTTGCAATTTGAAAGTTTGCAATTTCAAATTAAAAAGAAAAACCAAAAATCACCAAAAAATTTATGCATAAAGTACATCCCTTATCAAATTGAAAGGAATGCACTTTATTCTGGTAAGTGAAAGAAAGTCAGAATGGAATCACTCATCAGAAAGAAATACAAGTCCCTGGCAGGAAAAAGGAACCCAGTTTTAGAGTACTATGCCACATCTAAAAGTAACCTTCTCCAGGGTAAGAAGGCCATTATTCACTCACTAAGAAATTTCTGTCTTATTTTCCCCTTTCTGACCACGCCTGCAACTTCTGCGTAAAAACTGAAGTGTGAATTGCAGGCATTGTTCATCAACAGAAGCACAAGACTAAATGTTTTTCCATTAAAGAGATTATTTTACCTATTGCAATGCAGCTGGATAAAAGGGTTAATCTTCCACTGTCACGCTACTTAGAAAGCCACCTTAATCTAGCACGTGGTAATTATTCCTACAGCTAACAAGCAAAATTAAGTCTACAAGGGAACGTATACAAAACATCTGAAGATATGTGCAATCAGTTATAGTTAAACGGAAATGCTCATTAGATGAGAGCTGTGTTATGAGGTTTTTATCTGAGAGTTTAGTCACTCAAATACAAGGCCTAAGTTGATACAGAGTCTGCTTTCTGAGGATTAATTCATAATGAAAAGAACTAGACAGGATAGCTACCTGGCACTTTCATACTGCTTCACAGTCAACAAGGTATCCTCAATTGTTTTATTCACCAATGTATTCACACTGGCAATAAAAAAGTTAATAGCCCCAAGAAGCGTTTCTCCATTTTTAGCTAGAAGTTTCTGCGTATCTGCATTATAGCCAAACTCCTCCTATAAACAAAGCACAGAGAAAACAAAGCTGTAGATCAATTGAAATCATAACATTCATCAGCAACTATATAAAAAAGAATGCAAACACAGATGTGGCAGTTCTTTCACTTCTGTTTGGGTATGATTTATGATTAAACCAATATGATTTCGATACCATATTCAGTTCACAGTTCTTATTAAATCTCTCCAACATCAGTAAAACATGGCTTATGATTTTGTTACCCACATGATGTTAAATCCTATTTTATAATGTGATTTTTCTGCACTCTGATGTCTTGAATATTACTTAAAAGTAAGTGTTAATGCAATCTTCACATTGTCATTCAGCAGGGCTTTAATCCAGCATCTCTCGTGGTTGTCTAGGTAATGCTTTAATATGAACAGAGGCCCTGCTACATTAAATACAGTAATGTAACTAAATTCACAAGGGTACAAAGCATTAATTAGCTATTAAGTTTTATTCTTACATTCTGGAAAGCAGAACTGCAAAAAAACCCCAACATCTATCACCGTTTAATAGGCTGTAAATAATTGAAGAGCAGAGCATTATAATGAATAGCAAATAAAAATTTTAATGCAGCTAATCCATAAATTTCAAAGGGATGAGGGCAAAATTATTTCCAAGGCATTTTAGTTATATTTAGATATATGTTTGTTCATGTCTCTTTGTTAACAGCAGTGTAAGATGACCGAGGCTGCAAAGATTTTCCTAATGCATGGATGCCAAATGAATCCAATTATCATATCTATGTCATCCATATGGCATCTCTGTATTCTACAGATGGGAGTTTTCACAAAAGAGTACAGTCTCTGGTTGTAATGAGTGTAAAACACACTAGGTTCTTATTTGGAACTTGGGTCTTTTTAGGCTTGCACACTGCCAACAACTGACTCAGAAGTGCTGTATTCTCCCCGTTTCCTTTCATCTGTCTAGAAAATGAACACCAGAGCCAAATGATATTACATATTAACAAGTTAATGACAGTAAGGGTAATAGGCAATGGTAAGGGAAGAATCTTCTAGGAAAGGAGGTGCAGTGGAAGTGAGCAACTGAAGAAGAAAAAAGGAAGAGACCTTAGGGCAAGTCTTCATGAGCTAAGCCCTGTAAACACTGCTGGAGATCTGTCATCTTTGCTTTGTACAGCTGCTTGGGCAGCAAAAGCAGTTGGCTAAATTGATACAGATTTTGCTGGAAAAAAAAAAGAAACAAGCATTTTCCAGCTGGCTTTGCTCTAACATTGCCAGCTACACAGCTAACACAATTGCTTGCACAGAGAAGAAATAAGAGCATGCTGGCAGAGACAACAGCAGTAGGACTGCCCCTTGCAGCAGCTTAGTCCCATCGCTTACCCTCCTGCAGGCAAGACTGCAATTAGTTTTCCAGCTGGTCCTCTCACTCACATCATCCCAGACCCAAATGAACAACACTACCAGTTCAGAGGCAGAGGTAAGAAGGATGGGACTGCAGTGGCCTGCAGTACTATGAAACATGCTAACTAACAACCATGTCCTTCCAATGGCTCATGGTTTCATACAAACTTTTGAGTTTTGTCCATGATCTCTGCAGATAGCTCTTATGAAATACACAGGAAATCCTTTCTGTACAAAAAGTTTACACTCACTTCATACTCTATGCTCAGGTGAACTAAAATTGGGATTCATCTGCCATATAATTAGAGGCACATGAGCCTGGAACCAGAAGTTATCTTTGTGCCCAAAAGAGAAACAGCAACATGTTCACAATAAGTAATACCTCACCAGATAACACATTAAAATTTCATTTTGTTACCATGTATAAAAGAAGAATTATTACCTTGAGACTTGGGGGTTTTTTAAATTTTATTTAAGATTATATACTGTTATCACATTAAACATTGAAGACTAACTGTTCAGAAATTTTACTTTTAGTCCTGCACAAGTTTTAGAGGCAATAATGCTATCCAAATATCCAAAAGTAGGCCAGGTTACAGATGATAATACAGTACAGGTTAAACAGAGGGAAAACACAAAGAGGAAAGAGACAAACATCAGGCAAGTCTCCAAGAGGCAAAGGTTAGATAATTTTTATTACAGCAGCAGAAACCTTTATTTGATTTTCATCAACAGCCCCATTCAATAATCTACACAAGAGATGAATGATGGAAACAAATTCCAAGACCAATACAAGATGTTGAAAGAACCTGGAAGATCAGTATTCCCATTGGAAGTTACAAGCTAATCATGGGAAAAAACCCAAGATTCATTAAATGAGTATGATGCCAGATTCCATCCAAGTTTTGGAAGAAACATTCAGCTTCAGCACATACTTCATAACAATTACTAAGTTCTACCACAAACCACATGCCTGTATTTATGTCAAGAATATACTGATTATTAAAAAGCTTCTTTTAGCAGATCATTTAATTTCTTAGCTGCTAGAAGTGCTCTACATTCACAGATTTTCATCTGTCAGACTAATATTAAAAATTCCTTCACATCAGTGTAGGAGTTTAAAATTTGTTCAGCTAGCTATCACTTAAGGTTTCTCTGTACAAGCATGAACTCCACCTATTCCCTTAAAACTCAATGGGAAGAGACAATTATGAAAAGACAGATGTTTTTAAAATCACAAAGATAATTTGAGCTGTTTCAGCAGCTATGTTTTAGGGAATTGTTAAGCCACTTAATACTGGTTTTCCAAAGAATCAAATTGTTCTAACTTTGCAAATGCAAAACAAGCAATGTGGAAGCAAGCCAGCTACAATATTCTGTAAGCAACATCTACCTTCTCTCTCTTTACAGCAGATGGCTTTACTACTGGCAACAGAAAGTGTCAGTGTTACATAAACGTCTAAACCATGGAATCGTAACAACCCAGATATCTCAAGATTGCCTCTCTTGCTCAGCAACTCCAGACAACGTAAGAATAAAGATTAGTCTTATTAGTAGGAAAATTCTGACTTAAAAAGGACTTAGAGATCAAATCTCAGTGCTTAAATATGCTACAGAAAAATAATTTACTTACATTCAACGTGCACAAATGAAGTAATGTGCCCTAATCTATTTACTCCCAGGCACATTCCCCAAAGACATCTTGTAATTGAAATGACGTAACACTCTAGAACACTTTGATGACATTTCATTAGAAGCAAAATTAATAGTAAAATGCATCTTCTCTACAAAGCAAAATTGTCAATTCTTGAATTCAACCATCAACTAGAGGCTAACATTTAAGAAACTATAAAGAACTAGAGTAATTTCAATAATTTCCTATAGTGTTAAGTGAATTACATTAGCTTTCAACACAAAGAGCATTAATATATTGTTAACTACAATGTTTATAAAAGTAGCTGCTGACTAGTAGATACCCTGCACGAGTCAATTAAGCTTATCTTCATCTCTGCCACTGTATTTTTTTAACACTATAGAAGTCTTACATGAAGTTCCAATGATTTCAAACTCAGGTCAGCAAATGCCTCTCCAAGTTGCCTTTGGGTATGTACCATCTGGAAGAGCTGTGTGGACAGTGTCTGTGCCAGTCTCAAGATATTTTCATATTTTTTTTTGTTATCTCTCAATACATCTATCTGAGCTTCTAGTTCCAGGTCTACTGTTCTTGAGCCACGACCCAGTTTTTCAGAGATGATCTGACGTGTACACTGCAGAAAAAAATTAAATTATAAAGAATCAAGTATATTCAAGACAACACAGCATACACCCATTTTCAGCTTCAAGGGACATATCATTACAACAATTCTTTCACAACCACCCCTCCCACTATAAGTTTGCACAACAAACTGCAAAAACAACACAGTCTTTAGAAGTTTATCAGGACTCAGCAAGAACAGTTGGACAAGTCTCAACTACTACTAAGATGAATATTCAAGTTAGCAAATCAAGAGCATAACTAATTGTCTCTCAAGTAAAAGAACACTTATCTCTTTATAGGTCTGGTGAATCTCATTAAGTTAAAAGAAGCATTTTAGCCCGCTGCATTTAAGTCAGTTAATAGGAGCATTACAATTCTGCATAAAAATGTCTAGTTAGTAATCTTTTGGGCTTTGTCTACCCATCATCCAATTCCATAACATCCATGTTACATTTTCCAGAAATGTTCTTTTTGAGTTTTTTTTGTAGGGGGCAAGGAAGAAGGTGGTGATTTTCAGCATATTTTTTTAAAGCTGACTAGGAAACTGGGAACTCCTACTGAGAAATATGCAGAAGTATTAAAATGCACTTATTATTTACACATCTATAAAATGGAGATGATTGACTCAGAAAGACTATTTCTTTTCTGTCATAGGTCAAATTCTTAGCAGATTTGCAGTTCATTAACACACTGAGCAGGAAATGTGCTCTTACAAGGCTCTAGAGACTTTCACCCACCCTATGGCTATGACAGAGCAGGCTGCTACCACATTCCATTTATCTGTGACACCTTATCTGCCAGAGATTCGAGCCCAGCTTGGCAGTGAGCCTCCCATGATGCACGCTGGGGTTTCCCTTGACTGAGACAGAGGAGAAGCCATTTGCAAAGCAGATGTGTAGCAAAGCCATACAATTTCTCTTTGGAAAGCAGAATCATTTATTGCTATAGTAAGCAAGCATTACTTGAAGTTAATCTGTGGTCCCAAGAGGTCAAGGGATAACCAACTTAGATATATGAAAAATTACCACTAGAAACAAAAGTTACAAGGAAATGAAATTAGTAGTCAAGGCCACAACTACTCTGAAAGGACTTAACCTAAGCACAAAGCTGCTATTTTAATTTCTTTTGTGAAATTATGCCCAAGCTTATCTTGTAACATACTCCCCTAATACACTAAAGCACTGGATTTCCCAGGGTTTCCCAATTCAAGGACTGTAGTTTGACCCGGTCTTTACTCGTGTCCAAAGCAGATGCACATTCAACCTGCTAGAACTTCCATGTCCTCTCTAAATGTAGTAGATGAACACAGGAAAGACTCAAGAATGATCAAGGAGAACAAGTTGGTCATGACTCATAAGGTTTAGATCAGAAGGTACAGACTATTTGGGCTACTTCATCAGATTCAACTAATTCACAAGAAAAAGCGCAGCTAATCTAGGTGACATTTACCTGTCAAGCATCAGAAATTTGGGAGAGCATAACAAATCATGACATGGAATACAACTTTACTACCAAAGTCTCCCACAGAAATTGTAAAATACAGCTTAGCAATGAGTGTGCTCAGAGTATAAATAAGCCTTTCATTAGGAACTTCATTAGGAACTGTGGAAGCAATGGCCAAATTCTGGCTCTTTTCCAGAAGAGCTGACGCACACACACACAATGAAAATGCAAGAGAAAAATCTGAATCATGGAAAGCAACATTTTTGAAAGAAAGCAAGATTAAATTACAAATGAAGGAATTATTTTCAGCCAAGAAAACTTCTTTGCTTCAGAAGTTACAGCAAAACACCTAAAAAAGCCCAGCAATGACAAGTGAGGAAAAACCAGTAATGGGAAAGACTTATATCGCATACTTTGTTAAACTCAGATGTAGCAATGGATAAAGAAGATGCCCCAATCTATTTTGATTTACTCCAATTTTAAGTGTACTAGTACAAGCACACGTTTTGCTCTATACTCTCAGCAGCAAACAAAGAAAATTCCACTCATTAATTCCATCGTGCTTTGTTCTAAGAGTATCTATAAAGAACACTGTCACGAATAAGATCATGCACATACAAAAAAAAGTTACCCAATGCAACGCTTAAGAAAAACAGCTCAGAAAAAAAAAAGTTACCAAAATACATTTAGGAAAAATATAATTTAAATTGCATAAGTTAAAGATGAACAGAGGCATTACTGCCCATATCTCAGAAATAAATGTTCCACTAGTAGCCCAGTGTTAGAAAGGTTTGTAAAACAGGTTTGCCTTTTTTTCCCCTCAAAGTTTAAGAAGTTGTATAAAACCCAAAAACATAAGCTTGTTAGAACTGCTGAAAGTCAAGAAGAGTCATAACCTTCTTGTGCATATATATTTTTGCTAGACTGAAAACCTCTTTCTCATCCAAAGGGGAAGGCAAAGGCAGAAGAAAGAACAGAAAAAGATCCTGTCACTAGACTATGGAAAGAAGGGCAATTTCTTTTCACACCAACTCACGATTACTAGGCAGCATATGACTGGAAAATGCAAAGGGGGATGGTAGTTGCAAAGGCATTTACAGATGGGAATGACTTCTGAACACATCCAATAATTTGGATTTCACAATCCCTGACACAGACACCATGGCATAGGAACTACTCATGTCAGATTCCTAAAGGACTTCCTAACAGCAAATTGCACCACTAACTCCGCTTGTAGATTAATGTCTGGTAGATTGATACCAGGGATTTTAAGTTCAGAAGGATTCAAGTGCTGATCATTGACTCCTGCCCTTTATTTCTGCATCTTCTAAACTATGAACAGTTAGCTATTATTAGATAAGGAGGACACTTCTTTCCATGATCTTCCTGAAGCGAACCAAGCAAGCCAACACGTCCACAGATTTAAATACTGTCCTTAACCATATTAGATATACTTTTTGTACACAGCCTACTACTCAAAAGTACGGCATCTCCAGGTACATTTGCACAATACTCCATCAACACAAAATGAACTCATGGGTTCTCTGAGCAATCTTATTCCTAAAAAAACAGCATACAAGAAGTCAATATGGAATTCTAGAAAGACTGACGTATCTCCTTAGGCATTTAAAAAAAAAAAAAAGAAACTTCTTATTCTAACAGAAAGACAGCATAAGCATTTACTAGGGAGTGGAATGTCTCCATCCCTGCTTCCCACCCTCACTGAGGAGGATGTCCTTATCTGGACTTAAAGAACACTGGAGGGATTCAGACTTTCTTTTCCACAGATGCTTCATTTCTTCATGGTTTGATGTAGACCCCACTGATGCACCTGTCCACAACTCTGTCATTTCAGTTGTAGGCATAACAAAAAGCAATTTGTCAAAACTGGTCTTTGTTTAAAACTTTTGACAGGAATGCACTCCCTGACAATTGCTCCTTACCTTGTAGCTTTTTAATGACAGTCACTTCTAGCAAACTGGTGTGCTTTAAGCACCTTTTCATTTTCTTACATTATTTTTTAAATTCCATCAACTCTCAACTGATTACGAAGTAGAAGCATATAAAACACAGGCAAACTGAAGCAACAATTACACTAGCAAAAAACAATCAGCCAAGACAGAACAAAAACATCAGAATAGCAATTAACAAGTTTTGAACTTTTAGATGACCCTGATTTTTCACATCAACTAAAATCTTATTGCATCAGCAATCAACTCAAAGACAGCAAAAATATGCAATTCCAAGCTTTAGTGCTGGAATCTGTACATTCTGAATGATGAAGGGAACATTAGAAATGGAACATTCTTTACCTTGCTAAATCAGTAATACCTATTAAAGATTTTCCACATAACACCAGGGATTTAAAAAGGCTAACAAAGAATGCTACACTTGGAAAGAAAACTAAGCCTTTCCTATACATTCTTGCTTATACTCACTGCACTAACAGCTTACTTTCATACAGCTCTAGTCCTATCTAGTAGCAAACGCACATATAGAATACATACACACACACAAATACATGGCTGCGTACCTTGTAAGTGTTTAGGCTCCACTTTCTCACCAATTCCAGTTTCTCCATTGCTGGATTCTTTACTTCATCTGCTAACACAACAGGTCCACTTTTCTGCTGAGCTCTGCCCCCTTTGTCAGACACAAAGCAAATCGTCAAGGCTTCCGGTCTGGGCTTTTTGTTTGTTTGTTTGTTTAAAGGGATTAATAGCAAGTATGGAAGATTTATATGCAATTGCATATACAAAAGCAGAGCAAGGTGACAGTATGATCTTCAGATGAATAAGCAGATTTTCAAAATCAGTTCCAGAAAGAAAGACTTTAAAACTGATATAAAAGGTATATTTATCTCACTATTTAATGTAGTAATAGGCTGCATTAAGCACACTGAATGATTAAAACAGCTTTTGAGGCATGTTTATTACTTAATCTATGTTTAAAAACTCCAACAGTTAAATACTCCTTCGCATTTAGTCAATCCAGAAGTCTGTTTACAATCTGAAGGCCCTTAAACAACAATTATTGGCATCCTGTTGTCACAAAGTACAGAGTTTTTAAATCTTTTCCAGTGAAAGTCATTCTTTCCAGAAGATGTGTTCAGTCAATATTTAACTTATTTATTTCAGTTTTATTAGCTCATTGTACTAGGAACAATTAATTCAACAAACCATGAGTATAAAAATCAGCAAAGAAGAGATTTAAAGCAACAAATTAAAACACCTAGGGCTAATCACCACACATAAATTGCCATTACTCAGGATTTTCAAGCTAGTATGGAATATCATGTCGATTCCATGTTTCAATTTTGCAAAATTCCTAGTGTCCCAATACTAAAAACTGCTAAGTATTGTCACTTTTTAAGCAACATTTTTATTTATTCATGCACATATTCATTTACACTACTCCTGTCCCCGATCCCTACTGTTACTTACAGTCACCTTAGCCTTGCCAAGTTATTTACGTAAGCAGGAGTTTGGAGTTTGGAAAAATGTCTATACAGATGCCTCAAGATACTCCTTTAGCATCAAGTTCTACTGTGTTCTTTACATCTTCAACATGCTGCGCAAACATTAAGTAATTAACCCTCTCAGTTACCCTTATGAGGTAACTGAGTTTTCTCTTTTCATGCAGGAGGAAATAGACTAAGTTGTTAAGTAATTTGCCCATAGGCACAAAGTGAGTCAAGTGGCAAAGCCAAGTTTGGGTATTGTGAATTCCTAATGGCCGCCTCCATAGTCTGCTGGAATATGTGATCATGTGGGCAAAAATTGCTTAGAGTTTCAGACTTAACCTAAATGAAATATTTTCGTCACTCCTATTTTATCTACTGTTTGTTATTATTAATATTAGTTATAATTTTAATTTGATAGAGTAAAAGCAGCTTAAAGAGAGGAAAGCAGGGGTTACCCTGTAAACTGTTGAAGTCAGAAGTGAAAGCCACCAAAATGCCCCCAAAATTTGATTTCCAACTAATAGTAAATCAAATAATTAGAAATGTGGAGTGGTTAGTACAGTGTCAGCAGAGACAAGGGTATTATCCGTTCAGTGCTTTGATACCTGTGGGAATAATTAAATCACAACCTTGTCCAGCCAGTCTGCTAGCAGCTGCACTGCTAGGAGATATAACAGATGATTTGGGTGATGCTGAGGAACCTGAAAAGGGGACATTGAGCCATGAAAATCCATCATCTTCCCTTAGAAGTGAATGTGCATTCTTACACAGACATGTGCAAAACAAAGAAACTTTTTCTTCAGCAACTACAGTATTCACAGAAAAGTTTCTGGAATTTCTGATGGAAATGCTTTTTAAGAGGTACATCTCTCCATGTGAACTACTCCAAGTTTTCTTGATTTAATATTTTTCTCTAGGTCATGAGGACGTCTTTTTTTCTGTAAGAGCAATCAAAATACAACTGAAGTGCTCATCAATAAAGTACAACCCATAAACAAAAAAATGCCATATTATATACAGCTTCCACAGCTGAAACATCATTTTTCAGGTCTAGGTAGAATTCACTCTGCACTGTCACTGAATGGTACTTAAAGCATTAAAAGGTGAAGTGAGCTCTGAAATCTCTGCCAATTTCAGATACACTTTATTGACATCAGCTCTTGAGTCTCCATAAACATGCAGTACTAAGTTATCCTGAAGATAATACAAGTCACTAGCTATGAAAGTGTGTGAACTCATTCCCAAAAGAAAGATTTTACAGCACTTGCTTTTTCTCTTAAAAAAACCAAACAACAAAAAAACCCCCAAACCAAAACAAAAGAGCAACCAATTTTAAATGACCTGCACTGTGTGTGTTCTCTAAGCTGTTTTAGGATTATGTGTATTACATTTTTCAGAGCTTTGCCACTCTTTCATAACAGATAAATCTGAAGCGGCATCCTTACAAAATTTTCAGGATTTAAAAAACAAGTAAGTTAGCTTTTCCTCTGTAGTGATGAGTGACCACCATACTGGGGGGGACATTTACTGCTTTTGCTGAGAAATTCCAATATACTTCAGGGCTAACAGTGTGCTGAGGGGAAAGAAAAATCAAACCTAAACTTAGCAGTTTCAACAAAATTTAGTTATCAGTAACACCAAAAACATCACTCAAAGAAATTAGATCAATAATCACCTTTAAAACATTCCACAGAGCACTACTAACATGGGTAAATAAATCCAGTGACTGGGATCCAACTGCACAGAAAAGATGAGACAAACACAGCTCACTTGCTGTGTCCTTCTGTAGCGATATATTGCATAAGAGCTGCAACTGGATTCATCCAAGCATAAAAGTTTGACTGCAAGATCCTGCCTGAATCATTTCAGCAAGCGAGCCAAGACAAGCAGTTAAAAAAATCCTTATCATTTCACAGAGTATTAACACAGCCCTTATGCATGCTTCATCATTCAACATCCCCCAAATCCTAAAAGCCTTTCCCCTCCAGTACTGTCTACTTTGCATTCAAAAATGAAGCCCTAATAAGGACACTCAAACAGAAGACAGAATTTTTAGAAATAGGGCAATCACTCAACTTTTGTCCAGGGTTTCATAAGAAGCCCTAGCTTTTACCACTTCTCTCTCTCTGATTTTGTTAGAATATCAGGAAAAATCCAAAGAAAATATCCTTGAAGAAAAAGTGTGATATCTGAAGTGTCCAAAGCTCATAATTTGTGTACAGAAATTTCCACAGAACATTTGCATTTCAAACATATTGGTGTAGCTTGAAACATCTTAAGACACTTTTCCCTTACAAGCTAAAACACTTAACAGCTGCAACAGTTATCCTGCTAATAGAATACAGAAAGGCAGGAATGGTGAGCACTTTGCGAACTGTCCAGTTCTTAGCTAGATATTTTGTTAATTTCAAAGACATAAAGAAACACAGCATTCATTTTGTAATATATGTAAAGTACAGCATGTAAATCAGCTGTTTTCATAAGCAAAGAATTTTACCAAACAGGAAATGAAGCAAAATGTAAATTAAATACATGACTACAAAGAGGCTTATTTTCACAGCTGCACATTTGAGATAATTTCAAATCTTTCAAATTCAGAAACTGTCAAAGGTACATAATTCATTAAATATCATTTGCCCATACAATATCACGGTATTCTATTGCTTTTAGACAGGAAATAGTGACATTATTGGCTTGTTTATCACTTCGCATTTCTCATTATTTAATCCCACTTAGATTCTCTAAGGCATACGTTAATATGACAAGAAGAATTCCACCTTTTAATCTGCTCTAGGTAAGTGAAGTGTGTATCAAGAAATAAATAAACTCTCCAGTTATGTTTCAAATCAGAACAATAACCTGCAAAATTTAAAGAAAACTTCAACACGATGTAATAGTAAAAATTCTTCAGCCTGACACCAGTTCAAGGTGCTCGAGGGCCTTCCCTTCTTGTAAATGCAGACCAACTTAACACTAAGTAGCTTCCTCTAGTCCCTTGACAGATACTATAAGTGTAGCATATATTCTCTATTTTAACAACCCAGCTACCAGAGAAGATAAACCGGTTGTCACTAATGCAAATCTCAATGCATACATTTACACAAAACTGCTCAAAGCAGCTACATAACATTATATTTCTGACCATGTAAAAATATGCCTGAAGAGTTTAAATTGAGGAATACAAAAAAAAACATTTACCTTTACCTGGAAACGATCCTGCCTCAACAACTCCCTCTTTGGCACTGTCAAAGCCATGAGATGTTATTTTGGTTTCAGAAAGTCCAAGTCCAACTGGTAATGAACATTTCAAGTCCTGGAAAATATATGAATAAAAATTGTTAAAAAAATATTTTAAAAAAGGATTGAAGTAACTCAAAAGTATTGTAATGCAGTTTCAGCAGCTCTCAGACAAGCAAATCTGCTCTTAGCCTGCAAATTTCTTGCAGGTGTCACAGCTTTCTACTGCCATGCACAAATAAAACATAAATCAATGACAAACACTGTAAGTATGGCGTGAGTATTTATTCTAGATTTTTTTGTTATATTGATGACCAAATAGAATGCCATCTCTTAGAGAAGCAGCTACCAAAAATGTGACCAGAAACATCATATTATGTGGTCTGAAGCTGGTCCAAGCAACCACATCAGTTTAATAAAGTTTCCAGTTAAAAACTGACAGGGGTGCAGAATGATCTAAAGATTATCAAGCAGATACCTTACATACCAAAAATATGGAAGCAACTATCATGATGTTGAAGATTTAAAAAAAATCACTAGGCAAGAAATAGCCTTAAAATTCATAGCATCATTTTTTACAAACAGCACAAGAAATATTTTTAATATTTGACATGGGAGAGACATGCAGAAAGGCATCACTTCAACAGCTTCCTTTTGCGTACCTATTCTACATCGTAAGTGCTCAGAACACAAAGTTGCCACTAACTTTTTTTTGCTTTTGAAACTCCTTCATTTAAAATCGCCCGAGATCACCTTGTTTGACTTGAGAGCTAGATTAACTACTACAATCAACTGTCAAGTAACCAAAGTCTTCAGTGAAACCCAACACAGGCCTAAGAATCCACACATCACAGCTCACATACCATCCTACAGCCCATTTTTGCTGCGTTATCCCCCTTTACAGAATGCTCCCCGCAGGTTTTCCTATGTCTAGCCATCTCATTGCAGTTTAAGCATCTCGTGTTACAGAATTAGACTCAGTGCTTTAAAAAAAGTTCAGGTTTTAAATCAATTAAAAACCATTAATTCACAGAAGTAAAAAGTGAGTGAAAAAGTACTATGAAGTGAAAGCAAAAAGGTAAAGTACAGTTACAAAAAATAAAGCATCAAAAAATCAGCAAACTGTCAGCATCTGGAGCAGGTACTATTTTGCATCCCCTCTGCTTCCATACAGAGGTAAAAAAAGCGGAAAAAGTATAGAGGACCACTAGTAAAATCTGCAGAGAAAAGCTATACATAGCTTTACGATGCCAGTGTCTGGACACATGTAGTAACTGTTTATGATCCATGCAATGCTTCTAATTAAAAAGAAAACACAACCTTTAAAATCTAATCTATGGCTGACCTATTACTGTAGTCGCTCAATCCACAAACCAGAAGAAAGGTAGTGCATACGAATGACACTGATACTGCCCGGAGGCTCAGATTGTCAAGAAGTAGTTTTGGATCACATCCCCCCAGATTTATTTAGATGTCTTCAGTTTAGGACAAACCACTGGGAAGAAGAAAAAAGGAAGAACTACAAATGTATGAATTCCAGCAAATTAATTTTTCCATATGAATTCCAGAAATCTCACTGACATCAAAAGCCCAGCATGTTACTGCAAAGAGTAACCAGGTCCTACAGCCATACTTTCACTTACACAAACAGGCTATTTGATAACAGATCATGCCATATTTGTGTATCTGGAGCACTATGGGAAAAAAAAACCAAAACAATCAATCAAAAAACCCAGCATGAGAAACAAAGAGTAGTCACATGCAGAACCTGATCTCACAAATTAAGCATATCAGAACATTGGATACAGACTGTTTTCAGTCTTCACAACTAACACTGGTGCTTCCATTTAAGTACTCGCAGTTGGTGGTACACTGGAAAGCCTTTGCTTCAACTTGGTTTAGCTAATAGACAGAGTCCATTTAACTCAAAATGTAGCAAGTCACTAGAAGCTGAAAAAGCAGAGAGACTTGAAGAAGGATAGGCAGATTGTAAAAAAGATGCACTGATTTCACAAAGAGGACATGGCATTAATTTTTTTTTCCTGAAGGCACCTTGGCATGTTTTGTAGTTTTCAGAAATATACAAATCCGTAGCCAAACAAATGCAGACAACTAACCTGCTTAAGCATGTTTGCAATAGGAATCCAAGCAATCATCTGTATTTAAGGTTAAAATGCAGAACATCTGCTTTGTAAAGACAAAAGTTTGTATCTAAATCTAAGCAACTGCACTACTTCAGTACACTCAATGTAATTCTAATTTGAAGCTAAACACAAGCTGAACAAACTATAGAATTAAATAAATCAAAATACTACAATGCATCCATCTCTCAAATAAAAACTTGATCTTTGGATTATGAAATCTTTTAAGATCTACAATTGTGTATATATATATATCTCAGAGTTTTTACGAGAATATATACATATGTATATATATACAATCAAACATTCGTTAGAAGAGATCTACTTTTTTCCCACTGTCAAAAAGGCAAAGTTCAATTTAAAGAAAGGCCAAGTTCAACTAAAACCTCCTTTTAAACACCTATAAACCAGTTCAAATATATCTTAATGAAGAACGATATTCTTGCGTATGAATACAAAAGAAAACTTCGTTGATTTATACAACCATTTGTTGATTTATACATGACCAGACTTGACAAAAAGTCAGTGACTATCAAAACAATACCTTTTTTGTTGTTTACAAACATGCAAGTTACTGTTCAGGGGAGACACATTGCTACATGCAAACTACAATTTTTCATGTCATTCTTGCAACTGATTGTGCTTGCTTTTTTTTTATTTACACAAGCGTAGATAAACAGAAAAGCTAGCAAAAAATTTATAATACTGACAAAACAATTTATTCCTTCAATAACTTACCAAGAGGCACAATTCAGAAATACTGCACAAAACCTCACACTTAAGGGAAGGTAGGATTTAATATTTGAGTGGTAAGAAGGCAACATAAATAGCTTTCTTTTTTGTTCCCACTAAATGTAGGTTTGCTGTTACAATATAGGAAGTGAGGACAGATTCCCCTTCCACAATATGGTGATTATATTTTGACAATGTATTGCTCTTCGAGCTAAGTTTAAGATTTCCCCCCTTCTTTGTAAAAGGTAAATTCAAGTCTTTTGAATTGATCGAAATTTATTGATACATTGCAAACCCATGAATCTATTAAAGGACCACCATCACCAAAAAAAAACAAATGGAAAAACGCTTCATTAATAATTTTCATTTGTACGAGGCTGAAACCATGTTTCCGAAGTAGCAGAAGTATTTTACTATTGTAATGTCTCTGAGACCTAGAGCTAGAGGTATAAAAACCCCACAACTCAGAAGATTCCCAAGTTAAAAGGTTCCATTACCTACCCCATTCTCAGCCATTTAGCATGCTAAAGGCTCCAAGAAGCAAAAGCACAAAATATAGCTATATAGAACAGCTGCATTAGCTTAATTAGGTGTAGCGAAGACAGTTCAAATCTGTATGTCATATAACACTGAAGCCACTTTATCCACTTTAGCCATTTGTTAATGTTTGTTAAAATCCCATTTTAATTACTTCAAATCACTATATTAAACTAAACATATTTTAGTCATGTTAGCCTTATTTACACAACTCTATTATACAGATCATCTGATGAACCAGTATAAATTTTTGACATAGCAATCCTGTTGAGACAGTAGACAAGCAAAGAAGTCATTCAGAATGCATGTACATGAAGGAATGTTGGCTGAATTACAAGACTATTTCCAAAATGATACTTCCCAGTCATGCTATCCATAACAATCTAAAATGAAGAGGGGAAAGACCAGAACTGTATTGTTTTTTCAACAGCACAAACTAACCTAGCCAAAACCTTATTTATAGAAACTTACTTAACTAAGGAGCAACTAAGGAAACAACACTGTATTAGTTTCTTAGTTATACTACTCCATTATTAATGCTTCACTAAGCACTAATGTCTGCTTTGGAGGTTTGACAGATACGGTTTTATTTGTCTTTACTACCTTGAATTAAAGTATTCTTAAAACCTCGCACCAATAGCTAGTTCAACAGTGCAGCAACTAGTATGAAACCAATCTTATGCTTGTTTATTTTTTAAAGGTGGATGACATTTTATTTAAAACTACTCAAGTTGCCTTCAGGAAAAATTTACAACACATCTGATTGTAAAGTTCACAGTTTAAAGTGTGATTACAAGTCCAATGGAACAAAAGGCTACATAGTTATACATAACATCTATCCAGTAAGATACATCGGCTCTGAACTCTAACTTTTCATCAAAATCACATGCAGGTAGAGCTCCTTGTATATATTCGGTATTTTCTTCTCTTTGCCCATATTACATCATTCAGTTCCCATTTTGCATGAATTAAGCCACTAGATCCTCACATCGGTATAAATTCAACATAAATAAAAAGCAGAAGACCTGAAGGCTTTAATATTTGGTAAAATGGCAAATAACAGATTAACACATTTCTTCTATTCTCCAATACACTGCTCTTCACTCAGAAGTCCCTTCTACTACATCCATTTTGATTTACATAACGTCATACTACAATTTAAATTAGTTTCCCTTCTACTCTCATCATTAACATGCATACTTTTGGTTTTTCAGACTGTATGAAGAGCACTTGACTACTTTGTTTTATCTCCTAAAACCAGTTTTCTAGAACTGACACAGTTCTAGAAATGTATTTTCAATCAGTCTACATTAATGAAACTATAATTACCTAAAGTAAAAATCTACGTCACTCAACATAGCAAAATCTAAGAGATGAACTCATATGTTGCAGGCAGAAGGTAAATGAAAAGGCAGGCATTTTTTTCAGAAGGCAAAAGACAAAAGAGAATTGACCTTATCTATTTGTGCTGTCTGGCAATAAAATTACAGAACAAGACAGTGAACACATGCACTCAGATTCATCAGATCCCAGACCTTATTTTGTAATTCTAGTAAGATAAATTGAAGACTCACAACAAAGTTCATTATCTTTTGCATCCTGAAGTTTATTACTGGTATTATATACACACTTAACTGTGGTTTTGGTCCCATAAGAGTACAATAGGAACCGCAAGAAGGGGCAATACTAATGAATGAAAAAATGAAATAAGACAAATTCAGGCTCAAACTGATAAGAATATCATGTAGATTTTGTGCAATACGTTAAACATTACAAGTCACTTAAAGTTACTTGAGCACCTTTAGAGGCAGACTGAACTCTTTTCTGAAAAATTTAGTTTATTCCTGTTCAGCTCTCACACTATATGGCATGCTACTGCATATAGAATAATCGCAATAATATACTTCCTTCACTCCTTCTTACAGTCCTCAGCTCCCAATCCCTCCCGATCATATTAAAACACCACTATGCTAATCACATAATTACAATAGCATGAGAGGAAAACTGGGCTCTAGAAGTCAGGAGTAAGTGAAACAAAACAAGTGAAAAATATAAACCAGCCAGACCTTTTTTTATGTTGGGCTTTATTATACAAAGAAAAACTTCTGATTAGAAAATGCTGAAGTCTTCTGTCTAACAAATATCCAAATATTAGTGAACACTTCTATACAACTAGTTCTTAAAGGTCAAGTGAGATCCAACAGAGCTTGGAGAGTTAAAAAGCACTATGTCAGCCTTTTTTGTACAGAAGGAACATTAGATATTTGATCCAATGATGACAAAAATTACAGATTTTTTTTTTTTTAGTAAAAGGGTTTCCATCCACCATACGGGCAGGACAAAACTTGTCTAAATTCCACAGGCATGTCTTATTAGAGAATTAGAATGTAGCAGCAGATTTCTGACTGAGATTTTACAGTTAGGAGAACACTTACGTTACCTTTTAAATACGCGTTATACCAAGAAAATGTATCAATTAGTGCTATGTCATATTCCCACAAGAATGGAACTAACACACTTCTTTCTGAAATGACATTATGACATCTATGCTGTCTGATGTTCTGCAAAACTAATGACATTTTTCTTCAAAGAAGGAGCAACTCTACTTGTCATTTCCAGGTAAATACATTTGCTCTGCACTTCCTTGCAAAATGAAATACTTCTCATGCTTGAATGCATACTAATACTGCATTTGGTAAAATGCAAATGTGCATTTTCGTGCCTGAGCAGCTTATGGATGAGGTCTGATGGAACTGTGAAAGGACTGAGGAAAGCGCAGTTTTGTAATTAAAGAATTCTAAAGAAAAGGTTGTACAAATACCTCTTTACTCAAAAACATACAATCAAAGCTGTACAAGTCCGCAGCAAAGCAACTGCAGAAGACTAAAAAATACAGAACAAGTAGTATTCTATTCTTTACATCTGAATTGTACAGCATCTAGATGAATATTTCCCTGATCATAAAAATAAGGAAGCAGGAAATTAAAATGACCTTGTTCCCCAGCTTCCCAAGAAGGTGCAATCAAAATCAGCATATTGGAGGAGTTTGAGTGCTCTAAACTCTGCTGTGGTCACATACTGAGCACTGTGGTAACAGTTCAAATTATACTGGTCATGGTTTCTTGCCCCTTTCTTAAGTGACCTCATAAAAATCAGTACTTGGCTTGTCATTTCCATAAGTTGGTATGAAAAAAGACCCCAAAAACTCGGCACAAAAATTTTGTGGTGCAGTACATATAGCTTAAGGTTAAAGCAAAAAATTACCTGGCAAGGAAAAAAAGAGAAAGCATGGCATTAAGCATTAGAAATAACAAACATGAAGCAAGATGAATAGAAGCTAAATATTAGAATTTGAGACTAACAGATTAGTAAACAAACCTAGATGTTAATTCCAAGAAGTTTATTTTCTTTGTTTTGTTTATAAGAAGCCTTGATTATCACATTCTGAGTTTAGGTCACACATGCAAGTATGAACAAGACAGTTCAAAAAAATAATTGAAGTGCACTTCTTCACTGATCTCAGAATAAGCACTGCGAAAATAATTACAGCAAGTTCAAATACGCTTGCAGAGTACATGTTTTTCTGCAATTTGACTGAATATTTGACCCATTTTTGTGGAAGTAGAAGCTTCAAAATATAGTTGACTCCAAGCCAGTAAAGGATTAGCATACAGGAAAAATCGACTCCAACTTTAAATACAGCCACAGACAGAAACTATCTCAAAATTCCAACTTTACATTTTGACTGAGCAAGGGCCTTAATGCAGTCACCAAGAATGCAAGTTCCATTTGCTGTACATAAGTGTTGGATGCACAGCACTGCGAAGCAATTGCTGCATAAGGAAAAGGGATCTTAGAGCGCTGTCAAGTCACAGCAGCAGCAAGGTCATCAAGCTTAAAATTACTAAGTCTATTTCTCTACTTTGCGGTGAACCCAAACTCCTTACCTCTTCAAGATGCACTTTCCAATGTTATCTCCCTAAACATATGCAGATCTTTATAGAAATGCAGTTTTAACTTTATTTCATTAAACACTCTGCTGATTTTTACATTATGTCACTGGCAGATCTTAGCTGAATGACAAATCTGAAGAAATATAAAAGCCTTCCCTCATTGCAGAGCTACTCATTAAAAAAAAAAAAATAATCATGGCCCAAACAGTGGAAGCAGAAAAAATGCCCAGTAAAAAGTACACTATTTTTTAATATGACCTAACATGGATGCATTTTCATCTCATTAAGTTTTCTTCTTTTTTTACAGCCATGCTCACTACACATCTACCCTGCAATCATAGTCAAATGGTCTCAGATCTTGTTTTCAGAATGTATTTTATTTTTCCTATTTTTAAAATACATATTTATACAGGTTAAAGTAACATTTATATTTATAATTACACGTTTAGAACCATACTTTTAATATATATATATTTAAATGCTTGTTTTTCTATCGTATTAATAAAATTACTGGATTAAAAATCAGTATTCTCAAGGTTCAGAATCAATAATTAGAAATGCATACATATGACTACACATTACAGAGTACTTGGTACTTTACACCATTTACCATCCAGAAAAAAATTTTCACTACTAATAGCTTTCATCCAAAAAAGTTATTGCAGTGTGCAGTAGGTGCTTTGGTTTTTGAGTCAACTTCAACAATTTATCAGCTTTGAAGGAGTTTTTCCATCAAAGCAAAAAACAGAAGGCAAAGTTCAGCAAATCCTTATTTTACCAATATTAAGGATATATATGTAATTAGTTTTAAAACTTATGAAGGTTCCTCCTCTCTAATCAGCATTTTAGGAAAAGAGAATAAAATGTTGAAATTCTGCTGAGTATTTCTTTTAAGTATAATTCTGTACAGCAAGTCAGTATGGAACTGTTCAAACCTAAGAGCTTTCCTAAAATCTAAGCCTCAGCAGACATCAAATAAACGTGCACAATTAAGCGGTCTTCCTCTTTCCAAAAGAAAAGCCAAATAAAAGGCGCGCGATCCCAAATCCCACATGCTGTGCCGCAGCGCCCTCTGCTGGACGCCCGAGCACGAGCAAAAGTGGTCGTTCACCTGTCCCGCGTTGAGGGGAAGAACGCGACACTGGCCACTACTAACGTGCCTTTTATACAAAAAAGATCACTGCAATAGCCATCACACTACATTATGTCAACTTTGACAATAATCTGTGAGCTTCAAGTGAGCTTTTTCAGTAAACCTCCAGGAAATGATGTCAAGTGAAGTCTGCTATGCATTGAACTGTAACATCAGCATTTCTGATAATGGTACCATGGCAGACACGAAAGAAAATTCTTACCCTGTTAAAGCTGTGCTCGTGAGAATCTTCCAGCTGTCCATTGCTAGTCACAGGAATTTCTGCTGCTGAATTTTTGGGAGATTCTTGAGCCATTGCACTTTCCTATAAAAGGAAACAGGTTAGCGTTTGTCATACATTTCCACTGAATAATCCATATAAAAATATTTGATGTATGGGTTTCATAACAGTTGATTTTATTTAAAACTCCAGCTGGAAATTGTCTGATGTACTCACTCTGTATATGTATATGTATATTTAATCACATCCTTGAATCACAATAATACTCTAGCACAGCTCAGTCAGAAGTAATTTAAAGTTTCCACATCTAATAGAAAAGAAAAACTAAAATTTAACCCATTGGCACTGGGGGAGTAAGACACAAATGAGATGTGGGCTCAGACAAATGTTTTTCATGCACACTTGAGCCTTAGAGTAGTTTCTGTATCTCAAAATATAATGAGCTTGGCTAAAAAAATTGAATTACCTATTCATAAGCAATAAATACTAGAGAAAAGCAATATGTTTAATCACGTGTTAAAAGAAAAGCAATGATACCAAACTTTGAGATAGTTTCAGCTGCTTCTTATTTATCATAATATAGTGCCACCTTCTGACTAAACTGTTGGTATGCAACTCTCATGCAGTCAACACAAACCTGAAGTGAAATGCAGAAGCACCAAAAGAATTCAAAAGTACCAGTGGAATTCAGGATTCAAAGCTGGTTTCAAATGCAGCTGCATCATGAACAGTAGCAGCAGCTATGAAATCACTGCTTTCAAGTATGATCTAAGTTATAGCTAGAAGAGATATTCCCAGAAGAATTGCACATCGTTTATAAGCACCTGAAGAGAAAGACAGCTTAACACTCTCCAAAATTAAGAGGAACTGAAAATTTCATCCCTTTCAAAAAGATGCTCCTAACTCTGCAAGGCAGCTTCATCAGTCACCTGAAGTGTAAACAGTAGAAAAATCAACACAACCGAGGCAGTGTCTGTTCACTTACGTAAAAGTTGCCTGAAGTCCTCAAACCAGCCCATTCACTTGTGCAAGACTGGCAAGACAAAGTATACCATCAACAAGCACTTGAGAACAGGTACCCTTCTACCTTCAAAGCTCTTAAATCACCTAACTGAACCAGCTCTTTTCAGTCTGAGGGTCAGGAAGAGGCCCAGCCTGAGATCAGGATGAAGTACCATCAGCTTCTCCAACCACACATGAAGCTTTACGGAGTATCAATATAACACAAAGATTTTACTGGTACATACTGAGCATCACTTGCACCATTCTTAATTGGAACATCCTCTGTCATAACCCATTGCTAATATTTCTTCCACTTTCACATTATCACCACTTCATTTACATTAGTGAGCCTGATTTCCTTAATTAGTTTTGAGGCCTCTCAAGACTTTTTCTAACTAGTCACTGTCTGTGGGCTCCAATAAATGTGCTTCTACTGAAGCACACCAAAAGGTCTATGCTTATTTTATGAGTACTTTTAAAACAGTAATTTCTTTAATTTCATAGAATATAGAATACCTGAAGTTGTAAGGGACCCATAAGGATCATCAATTCCAACTCCCTGCTCCTCGCAGAGAGTTGCTATACAACACCATTAGATTAAATGTTCTAGTTACCTGCCATATTATATTTTGATTTGAGAAATCTGTCCAACAGCTTGTTTCTTAAGCTTGCTCTACATCTCACATGTGCTTAAGCTCTAAGACTGCTAGGAACTACATTTCTACTTGGCACGGTCAAGTGAGGTATTTTTCAAAATGCTTGGCCTGTCACAGCTACTTGCACAATACAGAAACATTAGCACATGCCAACACAGCTATTTTTGTTCTTCTTTCTGCAAATTATCAGAGAACACAGTGCAAAGGGAAAGTCCTCTACTGTCAAGGGGCACTTTGCCAGGGATCACAAACAAAACTGCATCTCTAATTAAAGGCAAAACAAATACTTGACTTAGGTGCTTTTCAACAAGGATCTCAAATAATTTTGCAAATATTGACATTGATGTATTTTTATGCCTTTAGTTAGAAATATAGTCAGTGCATATGCACACATCTCTAGTAAATACATATATTAGGAAACAAAAATTCATCAGCTTGTCTGAACAACTAGAAGCAATTCATGTATTTTTAAGGCATTCCTACTTGAGTCAGACCTATCTATCTAGTTCAGAGAAAGAAATATATTACCTGCTAATGTCAGTTCCATGGTATGTTTGAACTATAACAATTTCCCATTGTTGAAAGGAGGACAGTTCATCACTCTACTTTTTCAGTCCCTACTGTGAGACACACAGTGTCCCACCTCCCAAACACTCGCCTGACCGCAGTCACCACACACAACTCACTAACCTGGCAATAGACCTTTTCACCAGGTTAATTTTCCTGTTTCAGTGAGCTGAATCAGTTTGCAATGAGGTCAGACAAGCACCAAAGCCACGAAATGAGCAGCTGAAAAGGGGAAGTGAGATAAACTGCTAATTTGACTCAGACAGAACAAGAAACCACCGTCTGCATTTAAGTCAACAGTTTAAGGTAGCACTGCTGTCCAGAGCAAGTCTTTGCCCTTTTCCCCCAACTCTTCCCCCCAGCAGCTTTCACCATCCCTTCACCTCTTTCCTGAGCCAGAACAACATATTTGTACAGCAAACAAGATTCTGGAAACACTGCAGGTTAAAAGTGACCTATGCTCAAAAAGAGAATGGGTAATTTTTCCACTCACATTAATTCTCAAAATCAGGCACAGCACCAACACTTGTGCTTATGAAACAAAGCAGGTAGTAACGCAGTAAGAAACTACTGAGAATGAAGGACTGCCCACAGCATCAGCTACTAGAGCAGTGCAGTATCTCAATACATTTACTCTGACTGTAGGTTACTGTCAAATCCAGCAGCCATTTCACTTTACTTCTGGAATGTGGGTTCCTGTAACGTCACACAATCATGGTAAGCTTATTGATCTGACAGAAAACTAAACCACCAAACCACAGCAGCATTTCTGTTGAAACAGGGAGTATGATTGTTCAATCAAGTGTCTCTTTGGCAAGTGTAGCTGACAGCTGACTTGAACTAAACATACAAAGAAATTGATTCCTCAGAAGAAAATTTATCATACGTATAAACAACCTAAAGTAAATCTAAGTAAGTTCCTAAATTTGCATTGATGTATTAGGCATGGATGACATAAGCACTACAGGAAAACATCACACTTCAGATGGATGCTTTATTTTGAAAAAATAGAATCAACCTTTAGTAACAATCAGTATTTCCTTTGTACATATCTGTTTACAAATATCAGATTTGGAAATATGCTAAATAGCTGTGGAATCACTATTCTGTTTTTCCTGAAAGTTTAAAAACAATTCACTGTCACTGAAACTCTAACAGTAATAAAGTCAGAATTACTTTTTTTCATTTTTACTCTAGAACAGTCAGGAAAACGTTGACTGTATCTTTCTGAAAGAGCATCCCAAACACACCTGATTAGCTAAATAATATTGGGAACCTTAGGATTTGTTCATAATTTTAAAATGTCAGACTTCTGCACAGAGAAGGTACAAGCTGTATTTGCTCCCAGGGAAAAAAGGATTCACTCCTTCAGCAGTAGATAGAATACCTTGTTATAGTGAGGTTACACAAAGACTGCTGCCCTTTAAGTACCAACCCTTTCTTCCTGCAGTACTCACACATTTCAGACTCTACCATGCCTAAATCTATTCAATGTACAAAACAAATACTGCAGCACAGCAACAGACTATTGGCTGAAGTAATCCTTTGCTATGAATTAATTGGACCGTTCTCAATGGTGTCTCAAAACCAACTCCACCCATACAAGATGCTGTGCATGAACTCCTATCCCCATACTAATAGCCCTGTGCTATTTATAGCAGAAATTTTGGAAGTCTGAAACTTGTTAGGATTGGTTGATTTTACACTAATATAATTATCACCCAATCACCTCAGAGCCAGACTGGACCTCTTCTGCAGCTGGGTGAGATTCATCAAGTGTTGTGGATTCACTGCTGTGTTCTGACATACCTGAAAACCAAATACGTTTGGCATACATTAATTGAAGTGAAAGGAGCTGGATGTTGCACCTCACAGAAACCAAAACAGGCTTTCAGAAAACATTTATTTTACAAGTTCTGCTAAAGCAAAGTGAAACCTCCTTCTTCTGGATGTGAAAAAAATCTAACAGAGATTAGGAATTCAGTCCAGTGTAAGCTTTCACTGCCAAAGCAACCTTTCCCCACAGACAACTAAGCTTGCAACATAAAACCCTGGAAGTCAAACAAGGTTCTTCAGCTGATACATACTGTCACCTGCAACAATACATTGACTATATCCTACCATTGCAAAGATCACCATTTTGTTAAGACATAAGATTTATCCAAACATTGCAAGATTATATTGATGCTAAGCCACTGAAACCTACTAAGCTGTTAAGTCTGTTGTGTTTACTAGAAACAGAAACCCTTTCATTTTAGTCTCAAAATGAGCTCAAGTTACAAAGGCAAAGAAAGTTGTTAACACTGAGAACATGCACAAGAAATCAACTCTGTGAATATAGTGATCATGAAAGATGAATTATATACCCAATTTTAGCTTAAGTAAGAAAAGTATCTAAATTTGATTTCAAATAGCTGGTAACTACAGGTGACACCACAATTCACTCAGCTGTTTGAGAGGAGGAGACAACCAATCATTAAAAATTAATCAATCTGTCAGTATTGCATATAATCACACATGACTTCAGTTCATTAAGTCTTGCACCATTTCATACATGTTCAGACATATACCAGAAGAAGAAAAATTATAAAGAGATTACTATTTATATTTATATTGTATTGCAAATACCTAAGCTATAAAATATGCTAGTTAAAGCAAATAATTAATAAGGTAAGCAGCTCACATAGCAAGGAAAATAAAATAAGGACACAAAGGCTGAGAAACTGAATCACCTAGATCATCTAGATAATATTACACTGGATAACCTATTACCTTATTTTGGAAAACCAAACACATAGAGTAAGAGATTTTCTCCAGAAAAACAGTTCATCCAGGGCAATCACTGAATGAAGCTGGATTTTTCTAGGATCAATATAAAATTCCCTTTGAAGTAATTAAGAAATAAGTTTAACATCCTTATTTAGCTTTCTTAATTTTTCAAGTTTCTTTTCAACATAAAAGACTGATCTGACAGAAAAAGTGCAAACAGCAGAGGTGCTGTTTCCCCACATGGTCCTGTCCAAACTTTGCTTGTGGTCAAAAATAACCACCTTAGCAGCTTACTTCAGAGTAGCTAAAACAATTACATTATGGAATAGGAGAATAAATGTGATTTCCTTGCTCTTCTGGTTAAACAAAAAGCTAAATTCATCTTGCAGGGCAGTCTTCATTAAGACAATCTGTTCTTCAGTTCTACCACATCAGTGTTCCTGGAGCTGCATTTGTACATCACATATAAGCTTATGTACTACGGTAACATGGTTTTAAACTATTAAATGTTATAGGTAAAAATATTTTTGATAGATTTAAGAACTTGTAATAACCTAATCTAGAGGCAAGAACCATCTCATAAATCCATGTAGATGACATTGCATAAAGGCAAGTAATTATTTTTTTTTAAGTCCAAATGAATTCACCATTTATATTACAACACCCCTCCATGACCAATTTTTTGTACAGTATTCTTTTCCTACAAGTAGTGCCAACACTTTCAACACAGCTCTGCAGGATCACCCTGATGAACTCTAAAATATGAGAAAGGGAAAAAAATGTAGATTAAAGGTGGCTTTCATAAAAAGTTCAACTGCACATTCTAATTTAACTACAGAATTTCCTGATTACTGCTTCTAAAGGAAAAAAAAAAAAACCAGGGGTGTAAGCATCAAATACTGGATGCAAGAATGAAAACTTTCTACACCTTCACCGAGATTCAGAAGTGAAGACACTCATGTGAAATTGTGGTAATCATGGCATCAACATACATGCATAATTTATATTTAAGGTTCCATTACAGAAATGCATACAGACTTTTGCACTTCTCTAGTTCTCACAGGTGCCAGACAAAGGTCTGTTCTTTATAAGAGGCTGTTAATTCCCAGTACAGCATGGATTCTGCATTATCAAGGGCTTGGTTTGTTTCTTCACTAAAGCAGCCACAACTTTAGAACACATTAGGTGACCAGTGTACCAGGACATTTGCTACCATCAGCTGCAATTAGAACAATCCAAAGAGGTTCTGCTTGGGAAAAACCTTGGATCAAGGTTCCGCTTGATCCTTATTCTGACAGGAACTGAAACCCTGACCATATCACTCCTGATCCTCTGGGTTTTCTTCTTCCCCACTATACCAATTCTGCAAATCCACACAAATACTGCACCACAGTAATACAGAGGACACAGAACGGATTAAGAATCAACCCCCATGGTGAAGCTAACTTAAATGCATATTGGATTACAGCCTCAGTAGTTTTAAGTTTTGCTCACCATAAATAAAATCACACGATTTTTAACTCCTGGGGATTTATGTACCACTTCTTCAACTGGCAACGTAAAAAGCAAAACAAAGTAAGAACTTATGAACAACACAGTAAACTTCCCCCAGGATGGAGATGTCACAGACATTTAACCAATTATAAGAGCATGCTTATGTACTTTTCATAAAAAGGCAAATTCATATTTTCTTATGCATGAAAATATGAAGTAAATGTCATCAACAATAAATTAATTTTGAATAAGAGACATATTCTTCACACACTTACATCACTTATGTAAATGATTTATCGTCTCAGAAATAAGAACCATGGGATTCTCAAGAACCAGATCTGCATTTCTAAGCAGAATGCACTGGCTTTTTTACTTATTTTTCTCTTAAATTAATTACCAATAAGGCAACAGCAATACGTTTCCTGTCTAAAATGAAGTTTATTAGACACTTTTATTGTTGTCTTATTACTTAACTGCATAGATAAAGAACATAAATTTTTATAACACTGCAGAAAATCCTAGTGCTAGTGGAAAATAACCATTTAATGGATGTTTTCTTATTTTCAATTTCTAACTAAGAATACTTCCACTAATTCTTGTCAAGATAGAGAACAACCCCTTTTTAAAAAAGACTGTAAAGAACTGTATGAAACACTTCCTGCTGTAATCACACCATAGTTTCCTCTTAATGCTCTTGAATTCCCTGGCTGCTCCACTTGCAAGATCTAATTATGCTTGAGAGTTACAAGACACGATAGAGACAAAGACTGCAGTACAGGGCTGCTGCTGACTTTCACACTCCCCACGCTAGGTCAACCTGGCCCTAAACGCTTTAATGCTCTGCTTGTCTCCAGATTAGCTAAACCACGGGCTCCCATTATGGTTTCAACTTCTACCAGAACAGAAAGAAGCAGCTGATCAAGATACTGCCTCAGCTTACAGTTTTTTCAGTCTTACACTCTTATGTGTTTCTTATTCCTGACATTTTAACTGTGTATGTACATACATACATACAGAAACATACACATAATTCAGAAAGTTTTGGAGTTGCACTGATCAAATAACACCCTTCTCCAGCCCTGCAAAAAGAACCCTTCTGTTATCTTCTCCAGAGAATCAACTCTTAGGTAACAGAGCCACCAACTGCAAAGTGATAACTCCGTTTCCACCAAGCATAAAAAGCACACGTTAGACACTGAAACTACATCCTGGGCTGGATGTTTAGAATGATCCCCCTCAAAGCCTTTCATGCAAGATGAAAGGATATAAGGGGGTTTCAGTAAAAAATAACCTATTAGAGGTACTGTAAGAAATACTGGAAGAATTGCCTCTAGTTTGCAAACAATACCACATGCAACACCTGCTTGTCACACAACACCAAAGCGTTTCTATGCTTTAAGAACAGTAAGCAAAACACAAATTGGTACACTTAAAACAGTAATTGCCAGGGTGTGGAATAAGTCCCAGGGGCACAAAATTTAGACAGCATTTACAGTTTTCTTCCTCCACCAGCACACCGCTTCCCTTTCTCTCGTGAAACCCGCCTGCTCCCGAGCTCAGGCGCTGCCCTGCCTGCCCGGCCGCCGAGCACCCCCAGAGCGGGGCAGAGCCCGCTCCGCCAGGCACTCCCAGTGCCGCTGGGGAGCCCGGGAAGAGCGGCCACTCCCGCGGGGTGACACGTCGGACGGGCCGGAGCGGGAGGCGCGGCCCGGCTCTCCCCGAACCCGGGCCCAGCGGCTGCCCCAGCGCGGCCCGGCCCGGCCCTCACCTGCCGGCGGCGCCGCTGCGGCCCCGTGGGCGTCGTGCTGCGGGGGAAGGGAGGGCAGGACGGAGGGAGGGAAGGGGGCAAGGAGGAGACCGGGCGGGGCGGCTCCGGCGGCCACTCTCCAGCTTTATTTTCTTCCTTCTCCGGTGGCAGCAGGAGCCGGAAGCGCCGGGCCGGAAAGGAGATGACGGCGGCGGCCTCTCTAGGCTGTCATGTCTATGGTCGCAGCCATGGCAACCACCGCCAGCACCGCCCAGGAGGCTGCTCCAGCCCCCGCCGGGTGCAGTGCCCGTGAGCTCGGGCCGCCGGCTGGGGAAGCAGCCAGGAGCAGCGGAGCGGGAGCGTGCCTACCCGTCTGGGGATGCGGATGAGCGCGCCTGGGAGACGCTGCTCGGTGCCATGGCAGAGGCTCTGCCCGAGCCCACAGTGAGGAGGAAAAAAAGCATATCCATCGAGGAAAAAATTGACATCATAAGCGCTGTGGAGAGCGGCAAGAAAAAGGCGGACATTGCAGCCAAGTATGGCATCAAGAGGAATTCCCTGTCTTCGATTATGAAGAATAAGGAAAAAGTTTTGGAAGCCTTTGAAACTTTACGGTTTGATCCTAAAAGGAAAAGACTGAGGACTGCTTTTTATGCCGACCTGGAGGAGGCATTGATGAAGTGGTATAGAATTGCGCAGTGCTTGAATGTGCCGGTAAATGGCCCTATGTTGCGCCTCAAGGCGAATGATTTTGCCCAGAAGCTTGGACACAGTGATTTTAAATGCAGTAATGGGTGGCTCGATCGTTTCAAGTCGAGGTATGGTTTAGTTTTCAGAGCTCAGCCTGCAGAAGCAGCTTCTACTACTGCTGTGGATGCTCCAGCTCTTTGGTACCAAAATGTGCTTCCTTATTATTTAAATGATTATCAGCCAAAAAATGTTTTTTATGTACAGGAGACTGTGTTGTTGTATCAGATGTTACCACATAACACATTTGCATTTAAAGGGGAAACTTTTTCTGTAGGTAAACAAAGCAAAGAGAGGATCACTGTAGTGGTGGGTACAAATATGGATGGTTCTGAGAAACTCCCGCTGCTTGTTATAGGAAAAAACAAAAGTCCACGCTCTTTCAAAGATGTGAAATCGCTGCCAGTGGATTATGAAGCAAATGATAGGGCGTGCATGACTTCAGGAATCTTTGAACAGTGGATGCATAAACTGGATAAGAGATTTCAAGCACAGCAGCGCCGAGTGGTTATTCTTGTAGATTCTCTCCCAGCTCACACAGAAGTAAAGAACCTGAAGTCTGTCAAATTAGTATTCTTTCCTCCAGACTCTTCTTCGTGTATAGCTATGAAACAAAGGATTATCAGAAGTCTGAAGGTTAAATACAGGCACTGTCTTATCAAGAGATTTGTTGACTGGGCAGAAAGTAATAAAGAGTTTTTGCTGACCCTTCTTGATGCAATTGAGATGCTGTACCTGTGCTGGAGGGAAGTAACACCACAGACTATTGTAAAAAGTTACAATGGAGCAACTTTCAAATTAGAAACTGAGACAAATGATAACAACAATGAGGTTGAAAGTGACTGTGATTTGATTGCACATGCACGGGCAGCTGGAGTAGAGTTTCCAGAAGGTTTGTCTTTGGAAGAATATGCAGCTCTAGATGACGGCTTGGTACCGTATGAAGTGCCCACAAACAATGAAAAGATGTGTGCCAAAGAAAGTGCATCAGATAAAGCTGAGACATTTGTTGGTGATGGAGATAAGGATGAAGGGGATCAACTTCAGGGAGCTGAAGAGCCTTTACCATCAAAAAATGAGGCTTTGAGTGCTTTAGATACCCTTCGAAAGTTTCTCAAAAGTCAAGACACAGATGATTCTCTTTTCGATTCCCTAGCTGACTTGGAGAATTTTATTCAACATGTAGCATGTGAATAAATTTATTAGCAAAGTGGGAAAGTGTGTAATTGGAAAAAAGGAAATTACATAAGCAAACAAAGATAGGCAGTTTAATAACAAGCATTGCTGAAATGTTCTCTGGTGTGTTTTGCTCAGGTGCCTAGATGTACATAACAAAATTATGAAAAAGGGCTGTGAACAGAAATTTTCCACAAAATCAGGAGCAAATAAAACATATTTGAGGTGGAGAGAGGAAGTAAGCTGAACCCTTAAAATGCTAACTGTAGTAAGTACAGTGGAGGCAAAAAAATCTTGGAGCAGTTCAGTGCACTCAGGATAAACTGTTGACCACTTGGAATTCTTTTTTCAAGAAGAGGCTAGCACTTCTACACATCAATTATTTTACCAGTGTTTTGGGGGTTTTGACAGTAGAGTAGTAAATATTTATCACCTTGATGTTTTTGATACATAAACACAAAATTCAATAACACAGAAAATACATGCTTAAACTGTGAGAAGTAAGGCATTTTAAAAACAAATATTTTTTACCCTTCATCAGGAATTCTGGCCTTCATTTATTCTTGCAGCAGATGATGAACAGCAGAAAGTTAACACAACTTTGGATGTGTTGTTTTGTTTTCTTAAGACTGCTCATGTGTGGATACACTCGAATGGCATAATCATTTATCCAAAAGTAAAAGACAAACAAACCTTTTCTTAGTCTTTAAAGAGGTCAAAAAGGAAGGTCATTCTCTCCCTTTCAGTCCTTTTGGTGCATGGATTTGATGTAGGTCTTCCTATGCAATTCCATGTATTTCTACAGTAAATTCAGGGGAAAAAAGCAGTATCTGCACTAAAAACTTCACTGAGCTTTTGTTTTATTTTCAATACTTGGAAGCTTTGCTGTAAGATTCAATGCACTAATGTGGTTTATCATTGCAAGTCAATGATAAACCACATTATCAAGGTTAACAAGGGTGTTGTTTGCATGATTGCAGTGTGAAGTTGTGTAATTCACGGTACATTTACATGTCTTCGAACATTTCAAACAATGTAACCAAATCAGAGCCAAAACCCACGGTGTATATGACCTTGTTGCTTTTTTTCAAAACCTGGTTTAAATCTTTTCCATATGTATCAATTTAAATTTTTTTCAAAAGGTAAGAGATAATAATTTTTCTAATATAGAGGAAGAAGAAAATGTTTGATGGATGCTCTTTATGAAGCCTGTCTAATAAAGAATCTATTATGCTGCCTGTAATTAAACCATGAGAAAAAAATCTCATGCTTATGTGACTCTCCAGTTTTAAATAAATAGTTTGGCTAAAGGTTTGTTTACTCTCTTTTTCTGTAGGACAGTTTATCCATTTATGAAATCATTTCAGAAAATGTATCGAATTGTTAGAAGACAGTGAAAATGTTAGGGTGATTTAGTGAGAAAATGCTTATGACTGTATGAATGTTTTTCTAGAACTTCTACAACCCCCNGTTTTGTTGTGAAATATCTGATATTAATTCCATCCAAAGAGTATTCTGATTAAATAACAAATTTGTGTTGGAATCCCAATAAATAAAGTCCTACATGGAGATTTATAAATTCTGTGAAAAAGGTACTCCTCTAAATTATTTGGTCTAAGTATTTATTATTTTAAAATACAGGTGCAAAGTCTTTTAAATTAAGAATCTCACATTTTGCTTGTTTAAATACTTTAGAACACGCTTATGAAAAGTACTTTGTATTTTGACTAATTTTATTTGAAGTTCATATAAATCCCACAGAGATCTGTAGATAATTTTCCTATAGTAATCTTTTGATTTAAAATCTCTTTCTTTGCTACAGCTTCTCCTGCTAAAAGGAAATTGAGGGAAAAGTTTCTCTTACCCATATAGTAAATGTGTAATTTACTATGATTTGACTCCATGTGGCCCTCACTGGCCCGGGTTCTGGATAAAGACACTCTGTGTTTCCTTCTGAGAGAATTCAGAGTGTGAAGGAGTTGGATCTGAATGAGAAATACTTGCATATGTAAGCAGAAAATCCTGATTAAACAAAGGTTCACTCTACGAGAAGTGTAATTTTTGCAAGAAGAGGTTTAGAAAATCAGGATATGGGAAATAATGTCATTAGCTGGAAAGGAAGAAGTGAATTACTGTGTGTTGTCATACTCCCTCATGAAAACAATGGGACAGACTTACTAATTTAGCCTGGACTTTGAAGGTGAGTTGTGGAACTTGCTTTCAAAAACATACAGCCCATTAAAATCCTGTATCTTTAGAGAATAAATGATCTTTTCCTAGCCTCCTAGTTCATTCTGAGAAACCAAGCTAAAATGCACTCACTGAAACTAGAATACACTTTGTATTCTAACACTATAGCTTTCAAAATTATTTAAGAGCCCAAATATTTCTCCTGGCTTGGATTTTGGTCGCATTTATAGTGAGAGATTGTGAAATCCATTCTGAAGTTGTTGCTGTTTCAGGTGTTTGTCATGGGGAGATGCAGACTCCCAGATCTGAAATGCTAACAGTGAAAAAGGAAGTGGTGCACTGTGTAAATGTTTGTCAGTTTAGCCTGTGTACACAGTTTGAGCTGCAGATTTCTTTACATTGTCTGGGTAAACCATCAGGACTGTGGCTTTTTACATCTGGGGTGGTATCTTTTGGAGGGAGAGGAAGAATATGGCTTTCGATTGCACCATATTTGGAATGACGAACTTTTCCTACACAAGGCAGGTAACTGAGGCTGTCATTTGCTTTAATACTTCAATATTAACATGGACAACTATGTGCTTTTTTTCTGTAGCTTTTCTACTTCTTGCTATGGTTAGGTAGTGATTATGTTCTTCAGTGTCAAGTCAGTGAGGTTGCTTTCAGTAACCCAAAAGTGACTTCTAAAAGTGGGAACTGAAAATACGAAGTTTTAAAAATATAACTGACTTCTAGACAAGGCCAAAATAGGAAAAAGTACTTGCAAAGTTTGTTTGATATAATCAAAAGCATCCTCAGATTCGTTCTTGAGACAGGTAATATGTAAAATTCAGTATGCTCTTCAGAAATGCATATGTACTTGAAAATGGTAAGAAATATTACACTGTGATTTTGTGTGTGTGTTACTGTGGGTGCAGTTCTGTATGCTTTTTGGGTCTATAAAACTACATCTTCTTTTAGAACTGTCACTGAAAGGAAAATTGCTCACCCCTAATGCTAAAAGGAAATAACAACTTTTTGCACCCTTAGGCAAAAATGGAAATGAGGCAGTCAGGGATTTATAGAAAAATGATCCATGTGTGCCTGTATAGCCAAGATTTGTGACATTTTGATAGTTAAGCAATCGAGGGAGTAAACGAGTTGATGGTTTCACATTATTATGCAAATCTTGAGAATAATACCCTCAAACACACAGAATCTTTAGTGATTTTAAATTTTATGTGCAACATATTTGTAAATTTAAATGATAACATTAAAGTATTAGTAAAATACCTTCAAGATTTTTTTGGTGGTTGTGTTTATTGAAATGGTAGAGTAATACTGGCCTACTCAACCACTCACCTGCTGACTAAAATGTATGGTGACTGGGCAAACATGGAATGTAATGACAGTGTTTCATATCATTTTATTCATTTAATATCAATAAAAGGTGGTGCTTGCTATTTTTGGGAAGCATTTGTTAAAGGAAGATTTTGAAAGTTCTGATTGGAAAGAACTGAATGATGCTGTGGCCAGAGAAGAGTTTTTATATTTACACAAGGGAGCCATATTTGTATCTAGATGTTTTAATATGCCTATTTTGGGGAATTGTTCTTTGAAAATCAGAACCAAGCCCAGTGAATTAATAAGCAAACAAATCTAACTGAAATTTTTGCAGAAGGATGAGTGACAGCATATTTCTGTCAATACATTCATTATCAACAGAAAAAAATCTTTGCAAATGAAAATATAACAACTTTATGTCTGACAGCCTGTTTTCACACACAGCCTTTATGCTGGTGAAGCAGTGTGGTATAGACATGTGATCCCTTTTTCCTGATATAACTGCACTGTGTTATAACCACATTATTGGTTTTTTAAAAACAGGAATTAAGGTGTAGCTAAATTCCCTTCTTGCTAGCAGTTACTCCATTTGAGCTGTATTTTCTCCTTCCCACTGCAGCAGTTTAACTGCATTGGTCTAGTTAAAATTGTACAATATCTAGGTTAAGGCAGAGTGGGGTAGCCAGTAGTGTGTCTTGCCAACTTATTCATAGCTGTGTCACCTCTGTTCTTTGAGCAGAATGGAAAAGTGTAAATAGTAAATTACTGTGATCAGTAAAGTGAACAAATAGCACACTGAATTACAAAATCTGTTGAGTAAGAAGGTGCCGTATTTTTGACAATTTTTAAAATGGCTTTCTGTGTTTTACAATATTTCAGCTGAAAGTCATATTCTTCCTAAGCTTTCATGTCATCCTGCCTCTGTCACAACACTCCAGGCTTGTGCACGAATAGCGCCAAGGGGAACAGGTCGATCCCCTCACCACAAAGGTAGCTACAATCCATGAGAGTTGCCAGCCTGCCCACAAGTTGGTGGCTGTGTCACTGGGGAGGTGAACTCCAGAGCTGGTTTGGATCCTCGCCTTCTGCGCTTGTGTTGCTTTGTGTGCTGTGCCAGTCCTTGGCTGTAATCACTGAGGTAGTGACTCATCTGTCTGAGAAAGTTGTGGTTCGATGGGATGGTGCAACCTCACCCCAAATGCTGAATGAAATAATTCATGATTTATTGTTTGAAGACTGCGGGACCCAGGATTGCTGAGGACGGCATTAAGACATCTCAGCTTTCCTGGCACCTGCTCAGTAGCAAAGAGAAGCTCTTGCTCTGGAGAAGTTCTTACAAAACACTCGCTATTCAAGAATTACTTTGACATGTAATAACTAGTTGTTAGATTTCTCATCTGAAGTCATCCACTTCTTTTGAGAGATATACTATGGGCTGCCACTGTATCATTCATACAAGGAGGTAACCTAATGAAAGCACTGCTTTTCTTCTAGCAATGCTGGTGCCTCCTACTTTTAACCTGTATAAATAATGCAATATGATACTTAGCTATTCAAAATTCTACTTCTTTCCCCTTCCACCTTTGTGCATCCGTTGCCCCGATCATTTTATGCTTATTGATATCCTGGCAATTCTAGTTCTAATGTTAGGATTGCTGGCCCAACCTTCTGGCAAGCTGCTTTCCTCCTAACTCCCCCTATTTCTAACATTATCTTTTGCAGGTGGTATTTTTGAATCGTCTCGTATATCAGCCAGTATCACCCTCTTGGTACACATCCTCGTGATCTCAGGCCCTAATTTCTCCATTGCTATCTTTAGTGGCTTTCCTAAATCCTTGCTTCATTTAGCTGAGAACAACTAGTATGTCCTTATTTCTTTTTGTCTTTTTGTTTTGTAGAGGAGGGTGAGCAGTGCTTTTTCTAGCAGTCCCCCAGGATGTCTGAGAGAATTGGTAACAAAATACATAATCTCTCTCTCCTTTCAGTGGTCTCCATTTCCTCTTTCTGTCAGTCGTCCCTTCTGATCTGTTCTTTTGAAATCCTCAATTTGACATTTAGTATCTTTGTTTAAACTGCTCCTATTTCTCTTTCTTCTCTTACCCCTACCTGTCTGCATAGCATCCTTGCCACACTTCACTTTTACATTTCCAGTTCTAAATATCATATCCCTACCCTTAGCTCTTTGGATCTTTCTTCCCTCCTCTTTTACTGGCCCCAGCTAATATTTAAACTACATTTCAAACTCCCTTGTCCTCCTTCCTATGATTTCATGTCCAGTTCTCTCCTCCAAAAACAAATACTTAACTCTTTCTGGAGACAACCAGCTTTTTTATTTTCTATCATGCTTGGTATATCTCAGTGATATTCTTACATCAAAGATTATGTAATGATTAAAAGTACGTTATCTTCTCTAAATTTACCTCTTTGCATTTTTTTTCCCATCCCTTATTTTTAGTAATTTCAATTCTTTCCTTTGTTTGAACATTTCCTTTGCATTCCTGATGACTCGCATGAATTTTATTCATTTTTTTAAGCTTGTAAAAAAATAAACCCACAAACAAAACCTGCACAAAGATGGAGTTTTGTGCTGTTTATTTACATAGCTAATTGTGTTACAATGTTGCATTAAAAAGTCATATTGAAAGTTAGCTCAGACATTAGCTAATTTCTATCAAGGTTTTTTATTTGAACCTACATCTTTTGTTGTTCATTTTTGCTCTTTGTTATTTCAATAGCTGTTTGTGAGACTTCAGATATTTGTGCCCTGTTCTTCTTTGTAGCCAGCCCATATGGCCTGAGATCATGGAGAAAGGCAGGTGGAACGTGAAAAAGGAGGAGTTAAAAGGCTAGGTCCTGGCCTATTGAGATTCCCCTGCAGGAACTCAAGGAGAACTTGTAAGTCAGGTTAAGCAGAACTTTTAATTCAAAATCAATATCCAGGGTCCTCTTTAAGTCCATATCCATATATAAATTAGCTCATAGAAATTGTTATAAGAGGTAACACCACAAGTTCTCTGAATTTTGGATGGCAAGAAATAGCCATCCATAATTCAGCTCCACTTCAAAACCGACACAAGTTTCGTTTTGGGTTTTTTTTCCCCAGGGCTAATGCCACACGATCTGTGTAAACTGTCTGTCACTGCCTTGCCCAGGGCTCATCAACATTCAGTAAGCAAATAGACATTTGCCTAGAGACAAGGCAAGGCTGAAACAGCATTTTGCTGTAAGAAGCGTTTCTGTAGAGCCTAGAAGTTGCAGCAAGAGTCAGATGAGCTTGAAAATTGACAAAGCTTTTCAGAAGTTAACTAAGAGACACTTTGTAATATGAACTTGGGATCTGAATTAGAGATACTTATTATGTGCTGTTACAAGCAACTGCTAAACTATTTTTGAAAAGCTGGCTCAATGGGTGTCAGTTTTACTGCTCTGAGAAAAAGTGGCTATGAGTGTTGCATGTATACTCAACACATGGCACAAACATTACAATTCAAATTCTAGTAGAGACAAACCCTTAATTCCCTGTGAGAGCTGAGGGTGATCACACTCAGTGCATTATACAGTGAGTGTCTGCAGAGAAGCAGGAGCAGATGTGGCAAATGCTCTAGACATTCAACAGCAAGACAGATGTACAAGTACAGGCAGACACAGTTACAGGCTCTTGGCTCTGCTTGTTGAATGAATACAAAGAATGGTCCAATGCCCCATCAGGAGGGCTTCCCTTACATGTCCTATTACCAACCCAATTTTTTCAAAAAGTAACAGAAATTCTCTTAGGAACCGAAAGAGATTTGGGGTTTGATAATTTCTTGCCAAGTTGGCAATGTTGTTCTTCATATCCTTGCAGCATGTAGAAGTTGGCAACAGAAACCCAAACTAGAAAATGTAAAGCTGAAGTAAATGTGTAATAAAACTTGTAGTTTTTTGTGTCCCATACTCGTCTGGATTTGGCTCATCCCATGTAGATTTATGTGCCTATATCACACAACACATTCAATGCTTTGTCAAAGTCTAATCTGTTGTAAGCAACTTGTCCACTACAGCTAACAGGAGAGCATTTGGCAAACTTAATGCTTGGGTAGGTAGAAATCAGCTTGCAATTTCGTCTTAAATATTCATGGTTCAATAGCTTTAGTAAAATAACTTGATCATTCCCTAACAATATCTACACCATTATCTATACCCAGCCATAATGCACATGTGCAACTCCAAACCTGCATTCCTTGTGAAAGGCCTGCATCTGCAGTGAAGATCTGTTGAGGACTAATACTGGGCTGGCAGATAGCATCCTGCACAATGAGATTATCTGAAATTTACATTAATGTAAGCTTTCTCAGGGATTATTTGGAATGGGGATTAGGTAGCTTTTATAAATTTAAAACTTCCTTTGGATTTCTTCATTCTCTCACCTCATCTCACAGGGGGAGAATCCAGTGGCTTGCACTGGTGCAGCCTTACAAAGGTGATAATTTTGAACAGTGGTCTTTGCGGGGAGCTCTGCTAGTGTTCACCATCATATTGGCCTGCAAGGATTAAGAAGAAATTTTGCAGTATATGGAAAACAGCCCCTAGTATCCAGCCAGCAGGAGGGTTAACTTCTGTTCTGCCTCCCAAATGGGCAGAGCCAGCGTCTTACTAGGATGCTGACTCCTCAGGCAAGACATATATTTGTGAGATTACATCTTCCAAAAGCAGTAATGCAGGTACTGGTTTGCTTTTAATCATTTATCCTGTTCTCTTCTTCCTGTCTGCCATGCCAGCTCCTCAGAGATTAAAAATTCCCTGTCAGCTGCCTGCCTGATCCAATCAGTCCCACAATTTGGAAACCTGAGATTATTCTGTGTCATTCACCTTCCTGATTTACAAGCTTTAAATACAGCACCTATATTTGGCAGGCATATTTTTTGGATTTTGGGGGTTTTTTTGAGTACCAGATACTTACATTCTCTAAAAGCATTTCCAGCTCTAATGGGAAAAGAATGAGCGAACCTCAAATTAACTCCACGTTTCTCTCTGTGTAGAGATACAATTATAAGAATTTAAACCATGCTGAGATCTGCCCTTATTGACATTCAAGAAGGGTGTAGACTCAGGCTAGGTGTGGACTGACCTTGCAGACATGGTAGAAGACATAAAGCTTCACATTTAAGTACTCAGAACCAAAATGGATTAAGAGAGGAATTATACATTCACTTCCAGGAAGCTTCTATTTCCTATAGGATCATATCTACAATTCTTTCCATCAGGGGTTTCATTAGCAGTCTTTAGTTAGGACTGACCTCTTTTATTCTTTCTGCGTCTGCGTGTAACTGGATGAGCGCCAGTTCTCACAGAATTTTAGTATTTCTTGCCTCGTACTTAGGGTACACCTAAGTATAAAACCTGTACCTTCTGACAGAAGAACAAGCTTCAGAGGGCAGGATATAGGCAAGCCTGTCAGAACCATGATTTTCTTACTTCAGACCCCACTTGATGCACCTACACTTTGGCACAGGGGTGTGACTGTGGCATGGACAGATGCATAGAAGAGGAGCCATAGGAGTTAAGTGGTATCAGTCTGTGTACTGCTATTAGGATATGTAATTGGGCTGCTAGGAAATATACTGAAGTATATTTCACTGCCACAGCTCTCTAGAGCATGAAGGTGTGCCATCCTGTACTGCCATCACAGATGCTGGTCAAAACAGAGACCCATCTGAAAATGCGCTACAGTTCATTCAACCCAGCTCTCTGAAAAGGATTTTTCCCCATACCAGACTCAAGCAGAAGGCAGAATTTATGATATTTTTTTCAGGTAGTCTTGCAGCATTACAGTCAGCTATACTGAACTGAAAGTTAGATTTTAATACAGGGTGTTGATAAGTAGTGCTTTCTCCACCAATCCCCTTGGCATCTCCCTCCCTGGGTTGTGACTGATGGCATTTTTAATGGGTATCCCCAAAAAATACTACCACCTGTATGAAGACCTGGTCAGTGATTTAATACACCCTGTGTTGGGACAGGGTACTGTTTACAGAGAAATAAGAATTGTAGGCAAGACACTACTCACATTGCCATCTGAAAATGAGGATGCACATATATGATTTTCTAGGTTTCAGCATGGTGTCTGATTTCAGATTCTAGACAAAAGTGTACAATTTCTGAAATAGCCATATACAAGATGCTTTAATTGCATATTTTAAAAACAAAGATGTGTTTCAAAAATATGATTATTTTCAAATATTCAGCTATGTTTCATTGCTTCAGTCCTAGTTTCCTCTGCCATAGAGGAGCAGGGAAAGACCCTTCAGGAGCACCAACACATTTCAATACAGGGGCCTGAAGTTAAAAAGGTACATGCTCAAAATGCAGGCTGAGCACCACCCAAATAGCCTTAATTTAGCCTCTCGCTTGCATACACATTTTAAATACAGTCTCTCTGCAGACTATCACACTTTTTTCCTTTAATATCTGTCTGGTTTAAAGCTAGACACTGTTTCTTTAATTCTACTGAGACTATTTATATGCTTGAATATGTCCTCAAATGTTGCAGAGCTGGACTATGACGGGACTGGAGGCTGCTTCCATGATTTTAAATGTTGGCTCATAACACTACACTAGAACTGAGCACTTGGGTTAGGTCCTTTAAAGGTATTTAAATGATAAACTATGGAAAATAAATTTTTCAAATCATTTAGGAGCAAAATTTGCCCCAGATCAGATATCCATACTCTTAAAAGTAGTTAGTGCTTATTTGCATCTTAAGGTATCTGAGTAGCTTTAAAAAAACTCATCTTTAATGTTTCTTTAGAGTCTGGACTCTATATTAACTATTTGTGAAGTAATGTTCAGTAATTACAGAGAAAATATGCAAAGGAAAAAGACGAGAACATTTAATTCAAGAATAGAGAAAGGGACCTAGATGGGAGGATCAAATGAGAGCTGCCACAGCCTAAAAAGGTATCAAGCAACATTTAAGCATTTTTTTAGGACATCAAAGATTATCTTCAGATGCTTTAGGTGTGTCCAGAAAAATCCTAGTACTCACATTACAGTTTGGATGTGCTGGTGTGGTTTTTTATGGTCTAGTATTACTGAAAGAATGTGCTTTTCAGATTTTATTCTCTTCTTATGGGTTGTTCACAGCTGAGAAAATACCTTCAGACAGCCAGCTGATGCACCCTAGAAATGAAAGTAAGGAGGATTTAAAAAAATCTAGTTCACTTTCCCTCAAGTACCTTGTCTCTCTACTCTTCATATTACTAAATTCCCCAGTGATTGTACCCAAGACAGATTTGTTTGGTTTTCAAACCTTTACTTCATCAATCTCACTTTTTGTTATCTCTTTAAGAGAAACATTTCAATTTCAATAGAGCACTGTGGGTTTTCTCAAGCCAGATCTTAAGCTAGCATTGACTTGGAAGTGACAACTCCTGAGTAGGTTCCTCCATGTAAGACACACAGCACTGATGTTTCATATAAAGGTAGTTCACTGGCTGATGGTTTTTTTCCCCATTTAAGTTGCTGACCATGCATCTATCAAGTGAGCTGGCACATGAAAGCTTGTGACCAGACAAGGCTCTGATCCTTGCTTGCGACACCCAGGCTATGTTTCTTCTCTCACTCCCAGGAGCAGCCACAGAGAATTTCCAATTTCCATTCTTTGAAATTTTTTTCCGAATTGCACAGATACTCCTTTTAGCATTACAGTTGTATTTTCTGCCATGCATCTGTGTGTGCTGTGTGCTCTGCTCCCCTCCTGTGCCTTCACAGCCTTTTCTGTACAAAACAGCTTTATACCCAATACTGGCGACTCAGGAATCAGCTCCTGCTCTGAACAGGCTTTTCAACACACTTACATCCCTCTGCAAGGCATCTCACGCAAATTAATTCTTCCTAGTTCATTACATGGCTCTACTTTTGGGGCCCACTTCTGGTCCCCCAACCCCTGACTGAGAGTGGAAGGGGACCCTCTCCTGACAACAGAGTTGCAGCGCCCAATGACCCATTTGTTCCTTTAATTAGGACTTGGATTGTTTATATCAACTGTACACTTAATACAAGTTTGGGTTACATTGCAATCCTGCAGAAAATTTATATTTCTATTTATATAATTTCAGTCTCTAATTCCAGCCTAAACCCTAATATGACATGTACATAATTATTGTCAAAGAATGAGACAAACCTTTAGCTAATAAATCCCTGTGCTGTTATGCAAAGAAGCGAAAGCCTGGTTTATTCATAAATAAAAGGCCAGGAAGGTGACCCAGGCCTTTTTAAACACTGATGTTTTTTATTTCAGTTTCATTCCAGCACTGGCCTCGAAAGAACAAAATATAAAAGGTTAATAAATTGTAAATTTCACTTACAGTGGTGATATGTTAGAATGAATAAAAGTGCCTGAAAACTTGATTCTCAGAATTGCATTGCTCAGGCCTTGGCTGCTTGTCTGAGATACTCATGGCTTCATGTCTCATGAAGGTGTTCTACACAGTTTTGAAACTAAGTGGGGCACAGCATCCTGGCCCAAACACCTAGGTTTTCTATGTTAAAACAGTTTTGGGGGCAGAAAAGGGCATGGCCACTGTTGGAGCTCAGGAGAACTCTCAAGCTGCAAAGGCAGGACAAAGCACTTATTATATAGCTACCAAAAGGAATGTGAAGCTGGTAGCATTGAGATAAGTGCAGCATTTTCCAAAAAAACAGACCCAAGATTGTACTTTGGGGTGTTCATTCCACATTTATCCAGCCTGCCTTGAGACAAAGATAAACCCCATGGAGTCCCACCTAGAGTTCAAGGATAGGAGTCTTGGAAGGTTGTGGGTGAAGGATTTTATGGGTAAATGCCCACTAGGCTAGAGGAAAGCTCTGCTGGGGGCTATCTACATCAGCTAATAACTGTTTCTCTAGTGGCCAAATAACAAGATGACTTTGCTGACCAGACATTGTCCTTTTGGAAGTACAGCTTCAGCTGTGGATTTTGCCTTAGGGAAAGCTGAGCTACTAGGAGGAAGCCTATTTCAAAACACAGTCAGTACTACATTAGAATGGAGGCATCATCTATTTTAGGATTTTACACAAGTCATAAATAACTTAGGAATCTTTTGGCATGTGTAAAATGTATAATCCATGTACTGCTTTCCCAAAAATGAGTAGAAATGAAGTGTCCAGATACACTTCAATGTAAATCTGCCAGTGGTCTCAATGCACCCTGCAGCCTTTTCCATTTCAGAGATTTTTGATTTTAGAAATCTCTATTTGAACACATTTTTTTATTTTATTAAAGGAAACTTAGATACAAACATCTGAATATTTTCAAGCATAATTTTGTAGATACAAACATCTGGATATTTTCAAGTTTAGTTTTGTATTTTATTTCTGTTTTTATTGAAGTATCCAAAATATTATAACTGTGATATAAGAGCCTCTGTTATGCACAAAGAAGAAAATAAAGAAAAAGAAAATAAAGGCAATAACAAGTCCAATTAAGGAGATTCTTAAAACTGGCAGATACTTGGTTTTGTACTTTTATTGTCACTCTCATTTTAGGTATATTACCTTGTCCCAGTTAAGGGCAACATCTCATTGTTCTGAGCTTTGTTCTAATTTATACTGGTGGCATTGGTTTCAGAAAGATCTAAAACTTTTTCTAAGTTTTTCTAAGCACCTTTGTGGCTGAAATAAAACGTAACTTGTCTTTTCATATAATCTAGAATTGAGTTTGCTGGAAAGAGAGCTTTATCATCTGCAACTCAGTCAGGCTTTGCTTGCTCTGAAACAAGTGCAACTGTGGATGCAGTTCCAGATCCCCATGAGATTTCTACACAAGGATGCTGCGGATTTTAGCCTTGATTCTGCAAATCTTACTTAGCTCAGCAGCCTGCAGAAGTGCCATTGTAGCCAACACTCTCTCTGGCTTGAGAAGATCCCTGTGGGCTTTACAAAACCCCTTTTGCTTTAATGATTTTTTTTTTTTTAATGTTGCATTGAATTGCAGTACACTGCTATTTTCCATTCTTTCACAGCAACTTGTGGGAAAATTTTATCTGTCCTTTCTCAACATATAGCAGACATAGAAACAAGTTATTAAGGGACTAGCAGAACTTGGCTGGCTCTAGCCCTTGCCTGCACGTCAGAGCAGGGGGATTAGCTGCTGAAGTCTGCAGCAGGCAAGCTGCACTAGCAGCTTTGTAATATAAGCCCTATAACCAACCATCAGCTTGCCACATCACTTGCAAAAATTTAGCTGTTGTTGTTCTCACAGGAAAAAGGAACAAGAAGAGCATCAGCCAAGTGGCTGCAGCATTGCAATACATTTTTGTTTTTCTGAAAATGTCACTCTGATGACATCCTGTAATCTCAGTGATGCAAGTCCTTCTCAGTTAGGGAAGAACATTAGCAAACAGCTTAGCTTTGTGGTCAGAAATGCCCTGTATAACATAAAAAATGATGAAACAGTAACATTGAACATGCATAAATATTTCCAGATGTGTAACATACATTATAAGCACCCAGAAACTTTAGCAGTTTTACCTGTGAAAAGACATTTCCTTTTGCTGAGGTGCATTGTGAATACTAGTAAATGCACTAAGGCCTATGAAATTATCAGATACAATCTACCCCTCTTACAAAATCATCCATGACAGAAGCCACATGGGTTTCCAAATACAAATGTTTGTTTTGCAGCAAGGTTGTCACTACAGTTTTTGGTTTCTATATTTCTCCTATGAAGAGAGACATATGAGGCTGAAGACAAGAACCAAGGCAAAGGTACTAAGCTTGCTTCCAAGACAGGCAAAAGGGAGCCTGCTGGGAGTGCTTCAGAGGAGGATGATCCCAATGCTGCTGAGGATGGACCAAGATAACTGCCCTTGCTTGAGAGTCTGATTTTTCAGCATCCAATATACCTTGTTCCTCTTTCTCTACAATTAAAAAAAAAATTCAAATAGTCAAATGTATGCCAAAATGCTTTTGTATCCCTCTAAAATCTTAATTAAAAGGTACTGTGGCCAAGAGTCACATTTCCTGTACTTCTATTTGCCTTAGAAATCATAACTATGTACACAGCAGTAGATGGCTATCTTACTTTCAAGGAGCAGTGATGAGTTGTTAGCCAAACATTTGTCAATAATAGTTGAGGGAAACCTGAGAGGAAAGGCTACAATCTATGTAGAAAGACTGAAAGGGAAAAGAGAAAAGAATATAGTTTTTTACATTAGAAATATGAGGTAAAAATGCAGCAAAGATATAAAACAAACACCAATCCTTTCCTCTTTTCCCTTCCAGTTTCTCTGTCCAGGTTTATGTTTCAGTAATGGATCAGTGAGCTGGGCTAAGTCTACAGAATGGGGCAAAACTGCCAAATATGCAGAGGAGGATAAATCAGAAGAGCATGTTTGCAGCCCATGTGGTGTTAGAAAGACCAAGAGTGGCAAACTTGGGAAGGAGGTGGGGAAGAAATGTAAACGAGTATAGCCCATCTTTTCTGTACATTAAAGCAATGAAAATACTGTTAAATAGTAAGATTTTGCCTACTGTTGATTGAAGTTCAAGGAAAGCTGAGGATGGACAATAGTGACAACCTTGGGATCTGAGACTCCGCTCCTGAAAACACAAACAGACTTTGTCCTTGCTGGACACTGACCCAATATCAATTTTTCTACTGCCAGATTAGAAAAATTGACCTCTGAGCACATAGGAGATCCCTGAGTAGCCTCAATTTCTGGACTTCCATAATTCAAACTGTCTATGTCAATTAGACAACTATTACTAATCCTTGAAGTTGCTGTCATTTTTTAACAGAAAAATCTTAAAAGTATTGGCAAGTCTCACTTCTGACACGTCTGTCAGGTGTTTCTGTGTATGACATCATATTAAAAAATATCTCCTAGAAATATTTAATTAGTTGGTCAGCATAGTGGTTTCAAAACTCAGAGTTCCTCTTCTTGTAGATGCAATGTTGTAACTTTGCTTTCCTATCCCCCCCACCATTTTATGAAGTGCATAAACATACATTGCCAATAGTAAGCAACTGATGCCTTAAGGATTTTTAGCTCCTATTTTCACGGATCTGTAGCTCTGGCGTGTAGCTCTAGGCTCCATATAAAGTGCTGAAAGCCTCTCTTCCCAGCATTTTAGACAAAACAATTGCTCAGTTGGAAAACCCAAGGACACTTCACTGCCTCAGAGCCTCAAAATGTGTAAACAACAGTGAATTGAGGGGAGCAAGCTTGGGGTGGTTGACATCATCACCTGAAGGTGTAATTGAAGAATGGAGACCCGATATGTTAATAGACAGAACTTATAAAATGTGAAGAACTTGTGACTTGTTGTCCATTTTAGATGTAGCCTCTTGAGTAGGCTCTCCTAATGTATCTCAATGTACCTAAAGGCCTCTAATAAATTAATCTGCTTTTTATTCTCCTAACTTTGTCTAGCCTTCTGTTTTAAGAAGACCTGTTTTAGGCATCACAACCAGTTCAGATTTTTAGTTAACTACATCATTCAAGTGGCTTAAATCTAACAACAAGCAGGTCATTAAATGAATCACTGACCTATTTCTCAGCTACTCAAGCTAAATAACCTATAACTGATGACCTATAAAAGCATCAGTGTGTTAAGAAAAATTATTAGCTGGAGTAGCAGACCAGCAATTGATCGCTTCCCACCAATCTAAACAGAAAGATTCATCAGCTTCAAAAAATTCCAGAATTCAACAAATTCAGATTTTTTTCCAGAAATCAGATTTTGTCAGAGACTGTTGTCTAGGGGAAGTACTATGAAGCTCCCACACCATTCACCCCTCCTTCCTTAGTTTATTACTGGGAAATTTTATGCAAGTATTTAAAATGGCTCAAACCTGGGATCTCCAGAGTAAAAGAGTAAAAGAGAGTCTGGAGTGCAGACTCTCCTTGACTGAGACAGATGGATTTTAGACCTAGCACTTTTTTCTACAATGGAACAAAAAATACCTATGGTCCAACCACTCTCCCTGCTTGGGTACATGTATGGTTTAGATCCAGATCCAAATCCTGGGCCCTGGCTGAGCCCACCCTATATAGCAAGGAAATTGAAAATGTTGGGTTTAATTTTTAAGTCCTCCATTGCTCTTACCCAGCAACAGGCAATGTGTGGAAGCCCCTGGCCAGCCCTCATGTGTTTCTGAGTGTGTGAACAGTGATGGTGTTGTGGGAACAGAGGACAGGGCAGTGTTTGGGAGGGCAACAGCCAGGGTCTGCACACTCAGAGAGAGACTGCCAAGGGAGAGCAAAAATCAAGAGGACTGAGGAAAGGAGACAGAATTACCTTCCTCTTGCCACCTCCATCAGCCATGGCACTGTGGGGGGCCCCCATGCCAGGCCGTACATCCTGGTGGGAATTGAAACCTTCTGTCCCTTGTCATCTACAGCCATCAACACACAGATGTCTAAACACTTTCTAGTTAAGCCACCTGCTCATAACAAAAAAATGATGTGGTTTTCTGCTTTTTCCTCTTCCTCAGCACAAACCAGCCCAGAATACTCAGTTATAGGTTGCTAAGAGAGCCAGCCATTCATCCCATTTGCTGAAGACAGCCCACTTGGGGGTTGCCTTTTGGGACTGTAAATGCATGCAGTCTTCCACCACGATGGGGAGGGAATTACAGCTTGAAAACCAAGGCAGGAGGGGAGGCACTTTTGCAATTTTCTTGCTCAACCACCCTGAAAAGTGACATAAAACCTTCCTGCTAACATACATTCATGACATTTTGTGTCTGATTTGTATTTATATGATGTCTGTGGCATTGTGTGTAGATGAAGATAAAAGGTAGTAGTCAGGAATGAAAGGAGAGGAAGAGAGCAGGAGCTCTCTCACCTACAGCATAAAGGTGCTTCAGCCAAGTGCGTGCCTGAAGAGCAACTTCTGGGTTTTTTTCCTTCTTCTTTCTTTTGCAATCATTGCTCGCTTGACAGGCCCAGACGGAATTACATCACTTCCTAAAACCCATCAAAGAGAGTCCATCTCCTGAAGAAATGCAGCTCAGATGCACCCCGGCAGGAAGCAGGAAATGTAGATGTTCGGGTGCAGCAGGGAGGCTGCCGGAGCGCCCCTCGGGTGGGAGCGCTGCCGGGGCAGCATGCGGAGCCCCGCTCTCATCACCCTGCTCTCTGCCCTGTCGCTGGCCGGAGGATCTGCCGACAATGGTGAGTATGAAAGCGCCTTTCGCCTGCCGAGGTGGGACCGCGTGTCTTGCCTGCAGCAATGGGACCAAGTTGGAGGGCAACACCCTCCAAACTGAGCACTGGGAGGAGATCTGTGGGGACTTGCTCTCTGCTGATTTTTGCTGTGTTTACTCTCTCTGTTTTCAGCTGCCTGTCTTTTTTCAAAGCCTTGACTTTTTCTTTCGTTAGACCTATCCCCGAACAGTAGCAAACGAATTCTACAATTCCTGCATTTCTTAAATTGCAGGTGTGCAGAGACCCGGAGTTTCCATATTGGTCCATCAGGCGTTTTGCTTCTAATTTTAGTTATTTGTTGAACTTTTTAAACCCCACACCCATACCCTCAGCGTTTAATAGCAAAGTTAAAGGCAGAGCACTGCTTCAATTCAAAAGGTGACTGTCGATTTCCGCAGTGACTGTGCACTGAAACTGGTTTGACAAAGGAACAGCCGGTTCCGGAGACAAATATTTTGAATTCTCAGCTGCAGAACAAAGTGGCCGGCACCACAGACCTAGGTCCTGACCCTCAAAAGGGAAGAACCATGAATGGAAAAGCTGCTTGTGACAAAATGCTGAGGTGCTGCGGCGTCCTTGCAGAGGCTCTCTCCTGTTTGCAGGGGTCATTGGTTCCACTGGCATTTTGGTAGCCAGTGACTGAACATGACAGGCAGCTCTTGCAGTGAAACCTTGCCAAGGTGATGCTTATAAGCCTTTTGGTGTCAAACAAATTCCTGCCAAAGTGCCTCGGTACAGACTAGAAGTGTTTGCTGCCTCTGTGCTGCTGTAACAAGCAGGGGCTCTACAGAAAGCAGGGAAAGAGGATAGTCGCTCTCAGGTATCACTGGACTTCTTCTCCTAATACCCTAAAACGCGCTGCTGGAATCGGTAGTTTGGTGTGGGCACTTCTCCCCGGAGAAACAATACTATAAGCAAGCTGTAGACCTGAGCTGCAGGCTCCTGGCATGCTGGTGAGCTGCTTGCATTTAGGAGACTTGCTTAGCTGTAAGAGTGAGCTAAGTGAGGTATAAAATGATTTGGGTTTGGCTATGTTACTACAGCCCTGCTGCGTTGCAGACGCATTAGGAAAATATTCTGCAAGCATTGAATGTAGCTCAGAGTCAAAGCCGTTGAAGGAACAAAAATCCCGCCATGGGCAGAGCAAAACAGAGGTCCCAGGGAAAAGGAGGAGCACAATGAAAGCAATGAAGGCAATGCAGAGTGATCAGGCTCCTGCTTTCTTAGCTCATGTGCAGGGTACTGAGAGCTACAGTTTCATCACCACATCCCTGGGGCGGGGAAAGCCTTAGCCCCCAGGCTCCTCCGCCCATGACTGGGTGCTCCCTGCCCCTCTCTGCAATGGGCATTAGAAGCTGCAGGAAGGACCAGGCAGATGTCACATACCAGGTGCCCCAACCCACTCCCCACTGCCTTCAGACATTTCCTACCAGTAGGTCCACCTTTAAATTCTGGTTGATTTTGGAACGGTTCCTCTTTGGGAGTGAGTCAGTCCTGCCAGAGCCTTCCCCAAACCCTGTCAGCTCTGACTCTATAGAACCAGTCCACGGTGGCAGGGGAAGGGGAGGAGAGCACCCACTTTTGCTCCTCGTACAAAGGTGGCTTTTGCTCATGCAACCAGCCCCAAAAATGTACCTGGGGGTGTATTCTGACTGCAAGGATGGGACAGGGAAGCTGTGAACTTGAGCTTTGGGGGG
>VZRN01001305.1:1965910-2003319 GCA_013397935.1 Dasyornis broadbenti | reverse complement strand
AAACTGGTGGGGGGAAATTAAACTGGTGGGGGGAAAGCTTATGTAGGGCTTATGAACCCCACTGGCACTGGTAGGTCAGGAACCCCTCCACTGAGAGCAGCCTCCCAGGGAGATCCTTTGCTCTCATCCTTCCTTGCTCACAGATCAACAGGGTAGGACCTTTAAAGGAGCTTTTAAACCTTCTGCCCAACACAGTCTTCACCTTTAAAGCGGTCTACTGTCTAGAGACCATTTACAAAATAGGCAAACTGAGTATGATTAAATCTTGCAACATAAATGGATAAAAGTCTTTATAAGTCCTGTTCCCATACCATGCCAGAGCCTCATAAAAGTCTAGCCTTGCCATTTGGATTATGATTTATGGATGATTTTTTCTCTGCTATGCTACCATCACTCTAATCCAGTAGCTCTAAGAGCATTCCTGAGGTCTCAGCTCTGGGTGCTGGCCTTCTCCCAGCTCCATACCGAGGGGACTTTGGGGTTTGCACCAGTTCCCGTCCACTTGCTTTAATGCAGTCAGGAAGCCCTACAGTTAACAGTGTAGGGCATCACCTCTACTCTAAGGGATGGTACTCACAGCTCAGCCTTGCAGCAGCCCTGAAGACCTACCTAGGTATGTGTGCTGACCCTAGTAACAAGTGCTATAGCTTATAGGAACACCCTTACTATAGCTTATAGGAACAGACTCTGACCCTAGAGTATGCCATCTCTCACTGTGTTCGGTGAAATGTATGGGCAATTGCAACATAAGTGGTCTAACATGGGGAGCAAGACAATGTGTGAGGGAGAGGAACAGTAAAACATGTGAGATCACCAAGTGGAACAGCTGGGGTAGTTGCAGGTAGTGCTTTATTTTGCCTGTGTCTCTGAGCTATTGTTTTGAACTGTCATTCAAAGAAACACTGCTATCAAAGATCCAGATATTCAGCAGCTTGTACCACGAGCATAGGCAGTGACTCTCTCCTTGGCAGAGAAGTGCCTTTTAGGTTGCCTCCCCTACAAAGCCAAGGTCTCTAAGGGAACAATAATTTTGACCTGTTCCCCGCTAGAGTAATGAACTGAGAATGGGTTTGAATCTGTTACAGTCACCTGTCAAAATTTTCTAGCAAAGCAACAATGTAAGAAATGAGGATTTGCTACATATTCTCTTTCCAAAGTGCAGTACCCTAAAAAGCAGATGAAAAATCCTTTCTACTGAAGTCATCAATTTCTCCTATGTATTTACTACCATTCCTCCCTTTTATCTACACACACAAAACATTTACTGTGTTTTATTCAAGTGCTTCAGAGACATTTCAGAGAATCTCTCATTTACATCAGCAAGATTGTATACTAATTTTCAGTCAGTGGCACCAGTCTCTTTTCCCTCAATAGATTTTATGACAGCTGGAAAGCCTCTGGAGCTTTTGAATCTTTAATTTCAGGGTCCTCCTGAGAGCAAGGAGCACTGAGAAATTTGCATCACGGTGAGGTTGCACGGGTATCACAGATGCAGAGCTAGAAGGCCATCAGATTAAGTAGAAGCAACTAAGTGCATAAATTGGTCTGGAAATCCTTTAGTATAGGAGGTGAGAAATGAGACTACAGGTTCACAGTTTGACTCTAAGATGTGTGACTGAATTTGCAACACCAGCTGTTAATGCAGCACTTCAGCTGGATAGAAATACACTGAGGAAAAGCAGTTTCCATCTTGTATAAATGAGCTTAAACAGTTGTTTCCTCTTTCAGGTTATACCTAGATAACGCTTTCTAAGCACCTCGTTTTAATAGGATCTTGTCTACAGATTAACCACCCTGAAATGCTTGTGCTCCCTCATCAGAAGAGCGTATGCTCCCAACAGCTAGCCTGCAGGCTTTTAAGGATTCCTCTTCCAGCCAGACTAACAGGAGAGACCTGCCACAACAGGCAGCCGGGCAAGCCCTGGCCATGGCAAGGAACAGCCCTTCTTACCGCAACCTGAAATGTGGGGAGAGGAACAGTGCAGGAATGAGCCAAGCCATATGACAGAGGATCATACAGACCATGTGGAGTGATGTAATTATACCACCAAAAGAATGTGTGTTTGGAGCAGAATGATATAGGATGTGGTAACTTTTTTCCAGCTTTATAGCCTTTTCTTGTTCTGTCACCTTCTCATGAGCCTTCCTTTCACTGCATTTTTATAGCTTATGGGAAAGTTTGGAGAAACAAAAATTTTCCTTTCCAACTAGTAAGACTGGCTATCCCACTGACATAGCTCTTGCTTTTTCTCTATCTCATTCCTTTTACTCCTCTAAGTAGGCACTATAGTGTAATTTGAAAAATTCCCTTGAGAGACTCTAGTCCTTCAGTCTGATGGCAAGGCAGCAGAGAGACTGATGGTTTTACAACAGAACTGAATGTGCTGACTGCTAGCTATTTTCCTTAGCTCTTTTCTTTTGCCTTGCATGCAAGTGAATTCAGAAACCTGTTTGCCTGCTTACTTCATCAGGAAGCCCATATCACCACCTCTGAATGCTGCAGCACAAACCTCAGAGGAAGAAATGCTGCAACAACAGAAATGTTGTTTGATTGATTGATTGAGATGTAGTTTTTGGGCTCCAATCTGTAAAACTGCTTGGTATATTCAACTCGTTCTGTCTCCCTTGAAAAGCAGGTTGGGGAGCACTTCCTAAACTCAAGCAAAGTCCATCAGTCATCCAAGCATATTTTTAAAGTAGAAAATACTGAGTAATATCTTATACCATGGTAACTGCATACAGGGACATAGCTTTTTCATAATTTGTAAGAACTGTTAATTGAACCTTTTCTGAGATGCTGCTAGTGCTTGCTCAGGCATTTTGGTCCCGTGAGTACTAGATCCTCAAATACCTCAGTTGTGGAAACCTGGGAACTTCCTGACTTCTAGTTCCAGCTATTTAGCTTCCAGTTCCAACTGTGCCCACCTTCCCATCAGAGTGGATGCCAGCCCTTCTCCCTTCTGCTGCTGAAAGCATGGAAAGTGGTAACACAGGCTGGGCTGAAGCTGTGATGTGTTCCCATCCACTTCACTTAACATAAGAAGTCACCAGCATTCATGTCCCAGGTGATCCAGACAAAGGTGAAGCCAATGTGGTTGTTGTATGAGCATTTGCTCCTTGGGCAAGATGTGCAGAGGGGCGAGTATGGATGTTGGACTGTAGCCAACAGCATGAGGCTGAGCTCAACAAGAGAAAGGGCACAGGCTTTGCAAAGTTGAGGAGACATTTGTATGGTCACATATGACTTGCTCTTTGTTGCATTCCACTGGCCTTGCTTTTCCATCCTGGATGTCATGTTGTACTGCTGTCAGATTTCCCTATGGAGGGAGATAGTAGATCTCTGCAAGACGAAACTCCAACACAACTGACAAGACAGTTCGTGGTATGAATTATCACTGCAAATCTAGCATGGAGAAAATGTTTGAAGAGCACCTCACAAAATCTCCAACTTTCAGATGTTCTTCTGCCCCGCTCCAAACCTCATAATGCCCAGCTTTCATTCACCCTGCAAAACAGCCACTGGGGCCAGCTGCAACACAGCCTGCTCACTATTCTGAGCACTTCAAATTGAAAGACTACGAAAAATAGCAACAGTCTTGAGGTCAACCACGTGTGTCTCATGTGGCCTGGGCGGGTGGCTGTGGCAGGCACTACAGCTGCACCAGGAAGCCTGAGCCCGACTCTCCCTGCCAGACTGGAGGTATAAATCCTTCCCTGGTGCAAGCCACCGGGCCTACACTGGTGCAGGTTGTGCTTTCCTACTGCGTAGAAAGGGTGATGTGTGGGTGGTCTGAGAGTGAGAGCAACTGCTGGGTGACAGGTGAGGCATCCCTTGAGGCCAAGCTCTGCTCCTCAGAGATGATGGGGGAGGGGGATGTGTTGAGGCAGCAGGTAAAATGCAGGAAATAAGAGCAATATCCGTGCAAGAATATTGTGCAATTGGCTGTCTTTCTGCTGAAAGATGTATTTAATTCACTCAGAGAAAAAAATCTCTGTAAGAGGAAATGGTGTTCCCAGAGAGATGCTGTTTTGTCCCTGGAATTATGTAAAGTGAACAAAAATATGTGGCAGCAAGGTCACTCCCTGTGATTTGCTATTTTCTTTGCCTAGAGACTAGAAAAGGTAATTCTATTTCACACAGAGAAAAATTATTTGAAGTCTGCTTCACAGTTCAAAACCAGGCAAAGCAGCAGAGATACTGGAAAAGTCTCGGAAATCAAGCACAGCATACTCTGCAGCTGAAAGTTTATCACTGCAGTTAATGAGGTGTGACTGTTTGCTTTGCTTTAAAGTGACACCATACTTTAGACATTTGAAAAATCCATTTTAGCTCTACAAGTAAATAAAAAACAAGCTATTTTCTCCACACCCTTTCCCTATTTTAAGCAACAGGCTTGTCCCTCTCAATATATCAAATGTGGCAGGCAATGGGTTTCAAGGGTGATGGCTAGAGGAGGAAAATGAAGCAAGGTCATCGAAGAGGTTCAGTGAGGCTGTGGTGGGCCATCAGCTCTGCCTGTGGCACAGTCCATCATGCCACAGTCTGCAGCACAGACATCTCTAGTGCTGCCTTGCTGCTCTGCACAACAGCAGTTGAAATGGAGTGGCTGCAGGCACCGGGAACTACAAACTACCTTGGAAAAGTCAAATGGCCAAACTAGTAAGCGAGAGGAGCTCTCCCTCCTGTCCTTTATGAAAAGATTGAGGACAGCCAGCAGATCACAGGAAGGGTTGGAGCAGCACATGCCTAAGGGGTCATTACCTGCAAGGCAGCCAGAGATAGTCTTTTGCTCTTGACTGAAATACTAAATACCGAAGACACAGAGAGACTATTGATACAAAGTGCTTTGCCATAGAAGAGCTATCATTTTCATTGTCCTATTGTGGTGCAGGCGTCTGGTGACCTTCACAGTATTACATTAAGTATTCAAATTCTTTCCTAGTTTTTAGGAAAGGATGAAACAATCAGATGCCTGTGTGGTATGTGCAGCATAAAAATCTAGATAAAATACTGCTGTCACACTCAAATAATTTTATTCATTTGAAATTGGGTTTCCTTGAATACAGTGTCATGAAATACTCATCTCCTCTTTGAGACAAATCCAGTGGGAGAGGAGATGCTGCAGAGTGGATTAAGCAAGAGATAGCGCTCTAGTCCCAGTTTTTCTCTCTCACTTGGCATCCCTGGGAAGGACAGCATCCCTGTCCTTCTGATTTCTCATTTGTAAAATGGAGATGATAACTGCTCATCTCTCAGGGCCATTATGAAGATTAATGTGTTTACAAAAGCATTTAAAATGCTAAGTACTTTTGGTTCCAGTCCTGTGAGATTGGAAATGCCAGCACTGAGGTGCTGAAAACCTTAACCTCTTGCTAACTCTAGTGAAAACTCTGGCTGCCCAGCACTTTAAAAGAACGAGGACAAAGATGTAATTGCAAAAGTCATGAAATCTCATCCTGCTTTATTTCATAAAATGAGATGTGCACCATGCCGGCATTGTATCTGAAAGGGCAGATAACACAAAAACCCCATTGTTTAATGTCATGCTTAGAAAATTATTGAAGGCTTTGCTGTTGTAATTTGTCTAATGACTGATTCTTGCACCTTTGGCTACAACAGCATTTTTGGCATCAGCATAGAATATAGTTTCAGCCCAGAATTTGCTGTATTTCTTTTAAGCTTTTCAACTGTGACAGTCAATAGACTCTTACCTAGGCACACAAAAACCCCTTGTTTCACTATTACCAACACAGCCAATTTTAGCCACTTTTCTTGCAATATGCATAATAAGTGAAATCAAAACTGAGATCAAAGTTCAAAACCCCCAGTCTTAGCACTTATTAGGAATACTCAGCACTGATGCTTTGCCACACACTCCTTCAGCCAGCCTGTAGGATTAGACAGAGGAACAGTGTATTGAACCTGTATGCAGTAACGTCCCCATGTTACTACCACCTCTTCTAGTCCATGCAGAAGTGGAAGTCACCAGCTTTTGCATCTTTCAGACTTCCTTTCACCAATTCTGTTTTTCACAGTGAGACAAATTAAACAAATTTGAGAAAGACACAGAAACAGGGAGATGAGTGAACCAAAGAAATTAGTGAACCAGGGATAATGGTCTCCTTGAAGACAGTACCTAACTCCTTGGGTAAGGGGAGGGACGTATGTGCCAAGACTGAGATGCGAAACAGGCTGGTGTGCTTTACTGAGAAGCAGAATAATTTCATATGTGAGCAAGACTGGATGCCAACCTGCTGGAAAAGAAGTCTGTTTGTGCAAGGCAGCTGTGTGCAGACAGATGACACATGCTGACATGTCCCATTAAAAGTCAGCTGAAGAACACGGTCATGACTGGTAAGATTTTGTGACAAATTTGTGATCTAATTTTGCATCTGATGCCCAAGACTTCAAATCTGTGTGTACAGGGCATCTGCAGTTTTGTTTTTTTTCTTAATACATCAAATGGGAAATAAATACTAAAGCTGCACACTGTGACTCACTGTTAATACTGATGAAACCCATAAAATGCTAAGTTGTCCTCATATATTTGACAGGCCCTGAAAATGATGGATCAGGAGATGGATCGATGATACTACCCACTTTTACAGCAACACATCTTCCTGCTACGGGTCCTTCGACTGTGGATGACCGTGAGCCAGTACTTGTAACTGCAGGCACTACTGAAAGCAGCTTTGAAATACAGAGTTCTCCAAGTACTGAACTGAATGTTGTGAATGATGAGGACAGCCTAGAAGCAGCAGAACAGTCTGTCTTGATATATGTTGTCCCTGTGGCGCTGCTAGTCCTGTTGATTTTGTTCATCACATTTTTTGTAAGGCATCATAAAAGGAAAAAGTCTAAGCAAGGTAAATTTGTCTTCCTATGCATCAAAAGGCTATTTTTAGGATGTGTTCAACATTAACAGAATGTTATTCTGAGGCATGGGATGCTACATTTAGGATGCCCTTCTCTGATAGTAGTTGCATGTTTGACAAGTAAGAGGGGGATCCTCTCTAGCCAGCAGTCCCTGGCCACACACCTTCTCTTCGGGCAGGAGCTACTTCTGCTTCTTGGCACTTCCTGCTCATGCTGCCACATCCAAGGGAGCCTTGGCATTAATCTCTGGCTCCTGGAAATGCTGAGAATGCTCAGGGATTTAACCGTGTGGCTGCAAACGCTTGTACTGTCTTTATGCTCAACAACTTTATGCAAGGTGAAATTAAAGCTTCTATTTCCCATAGTGCCCACAAGGTAAAGCTGCTTGGAGCACCAATAAAATAAGAACAAGCAAAACCATTTTAAGGAACAATTTTAAGAGCTCCTGATTCCATAGGGTGGTGGCTGCTATGAAAACATCACAGCAATTGAGCTAGATCAGGCTGCCTGGGTGCTGCAGGAGGGTGAGCAATGCTTCAGGAAGGTGCTGTGATCTGTTAATGAAAGAATTGGTGACTTGCAGTGTCAAGCCACAGAAAACAAACGGAGATGTCATATTAAAACCACATAGTTGGTAAGTGAAACTCTGAAATGGTTGTATCAGTATCTCCACATGGCCAGAGCGCAGCTCTAAGCTCATCAGCCTGCAGACAGTGCAACACCTTCAACACAGATTTTAAGTCAAGTTTTCAGGGCACTTTTAGGCTGCATTTGCCAGATCACTGGGTCACCCTCTAACAAACTCTGAATTCACAACCAGGCACCCAGTTATCTATCTGTTTCTGGATGATTGAAATTCAGGTGCACTCTTCAGAGTGTTAGGAAATATGGTGCCTTTCAGGAACACAATCCTGGGATCTCATGCCCTGTGCCAGCCGCTTGGAGCTTGGATTTTGAACATCCTCAAGGCTGGGGCAGATGGCTCTGTGGCTCTGGGGTGGCTCTGCAGTCTGGGAATGTACTGAAACAACTGGGAAGTATCACCCACTGGCAATAATGAATTAAAAATAGGGTGATTTAAGACAGGTTTTTCAGTCACTTGATTCCTGGAGGTGAAGATATTTATCAGAACTAGGTCTGAATTATGTGACACCATTTTTTTCTCCTATCTTTACTTTGTCATGGAGTCATAAGTAGCATTGGATCCCTTTTGACATCTGGCTAGTTCAGCTTCATTTGCCTGAGATCTAATCTGCCATGCAGCCCAATTCCCCCTGCCCTTCTCCCCATGAGTGGCTCTCAGAGTCTCCAGACAGTGCTGGATTGCCTGAGTGTAATCTGTAGCAAAATGTCCCAGTGCTTCCAGTAAACAATTTTTTTGCAGAAGCAGTTCCTTTTCAGGATTCTGTTTCCCTCACCACTTATTTTGCTCTGGGAAGTGTGCATCTGCCCTGTCCTGCCCACTGCAACACTAACACTGGGCTTCCTCCCAGCATGGCTGAGCTAATAATGAGCTGCTTTTAGATTTGAAATAATGAGTTCCTCTGAAAATTACAAACAGGATGTTTTGTCTTTCATCTGCAATTTAGTTCTCATGCCTTCTGAAAAAGCAACTTGTTTTACTTGACTCTATTCAAGACTTGCATGCAGTCTGGACCCTGTAAATACAATGGGGTATATATCATGCAGCACTATGAACACCAACTTTCTTCTTTTCCAGATGAGCTGGGAAGCGAAAATGTGAAAAGGTAAATTTTATGCATATCATCCTTTTAAAAAAAATTCTTTTACTCTAACCTTTGTCTCTTTCACTGCCTCTTTTAATTTAGCTCTACACTGAATACCATTACCTTTTGCCATCAATTCAACCCGCTATCTCAACAGGCGGCTAAAGTGAAGTACTTGGCTGAAGGTATAAGACTAGAGCAGGAGAACAAAAGTTAGTGGTGACTGAGGCAAGCGTTGCCCCACAGATACCTACAGCCCACAGCCCCTGCTGTGCCTGCTCTCGGCACCTCCTGCTCCATCAGCCAAAAGATGTACAAGGTGCCCTGTGAGCAAAGGGGATTGGGTCCCAGGCTCATCACAGGCTTTTACTATTCAGAATAAGCTCTGTGTCTTGCTCCCCTGTTTTTCAAGTTTGTCTTCTTACTCAGAGGTGAGGCAGAAAGGCTTGCCTGGCTGCCATGGGAGCAATGCCTTAGCTGCCTGGAAAACAAGACAGTAGCTGTGTGGCTCTTATCAGAATGATAATTTTTATTGTTACCTTTTCTTGAGCTCCATCTTGCTAATCAATGTTGAAAGTTTACAAATTGGCTCTAGGAGGAAAAGTAAAAAGGCTTTTTTGCTAAAAATATTTTTCCTATCATATGACTGCAGGAATGATAAGCAAAAGGAAGCTAAGCAGAGGCATTTAAATAAATCCAGCTACTCCACTCATGACCTTTCCTTTTGAAGTCACTGCAAATGTCAGTCACAGCTATGATGAAACTTTAGGCCTTCAGCTTTTAATACTGGAGCAATGGGACTTCTGTCATGTATTCCAGGAGGGTAGCGCCAAACTATTTTACTTTTTTTTTAGTTTTCTATTTACAGCAGGGACAGTTTTCAAGAAGCTGCAGTGATCCTGTGTTCTGGCATGCCCCTGGCTGCACTATCTGAGTCCCTCTGCATGTTATGTCTCAGCCAGCCCTACCTCTGCCCGGGACTGGCATCTCCGGGCCGCTCCCTCGCATCTGTTTATGGCCATTTGGTTCACACCCATTGGGCTGACATCTTCTCAGATTACTAGGCAAGGATGGCTTTCCAGAGTTAATACATGTGTGTGGAATTATAAGAGATACAAAATATACAAAATTACTACATTATAAATTGTTTGAATTAAGCATTTTGTGTAATGCTTTTTTCCCTCCTCTCTTCTCTCAAGTCCTATTTTTGAAGAAGACACGCCCTCTGTTATGGAGATAGAAATGGAAGAGCTTGATAAGTGGATGAACAGCATGAACAAAAATGGTACACGGTAACCCCTCTACTCCATCCTCCCTCTCTTGCCTGCTGACGTAGATCCCATGCACAGAAAAATCAATGGAAGGCGTTTTGTATGCGTATCACTGCTTTTCCTACAATGTTTTCAGTTGTGCTCTTGGCTCCCTCCTACTAAAATAACTGAACAAATGTCGGGGGTAGAATTTTTCAGAGGAGTATTTTAGTTTGTGTGGGTGTTTATTTTTAATATGTGATGGAATCTCATAAATGTTTTCAGTTTGCAGTAGACATTTCTATTAAAAACACCTATAGCTGTGAATGTTATTTATATTTTTGAATACACACTTTTAATGCTAAATACTACTTTCTCTGAAGCATCTAGTCCTTTCAGTCTCCGGAATTTCTACAGTTTTGTGCTCCACTTTGAGGTACTGTAGCAGAAATATGCATTTGCTTGTAGTTCAGACCACCATTTATTTAAAATCGCTGCCAGGAACTTATGAATATGTCCTTCCCCTCCCTTGCAAGACAATCAGCCCATGGAGCAATTAGAACATGCAGTAACTTCCAGCAGCAGCATCTTCAGCTCCCTTCTCAGTTACTTCTAAATATCTTGCATTTCCCCCCCCATCTTCCTCCCAGGTGAATTCCCCAGTCAAAATCTCTAAGGGGTCTGCATTGTGCTTCAAGGTCACCTCAAAAATTGCAGGCCTTTGGTAAGCCATGAGTTAACCAAGGCCTGATTTTGAACCATGAACAGCTTTTCACTGGCTAGGAAATGCTGAAACACTGATATTTTCTTCATTGCTGGTCCCTTGCTTTCTATCCAAATGGCTCATTTGCCTGACCTACTAGGCATGCTTTGTTTTTCAGGACATAAAGCTCTTTGGAGCATTTCTTTGCATTAGCACAGTGCTCCACATGATGGGGCTTTGACCTTCGCGGTCTGTAAGCTCTTGTAGAAAACATGTGTTAAGTGGCAGTAATGAAAGAGAGGCATTAAGTGTACTACATGAGAAAATAGTGGTGTAAAATATATTCAAAAATTTTGTGGAGAGAAGGGAGCACATATTTTAGATATTTTTGTGTGTGTGCGTGTTAGTGTTCCCTAAATTCCAGCCCCAAATTCCCAGCTGGACTACAAAGCCTAGGTGCAACTATCAGCAGTGGAAGATTAACAAACAACCCTCCCCATGGCAGTTTGTAGGAGACAGTTCTCAAAAGTAGTTAATTTTTATCGGTGTACATAAATAACTGGAATATAGATAATAAATAAAGAGAAGGAGGTGTAAGATTTTTGCTACGATGACCATGCAAATAAAAGGGTGCAGAAGTGCATCTGCAGATCTATATTCTAGAGTGACTGCATGATAAAAGTTGATACATTTTTGAAATAAAAGTGGAAGAACTGCCAAGAGTAATTATAGTTTTGTTTCTTACCCTGTTCCAGGTGACTGTGAATGTTTGCCTACTGTAAGAGAAGAAGAAAAAGAATCAGTTGCCAACCCAAGGTACTTTAATTCATTATATTATTTGCAGGAATACTATCAATGTCATTCTAAAATAATCTACTTTTTGTATGCAATTACAGAGTTATTCTTTGGTCTATTTAAGTTTTACAATTTTTATATTTAGGGACTTTGACTTAAACAAAAGGCTTCACACTCTTATTTCTAAACAGGTCTCTTCCTGTAAACTGCAGTGCTAAATAATATTGCAGTTGTAGAGTGGTGCAAGACAGACAACCAGATGGCACAGATGGAGTTTCACTCACTGATCAGACTTTAATCACAGTTTCCCAAGGTGTTAATACAAGCATTCAGCATAGCTTCCTTGGCACTCTTCACCGCAGGCACCCAGTTCCCCTCTGCCACTTGGTGCCTATAGGTTCTTGGGAACCACTGCCAGATGTTTTGGCTGGAGCTGTGACCTGACAGACAGGGACTTGCCTGACTCCAAGAGAAAAACAAGAATGAGAAACATGAAGCACCTTCCCAGTGCCCCTTGCAGAATGCCCCCAGAGCTGGCACTAGTTGATAGTCCAAGCAGAGATCCCAGTGGGATGCAAAACCGCAATCCTGACAGCTTGTAAACTTAAAATCTTTCTGGTTGGTTTCCTCAGGATTTGGGCCAGAACTCCTAACCCCTCACAATTTCCCCTAATTAAAAATTCTGATTCCAGCTGGAAACAAGAGGCTGTACATTGCCCTTGCCTGCACCCTTGTGTTGCAGCTGCATTTTGAGGAGTGGGCAAAGCAGCTCCTCTGTGCCAGTTTATGATAACAAACAAGCCATCTTGCCAAGAAAATTCCCCGGTGCAGTGGAAGCAGTGAAGCAATCAGGCAAGGCCAGGAGCAGGGAGAGGACCTAGGTCTTCTGCTTCCCATGGCACCAGATAACTCAGCTGAACATGCCTCTCTGACAGAATTGCACCTCCCACTGTAGACTGTTATAATATTCCAATCCTCTTTTCTGAATTTCCTTGCTCAGGAGTGAAATAGGGATGTTAAATCACCACTGCTGCAGAGTTTGCAACTCAGTTGCTCCAAAGCTGCAGCTTCAGGGGAATTTTTGGATGGGGCTTGTCCACTACAGCCATTTGTTTTTAAAAGGTTTCTTCTTACACCTACTGCAAGTGAAATTGTTGTTGTTTTAGTTTAGTTTTGTTTTTAAAAAAAAGCTTAGATTCTAGGTTCCAGATGCAAGCAAGCACATTAATTTTACCCTTCGCAACTGGAAAAGATCCTGAATTCGTTAGCTCTCTGGGTCTTCACTTCCTGCTGCTAAATGATATCTCAGAGTGGGGAAATTGTTAAGGAGAGGCAGCTGCACAGTGGTTCTCTAAAAGCAGATTTGCTGAGCATACCAGTGACTTTAGCAGGGAGTATAGGACAAAGGATGCTTGAGCCATAGGCTAACACCAGCAGAAGTCAATCTGTAAAAGGCTTTTTAGGCACAACATCACCCTTAGCACTGAGTTTACTTTCCAGACCTTTGACAACTCATTTAAAGAAAAAAAAAAAAAAATTCATCATCATGACCTACCAGCTTGAGCTGACATTTTAAATGCCATCCTTGCTAAAGGAGGGCTTTTGTACTGGATTTACATTAACCCCATCAGAAGAAAGGGGTTTTGCTCCTGGCTATCAAAAGGCATCTTTGAGCTACACTCTACCTCAAGTGCCTCCCCCTGTAAAACAGAGTTATTTCAGAACACTATAGTGAGGCTTAAGCCTTGATACAAAAAAGCAACCCTGTACAGTTAAGTATGCTTCAGTCAGAGCAAAGGCACACACATTATTTAAGCAAATTTTCTTGTGAATGGTATCTTAGAAACAGATTGTAGAGAAATTCATGCCTCTAAGTTGTAGAAAGGCAAAGAAATGCAAATAAAAATAGGAGATTTATCTCAAACATTCAGAGCTGCTCAGGCAAAGGATATTAGTTGAATACAAAGTCCACAAATATTAGATTCAATTTCAGAATCTGAAAGACTTCTTAAAAAAATTCTACTCAAGTTAGGGTAATTTCTTCTTTAGATTTTATTGATATTTCAGTTTGGGAAACATCTCAGGCTACACTGAACAGACATGATGTTTTCTTGCTTCATGAAGATGCTGGAAGGAAGTTGATCAAGACCCAAATGTTTTGTATTATGAATGATTTTTATATAATTTTGAAAACATACGAAACAACATATCAGTAATAATACTTTGGCATTTTCAGAATGAAAGTTGTTCCAAAACTACTTTTCAGAGGAAGTGAATTTTTAATATAAAAATTTTTTAAAATTTAAAGAACAGAAGTGCGTGGTGGTAAATATTTCTAAGTTGAGTGTTTCTTTTACCTCAAAACTACTTCTTCAAATTTCATTTCACATGAAATTTTGAAATACGCTTCATTTCAATGTGGAAAGTCATTTCAAGTGGTGGGATTTCTGGGTAAACAAACAAAAAAAATTACTTCCTGTTTATTTCTGCAATTGAAAATTATCAGCCCAAGATCTGCTGCTTTTCCAACCAAATTCTTAGATGAATAAATAATGTCAGAAAGAGAAGTACATACAGATAAAATAGATGCTTTCAGCAGCTCTTTTGAACAAGGGAAGTGAAAGACTAAGAATTAAAATGAAACAAAGCTATTATTATGGCAAAATTTGTACTCATGAGCATAAAGGCTGCACATTTGTGCACAGAAGGCAAGATAGGACAGCCTGGGCTCCCTGGTAAATGGAGGTCACCTACCTTGGCCTTGTAGGCTAAGTTACAAATATGTGTACATAGACATTTTCAAAATTTATATACACTTTTCAAAATATATATTTGAAATAAAAACTCTTGCCTTTGAAACCTAGGGCTACAATCCTGATTGTGCCTGAGCACAGAATTGCAAAACCTCCCCAGCTGCCCTGGGCCAGGGCTCCTATCCTATGCATGCAGGAGGGGAGCAAGCAGTAGGCACAGGGGCAGCAGGCAAGGGCTGATGCTCTGTGGTGCACAAACAGGTACAAGTCCAGTCTTCCTTCTAGGGACCTTTACTGTCCCAGCAAAATCAGTGCAGCTTGTCCCCTTCACAGCATGGGTCATTGTAGGGTGTGGAGTACAAGCAATCCCCCAGTACTGTATCACCTGAGAGATTTGGTTTGCCGTGGGTACTGCTGGGCACCTCCCTAGTCTCTCTCTCTGAAAAAGGATGACTCCTTCTTATGGAGAGATGTTTTGGGTGGGTGATAAGTTGATACACAAAGAAGTACTGCATTCCCAGGATGTGCCTCAATTTGGCAAGAGACTTCAGAAAACATGTAAAATATTAAGATTATGAGCGGCTGTTTTAGCTTCAGAGGTGGTTTAAAACCCTGCTGTTATCCCTGCTGCCTGAAATCAAATCAGCCAATATAAGATGTCACATTTTTAATGTTGGCATGAGGCAAACATTAAAAGAAAGTGCTAGGGAGCAAGCCACTTGGGCAGAAACCCGTGGGACAAAGAGAAAATGCACCTGTTATGAGGTCAGATGGAAACCAGAAATTCCATCTGTAGAAAGTTATCCTCAGCTGTGGAAAGAGGGCCTGGAGCAGGAGAAAGGCTGTGCTGGGCAGCCACGAACCATACAGGAATCAGAGCAGCCCTCGCTGCCAGCATCTGGCAGATGAGATTGGTTCATCCATCACATGAGTGACAGATTTATTTTCTGGTAACACCTTCTCATGAACTCTAGAGATACTCTTGCATGTTATTTCCTGCTGAAACAACTAAGCCAGCAACATGACACTGGTGGTTTTTTCTTTTCCATGTATACACAGTGATGGTGAATCATGAAGTCCTCAGAACAGCAAGGAACTGGCTAAAGGGAAGCAGCACAAAAGCTCATCATCCCCCAGATATTGGAAGAATTGGATTTAAATATAATTCATCTCAAAAGGCCAGAGAAGCAAATGCTTTTGTTGTGTCCTGCTTTATATGGTCTTCAGAAAGGAAACATCACCAAGGAAAGAGAAGAAAAGAAAAAGAGAAGGAAAAAGAAAAGAAAAAAAGAAAAGAAAAAAAGAAAAGGAAAGCACTGTAGCAAGATTAGGGACTGATTTAAATTCTTTCTGCAATGAGATTCACCACAAATCAAGAGAAACCTCCATTTTACTCCTGCTAAAAGTTCTCAGAGTACTCCATGTTTCTGTCTAGTTTTGCAGTTGTGTATTGTGCAGCACTTAAAACCACTTCTGTTCCAGGTTTGGTGGGTTTCTTTGTTTTGGTTTGGTTTTGTGAGTGTTTGTTTTAGTGTCCATAATTCTGGACTGCCCTAGTGGATGTGAAGCTCATGCCTATGCAATGTTTATTTCTCAATTTGCTTTTTCTGAAGGGTGCACTGATTTGCACAGAGCTGCTGCTGGGGAGGTACCGGGCTAGGACTGACAGACCAGCTCTGAGGACAGACAGCAGCTGAAAAGCCTCTCAAAGGAATAGCCAGAAGCGGCTGCAGCCCAGTGAGGGCATGGATTCTGTAGAGTGCTTTTTGGTTTTCAGATTAAAGGCACTGTAAAAGTGAAAAGTATTATTTTGAGACTGCCTTTCAGTTTGTTATCTACACAGAAGAGCGCCCTGGGCTAGTTCTCCACATGTAACTCTCCTTCCTGCCCAGGGCTGTTCTCTAACCACCTACTTTAGGAATATTCAACTGAAAAACATTTCTTTTTTAAAAAAATGAGTGAGGTTGAAAAATTGAACAATTCAGTACTCACATCAAATACAGGTTTAGATAAGTATGTGTTATACATAACTACTTGGTCAAGGTTTTCAGATGCAGGAGGTTTTCTGCTGCTTCTGTTTTTAAATACTGGGCCTGCAATATCTGAAAGACATGGACTTCTAAGTGTGCTCAGCCACCTTTAGTTACACTACAAAAAATCAGACTCCTGGGATACCTGAAGGTGGGAATAAGAATGTTGCAACTGTGTCCATTGATTTTAGATAGCATGTCTCATAGGGATGTAGCTTAAATGTGTAACACACATAGGAGTGCATCCTTATCTGGGCAAAGCTTCCCTTGCCTTATTTAAAATAGTAAATTCACATCCTACCGTATCTTATATCCTACTCTATCATATCCTACCTACCCTCATCTTCTGTTTAAATATGTAATGTCTCCACTCTATACATGTTGCATATGATCAGTTTTGTTTTGCCTGCAAATAATTCACTAAGTTAGCATGCACAGCTGGATTAAAGAGAGAAAACAAATGCCCCAAGCCTCTGTGATAGCATCTAAGTGTCACCAACAGGTGACAAATACAGAGGATGGTTCTGCTTTGTGAATAATTAAAGACATGTCAAAAGAGAAGGAGAAAATATTTAGAGCAAACCGTATTCATTCATTACTGATTATTACTTGATTAGTAATTTCCTCAAAGAATAAAAGATTTCTTCATTGTTCCAAGACAATTTATTGCAAATATTGCATTTAGTAGATGAGTGATGGTAAACAAATTTTCCCTGCTTGGATGATTTTTAACTTTGAAAAAAGTGTTTTAAGTTCATCTTTCAGAACTTTTTTTAAAAACATTTCCACTATTTCCTGACAGTAAAAAACCCATTCTGTAGAACACTGGTTTAAAATAATGCAGTCACAAGGGGAAGAAAAAGTGAAAGACTGAAAATTAGAAAATTTTTAAAAATGGAAGTAGATATTTTCCAGTAGCAGCTTTGTTAGCAACTTCTTTCTGACAGACAAAGATGTTTTGCTCAGATTTCCTACAATTTGCAAATCAGTAACGTGAAGATGCCCAAACCAGAGAGACTGGTTTTTTTAAAGGTAGAAGTTAAAAAGATGCATTTTAAGACCATTACCAGATGTGTGGTTGGAGGGCAGCCAGTGGGACCCAGCAGTTCCACTGGGACAACACCAGTGTCCAGTGGTGACTCTCAGCACACCTTGCTCCACTCCACACAGTTCCATGTCCAACAGCCACTGCCTTCTCCCTGATGGGAGCTGAAGCAAAAAATAGGAGTCTTTGCCTTTTTTTTTTTTTTTTTTTTTTTTTTTTTGGTGCTTTTGAAAATTAACTGACCCCCAAAGGTAACATTGTATGGCACAACTCAATTCTGTCACAATGGTGATCCATCACCCTGTCCAAGCCACACATTGACAATAGTGCAATGCACTAACTCAGTTTGCTGTGGTGTTTGAAAAGAACCTGTGTTGTGCATGTTGATAGTTTTGGATTAATATTAATTCTATATGGTCCTTCTGCCAGATAAAAGGCTGCACAATTCCAAGAAAGTTTCTCAGAGATTTATTTTTACTTATATATTTTATTTTTCAAGTTTACCTTGACTGAATATATTTTCTGTAAACTTATGCCATTAAGCATTAATTCTTATTCCAGTGTTCATGATTAATCAATCTCTATATAAAGCTTTAAAATCAATTTTGTCCAGAACTAATATCTAGGTTAGATCTTTATAATTATTCATGGTATGTCACTTACCCTGTCTAAAATCTGGCATGCTAGAGAATTTATTTGCCTCTTCAGGAACTTTCTAGGCATTAAAAAATACAAAAGAATGCTTTCAGCATTTTCTTGGACATTTCTGATAGCAATTTTCTCTATCTGCTCATTTTTAAAAGTACAAACTTAATATGTGCTGAGTTACTATTGAAAAATACACCATTCTGTCAAATCTCACCTGTCATCAGGTCCTGTCCTCTCTGTGTGAAACAGACCAAGGGTCAGGTAATTTGCATTTCAGTATAGTTACGGATATTTCTAATAGATGCCCTCAGTGCTAGACAAATACAATTTCTAGTACTTCTTTTTTCTCTGAACATTTTTACATCATTGTTACTCTTTCCCTAGCCCTAAGCTATGGAGGGGATCACTCATTCACCCGACTCCTTAGCCCAACTCTGCACTGCTCTATTTCACCCTATTGCTCTTTCTCTTTGAGCATAATTTTCACACTGAGGTCTGCATTTGCCACGGCCACTGCCCAGCACCCACTCACTCGCTTACAGCCAAGCCTTTCTGTGAACACTGGGTTCAGGGGTGCAGCTTCACCATGGGCACTGCTTTGGCTCCTCTCCTCCCTCACCCCATTTGGTATTTTCCTCTTCTGCCCTCCTGTGTGCCCCTTGCTCTCCTGTTTGTTTTACACTTGTCATCAATTGTTCCTGGTCATTTCCTTTACCACAGTTTTGGCTTAGTATTTTAATTTTGTAGGTGGATTGAATTACAGGCGATTTAGACCATTTCACATCTACACTAATATAGGCAAAAGATCATAATATTCCAGTTAATGAGTATTAACTTTACACCTTCTGCTGATGTGCCTTCACTTTCCCAAAATGATTCACACAGTCAAGTCCTCTAATCCACAAAACAAAAAGGAGAACAGACAGCAGATAAGATAGCAGCAGACTCTAGAAATTATTTTATCACCACGCACTACACAGTATCTAAGCCTCTGTTGTAATATCCTCATTGTTGGCCTGATCTGAGCCAACCCATCTCACCATCATCTTGCAACATCTACCAGTGACTGATAATTCAAGTTATCCTCCCTCAGTAGAAAATGAGAAAAAGCATGTAAACAGAAAGTCTCATCCACTACGTATTGTTCTAAGATGTTTAGCAAATATGATGATCCTTAAGGAACTGTTACCTCTTCTTCAATTTTCTCCAATAATTTCAGTAGTTATCCAGCACTTCAAGGAAAATTTGATATCTAATTTACAGTGTGAGGCCATTTTATCCTGCAGAAAAGCAACCGATCCAAAGAAGAATTTGTTTGAGAAATACATAGATAATAAGAAGGGTAATTAAGAACCAACATCTCTCCTACATATGCTAAAAATCAGTATCTTAACAAAATAGAAATAACTCCTGCATGAAGTTACAAACATAAGGTTGCTGACATTGCCAGCACTTATATTAATTCCGTAAGTGTCCTGCACTTACAAAGCACATAATGCTAACATTTAGCGCAGAGAAAGGAACTTTCTTTTAATTTCTAGGTAATTATAAGTCATATATTCATAGATAACTCTCCTCTGAGATTAAAAAAATAATTTTTTTTGTAAAGCTAAACTCATTGAGGGGCTATAAAATGAACTTTTGTTAACTTTCTGATATAAGATTGCTGTATATTGAACTGTTTTACCAAATGGCTGTTCCAAATGATTTTGTAATGTAAATATTTGAAAGTCACAATGTTACTTAATTGTATATAAGAATTTAAAATTTTAAACAACTTGTTCTAATAAAGTTTTTAGTGTTTACAGGTTCTGTTTTTCCCACAGTCCTGCTAATCCACTCAAGTTAATGGGGGCTAATTACTTGTTAACGATATCACAATTACTCAGGCCTTAGAAGATGCACACAGCTGTATATGGTACATAGATATCTTACTCTCTTCAGCTCTCTAAAGTTCAGGCAAAAAAGCCTAAAAAACAAAATAGAGCTGCATTATATTTAATTTTATTTTTGTTGCGGTATTTCAGATTGTTTATATCAATAGACCAATTCTGACTCCAGGGAAACTAGTGAATTACTCCCATGATTTGTCCTTGGGTGGCTGTTGCCATCTTCCTGTAATGATCAATTATTTCACAGGTTATTTCAGTTAAAACACTAAAATGGGAGTCTCCAAGTTCATAGGCCTGCTAAAGTAATTTTCAGTGGATTTAAGGGAAAAGGAAGGAAAAAAAAAGACGAAAAAGAGAGATGTATTTCCAGATAGAGATCTAGAAAAGATTAATAAAATAAAGTATTACTTTTGTCTGTTTTTGCAACAGACAATTTCATTAGAGAGGAGTATAATGGCCTGGGGGTATCCAGAAACCTTGAGACAGTGTTTATTCTATTTAATGCTTTGAATGTTCAAACAAGATCAATACAAGAGCATCACAGCAATGGCCAGGCAGAAACTAGTTACCTCTTTCTCTCTCTTTCCTAAACATCACATCAGCCACACACTGGTCAAAAGCCCAGACTTAGAAATCTGCATTTTGGGGCAATGTTTGTCAGGTTCTCAAGGGAGGTGTAAAAGAGGAGATGACTACATAGTCCCAGAGAGTGTTGTGACTCCTTGTGACTCCTTGAGGAGTATCACAGAGTTACTCCCCTGTCTCCAGGCACTTGCTCTTTCCCCACTCTGCCCCTGTGAGTACCATCATGCTGACCCACAGACCAGGGGCTCCTCAAATGTGCACTAAAGGAAGGCTCGAAGGGGTCGTAGGAGAACTGGTTTGGCAAGGGGTTTGAGGGGTGAGCAAAGGACATCCTGCACCAACATCATCAGCAACACACATGGAAATGCATCCTGAGCACTTACTCTCTGCTTTGGCTTTAAGAATAGCTGAAGTCGTACTTTGTGTGAATATCAGTGTCAAGATACAGTAGCAGCATGGCCTGACACGACAGCAAAAGACAACACCGGCTACAGACTCCCATGCCCTTCCAATGAGATTGCTTCAGGTCTAGTTCTGTACTGGATCTGTACTGTACTGAGTTCTCTGGCCTCATTATGAGTAGGATCTCACAAGTGCAGTAAATGATTCTAAACAGGTGAATTATGCACCAAAGCAGCGTCTTTCCAGGCAGTAGCTGGAATCTTGCCCAGCTCTCGGTAAAGGAGCATTTTTGGTTTGCTGGGGTCTCTCCTGCTCATACCTCGGCTCAGGGCACCCACTTTGCTCTCTCTGCCTAGATGCATCCAGCTCTGGTCCGAAACGATCCTGTGACTGCCACCCCCAGGAGGCAGTCCTGACCTGCAGCTGGAGAAGTGCATCTCCTCCATCGAACCGTGACTCGGATTGCTGAGAGAAGGAGCCCGGGGCTGGAGCAGTTTGCCTTGGTAGCAGTGCATTCAGCAAGGGGTAGGAGAGGGGGAATGTACTTTCCCCAGGACACAGTGGATTACCCGCTTTGCTCCCCAGGGTTTGGCCCAGGGTCAGTACCAAGGGAGTGAACCAAAGGGGTACCCAACACTGTGACGAGCAGCACTTCCCTTCACTCTGGGGCCTCGCTGCTGCTGTGGGGCTCCTGTAAGGGTGATCGCCCCAGGGCATGAGGCTGCTCAAAGCCGCAGCCAGAGGAAAGCTCTTCCCAAGAGAGGGTCACCCACAGACTAGACCTACATGGGAATGTGCGGTTTTGACACCCACAGCACACCAGAGCTGTATAATCTTCAGCCTGACCTTTTCAGCCTGACTAGTCGTGCAGACCAGTCCAAATTATACAAGAATATGCCTGTTAAAGCATTGAAAATTATACATACAGTTTGTATTTTGACCATTTTCCTCTAGCAGGACTTCAGTACAGACTGCAAGGCTGGGTTTGATTCTTTAACTGCAGCATTTTCTTTCTCAATATATTAACTTAAATAAATCCTAACATTTTACAGCAAAATAGGGGCAGTTTAAGAAAGAGCAGAAATATATAAACCTTGTACTGCCTGGAATAAATACAAGCTTGGGGGGGGTGGGGGGGGGGGAATAAATACTTCTTATCCACTAGGCTGTATGGTGTTGGTATAGGAAGTTAAAGCAGAAGAAATCACAGAGCAACTTCCAGGACCAGGTTTTAGGAAGCCTTGTTTCTTTCAGTCACTATACAGCCAGACGTATCAAAGAGGTCTGGCTTTATTCAGAGGGAAAATAGGACTCATGGAACAGTACAGAGGAAATCTCTCTGACGTGGCTTATCCAATGACAATGCTATAGGGCTACAATAGCAATGGTATAGGTGCAATGAGCTTCACTGCCTGGGGAGCTGTGACCGCCAGAGTATGCAGCTAAAAGGGGTAATGCAGGAGAAATAATTCAGTGGATATATAATAAGGAGTTTATAACCCTAGAGGAAAAACAAGGATTTGTACAGCCATGCATTAGCTGGATTCACAGAAGAGATTTATTTTTAGAAAACACATGAACAGTGAAAGGCCTCTTTGCTGAAATTTAAATGCTAAAGGTTAACTATACTGCTAACACTTAAATTAACCAGAGACCATTTTTTCCAGTTTTCAGTATTGTGAACAGCTTTGTAGGAAAACTTGAAAATATAAGAGCAGAACTTGTCCACTCATAAAACACCATAGTCTAAAAAGGACAGATCCTTGTGTTACCTCACTTGAGCCAAATCACTGAACTGAAAGCACAAACCAGAAGGAGGCATGAATTGAAGTATTATCCTTGTGCATTCCAGGAGCACGGGAAGAGCTGAGGTCTGGGGGAGGACTCGTAGGTCCAGGCAGGCAGCACACTAAACTAGCTCCTCTCTGTTTTATTTATTTTGCACAGAGTGCATCTATTCTGTGAACACAAGACTAGTCACAGGACCCTCAAGTTATTACTATTTATGGATATACATGTTAGCATAAAATACTACCAGGCCCAAACTTCTCCCTCAGTTTTTGATGAAGAGTTATTTATCTATTAATAATTAGGTTTAATGCTCCCATATACTAGACTTCAGAACTTGTTTACACCACTTCATGCCAAAGCTTTAAATGTGTTAAAGGGGAAGTTCATTATTTTTGATTTATAATTATCTATGACAAGACAGATCTTAGACAAGAGCAGAAGAGAGCGGGAAATTATCTACTCATCCTCTGTTTATGCAACTACTACAAAGAGGCATGTGATGGCTTTGGCCTCAATCCAGCTACCATTCATCTCTATAGAATGGTACAAGAATCACACAAGAATTACAAAACCCTTTTTTGTCTTTAACTTACTCAGGTGTAGATAGGCCATTGCTCTCGGTCTACAAAGAACCCAAGATGGTGCCTCATGGCCAATGAGCTATCAAGTGACAGAACAAGAAATTTTGTTGATGTATGGCATTATTGTTCTCCTGAAAATAAATTTTCCTGTAGACTCAGTGATTCATTTCCCTCCCATCCCCGTGTCATTAACAATCAACTGGGAAAGTCAACTACACTTGTGTACCTCTGGGAAACCTAAGACAAAAAAGAATCCAAACCAAAAAAACAAACAAAAATCCTCCCAAACCAGAAAATCCAATCTAAAATAACCAAATCAACCAAAACTTGTTTAAAATCAGTAACACTTGACAGTTAAGTTATGCCAGCTCTGGAGCCAATTTGGTCCCTGATGCAACCCCTGTGGCCCAAGCAGGGGTTCCCCAGCAGCAGCTCCCTTGTCTGCTCCTGATGCCCAGGCAGGGCTGCTCCAAGGACTCACCAGCCTGGTGGGGTTTCGGCAAGTGCCTCCACACCCCAGCCAGTCCCAGACCCCCTCAAGCTCCAACCCTGAAGCACGGTGGCAAATATGACTTGACAAGCAAGCCTTGGCAGAGTCCCTGCCTGGATCACTGCATCCCATCTCTGCCTGCCCCCATTCATTAAACCTCACAAAGGCATGGAGCAGTGGGGAGTTTGTCCCCATAGGAGACACACTGGTTGGACATCTACAGTTTTATTATTAAGGTCTTTTCCACATTACATTGAAGATTCAAAGTAGTTTGTAAGTCTTTGCCCTACCCAGTATATATGTGTTTTTTCCTCCTCCCAGTCTATTAAAGATGCCACGTACAAAAGCCTAATGATTTCTTCCTCTCTTCTAGAAATCCTTTTCAGAGTTTTGACCTCATCCACACACATAAGTGTTTTATTCCCAGTAGCTGCTAGTCTCATTACCCTTGCCTTACTTTGAACAACAAATTTATGGTTTTGTTTGCTGCTTTCTTGCATGCAATTCTGTGCCTTATTTATTTTCCTGATGTTTCTCTGCCTGCTGTCTTAACACAGTCCTTGATCCTAGACAGACACGGCCTGCATCTTTTTGCTTCCAAAAAAATCACTTCCCCTAGTGATTTTCCAGCAATAAACCTCCAACCTTTTTCAGATTAACATGAAAATTAACATATATTGTTTTTACTTCCAGTCCGCATATTCTTGCATTTGTGCATACAAAATATTTGACATGTGAATGTAAAGCTGAAATTAAAAATAATAAAACAAGTTAATTGTTTGCATCCTCCCATCCATTCTAAACTACATTTATAGAATTTATTCCCTTACTACATGAGCATCTTGCTCCCTGGCTCCTAACCCGGCTGCCTTATAAATATAACAAAGCTTTCCTCCTGGCACAGTTTGCTGCTCTGTTTTTCTTCCCCTTTCACCTCACTCTGCAACCAGATTATCCATAGGGAGTGGCACAGGGCTGCAGCAGGGAGCTTTGGCTGTCTCTTCAGGCAGTAGGGGATAATTCAGAGCAGGATGGAGTCTGTGCCAGGTTATACTGGGGCTGAGTTTACTCCTTTTAGGTTTGAACTGGAGAGAAGCAGAAATATGGCTTAAAGCTCTGTCACTCCACCCATGCAAAAGATACTGAAATCACTACCCACTTGTGAATTCAATTCATCATTTTTTCTGAGACAAAGACAATTGAAGCATTATACCACCCCCTTCCCCAAGGCAAGGTCACCTCCCGTTGCTGCAGTGTGGTGATTTTCCAGCTGCACCCCTGCCCTCCTGGGCAGCCAGGGTGGGTGCACCTTCCAGAGTAGGGCAGCACACCTCCTCTCGCCCAACCCAAAAGCTTCAGCACCTGATCTGTCAGTGCTGGGAATTACTGACAGGATTCAGCCTGAGCAGCTAAGAGTGGCAGAGAGAACATTTTAAATTTGCAGCATCAGCAGCATTTGAAAGACACAGTCACAGGATGTCTATAAACATATAGGGAGAAGAAGATCTTTATACACAGATGGCAAAAGCATGGTTAGGTCTGTACTCATAATTAGTTTTAAGATAAAGCCAACAGGGTTGTTACTCTTTTCCAGTTAAATCTACACATTCTCAATCCCAAGATCATGCCCAAACCAATGTGTTTTAGGTAGAGGCAAATGTGTCCACTGCTGAAGGCAGTGGGCAGTTAACGCAAGGGAAATACTGGGATGGGGATAGGTGGGAAGACAAGGCTGGCTGAGTTCACATCCAAAAGGCAGTGTGCAGAAAGACCCTGGTGTAATAGCCCAGGAGAAGAGGGAGGGGAAAAGCAAGAGCCAAAAAATCCAAATGCTGTCTCAATAAATTCTTATTCCATAAAAAGGCACAGAAATTAGATGACATCTACACATCATGATAGCTTCCTTTATATATAGGCATGTAGTTTCTAGTGACTGATAGAAAGTAAGCAGAGCAGTTGCTAATTTTATTGTGGAAAAAAACCCCCAGAACAACACAGTGATTTCAAATTGTTCAGTCTGAAAGTGACTAACACAGAAACAGAAAAGGGCTTCTGATTACAGCACCTGCGAGAAGCTCTTCAGGCTCCTTACCCCTGTAAATGTTCTTTCAGCATTGAATATGCCTAGAGCTCTAGAGTGCCTTGATTGGATGCCATTAGAAGATATTTCCAGACAGATGCCTTAGACAAAGCCTGCAATTCTCCAAATACAAATGTGCCTTAGTGAAAAATGTTTATATATAATTCTATTTTTCAGATATTGCCTTGTCATGTGACACATTCCAGTTGAAATGGTAGCATTTTATATGTCTCAACATGGGGAGATTTTCACCATAGAGCATTACTGAATCTATAGTCAATATTAAAATATTCAAAGGATGAAAGCTGGAGTTAAACAAATGCAAAGCAGAAATAAGAAACATTTTGAATAAAAAAGGCTAAGTAACCTAGGATCAGGAAGCATTTGTTATTATAAGATTTCTTTTGAAGAAACCTCACTTTCTCTCCATGAGCTAGGAACTCTGAATTACCATCAGCTGCTGGCTAAAGCAGAGACATTTGTTTGCTGAGACATAATTAGAAGAGTTTCTGACATCCCTAAGATCCTGCAGTTATGAAGATGCCTCCTGTGTACCGTCTTCTATGCACTCGGAAAAAGTTTGTTTCTCAAAGACATGTGGGTATGGCCAGAGGATCTCAGCACAGGTGAAAGCCCAAGCCCTGGGAGTTACAGGCCAGGCTCATTCCTTGACTTCCACTTATCTTTAGACTATCTAGAAGTCAGTAAATTAAGAGTATTTGAATAGTGAGCCAGGGCTTTTTTGAATGAGTGTTTTTGAGACTTGTGATCCCTCAGCACATATCACACTGCATTAAAGTTCACAATGAGCCTCCTTGCTGAGGCACCCCTCATCACCAACCTCCACCCCAGCCACCTGGTGGGTCATACTATAGCACATCCCACCCTACAGCTTCTCAGACTCACACCACAGCAAGCTCCCACTGCACTTTCTACATTCCTGGTGGGAACAAGTCCTGTAAAAACATTTTATTCACTTCCTAGTTATGCAAAGACAAGTTTCATCTTTACTTCTCTGGCCACAGACACCTGTGAAAACATGAACCTAAACATTTCCAGAATTTGCTGTCTTCAGCCTCCTCCCAATGCAGGCAAAAGAACTGCCCAAATTTGAACCCATACCCTGCTGCTTGCCAACATGCCTAACTGAACCATCACATTGCTGTTAGATGTTCCAGCTGTGCTATTCATTTACTGCCATGGGTTTCCTTACCAAAAAAACACACGAAGTTCAGTTTGGAGTGGTTTTCATGTTTGGGGATGTGGGAAGGTTTATTTTCTTTTTTTACATTACTGAAATATTTCTTCCAGTTACTTTTTAACCTTCAGCAGTCCTGGGTTTTTTGCTAGCCTACTACGTGTCGTTGCTCCTTAGTTACCATGACACCCACTAATGTGCAGAAGGTTAGAGCCCAAGAGCACAAAACAGCTGAGCCACATGAGAAGATGGACAAGTTGTCAAGCAGATAACTCTAACAAGCACGTAGAGGCTCCTTGGCTGACGTAAATCAGTGTAGCACCACTGAAGTCAGAGTTATAAATCTCTCCCTCTGACTTGGTAAATACCTTCAGGGATCAGAGCTGCACCTGCAATTCTGTTGATGTAGTTGAGCTTTTAAGAGCTACAGCTACAGATCTCTGAAATAAGCATAAACGCAGATGTAAGTATGTAATCCAGCATTTATCAGAAGATATTCAATGACTTTCCTGGAGGTATAACAAAAAAAAAAAAAAAAAAAAAAAAAAAAAAAAAAAGTATAGAATACGAACACTCAAAGGAAAGCGGAGGTGATACTAAATCTCAGATCCAAAGGACATGGAACAGACTTGAACGTCATGGCACACACATCCCCCTGCTCCAGTCAGAGACTCAGACCTGAGCATCAAGTGCTTAAAATCCAAGTGACCAACAGGAGTTTCACATTTTCATTCTTGTGGGAAAGTAGAAGTTAAGAAATGTATGGTCTTTCAGTTTCTGCATTAGAAGATCAGGATACATCCATCTTGGAAGGCTTTGTGGCAGCCGTGGGACAGGTAAGCTGATGATGACACTGCATGACATATTAGATTGCCTTTTTATTTAAATGGATGAAGTCATAGCCCTGATAGGGTCAAGTTGACTTCTGCCAACAACTCAGGAACCTCTGTGTTACATTTGCTTTAACAACCATTTACCGGAACCGAGTGAAACCTTAGGGAAGCTGTGTGAAGCACAACCTGCCTCATGCTAGGCTCGTCTGTGGGCTAAATGTGGCAAGTTCCTGCTTTCTCGGTCACTTGTTCTCGGGTGGGCTCAGCACACGAGCCCCCAGCATCACCACATAATAGAAGAAAAAGGAGCAGTTGGCTGACTGAACTCAAAACAAACCTCCTAAGAAGGGGTTATTTCTCATCTGTTTTTTATTAAGACTGTACAAAAAGCTGCTATCACAGTGAGGGTGGGGACAGGACTGTGCAGCAGGAGGTGAGAGGGGCCCCCAGGGCTCGCATGCACCAAAACTGTAGCATGATACTCAGTGTCCTGTCCTCTGCAATTGCATGGGCGAAAGCCCAGCCTGTGTTTCTGCTGCCAAGTCAGGGGACAAAACTAATACAGACCTGACTTTTTACAAAGATGTCCCAAAGAGTCTGAGATTTCAAAGCATTTTTTTACTACTCCTCTATCCTTGAGTGAAAAGCCAACCCCTTGAAAATGATTTTACCTTTTCAGATTGGCTAGCCCAGCTGATGGAACAGTGAAATGATGGGTTTTTTATTGGTAGCAGCATTAACGAGAATCCAGAAGGCCACGCCTGTCTAGCAGCAGTTGCTAGGGAGCATCATGTTGTGTGTACAGCATCATTAACACACCAAATCAGAGACTGAAAGAAAGGTTCCTGCTGCAGCCTGGGCTCCCACAGGAAAGCAACGATGCTGTCGGCTGAGCCTTAGCATGCTGCTTTTCCTCCACAGCCTTGTATGTGGGAGTTTGTGGTTTTTTGTACTCTTGTCCACTCCAAATGCTACTGCTAAAGTGTGCACAGAAATACTGTGAGCAGTGTCAGGAACCAGAAAGAGTTTTTCCTGAGCTGTAGCAAGTGTTTTCAGCTCTGTGTCACTGAGGCATGCTCCCAGAAGGCCTGATGAGCACAATGCGAACAGCACTTGCAAAGTTTGAGAACTGTCTAGATTAAGGCTCTCAGCATTATTAATATTCATGCAACTGATTATTATAACTCTAGCATATTTTTTTCTACAAATAACAAGGATCTTGAAGTTTCCCACTGATTTAGGAGAAGTTTTATTGTATGCCAGTAGCCTTCTGAGCATCAGTGAAGATGACAATTGAGAAGATGTTCTGGCTGAGGAATTTTTGTTAAGGTGTTTTCTAGTAGTGCTTCTGCTTAAGGGTAATTCTGAAAAATAACATGTGTAGGCTCATTGCTTTGCTTAATAGAAACAGCGAAGAACCTGAACTGGGCAGAGCAACAGAAGAGATATTATGTTATTTTGCCTTTGTTCAAGCTTATGACGTGGTTCAAGCCCATTATACTCGCCAAGCGACAATAAATATTTGACCTGTGAATGCTAGAAGTGAATTCATCCTTATTTCCTCCCCCCCGCTTACATAAATCTGAATGACAAGCTATTTAATCTGGGTAATAGTTAACAGTCTCTGATTGCAGCTGTTAATATTACCCAAAGGAATACCAGCTACTAGTCAAGAGAGCTGTGGTAACACCTTGCTAATGAGATCCATATTTGAGGATACTCAGACTAATAGTTTGATTCCCATGAACACATTTAAAAAATAAAAACCAATTGGTATTTATAATAGCAGGGTCTGTAAGAGGGTCCGACTATATAAGAATCCTTTACATTTTTGGAGACTTCTTTGGACTGCCTTGGAACATCCTGGAATTGCCTTCAGCTTTCCCTCTCAGGCACCTGAGACTACTTTTTACTTCTAATAAGAAACTGCTTTCAGTCTGGTTTCTTTAATTAAAACTTTCAAGGCATTTTACATTGAATAATATAGCCTTCACAGAACCATCTCCTCTGAAAATGCTGATGACCTTCAGAATAACTCTTGCAAAGCACTAGGGAATCAAAAATGTGTTTTCTCTCTCAAATGTGGTTTTTTCCTCTCTCTCTCTTTCTTTTCTTTTTTTTTCTTTTTTTTTTTATTTCAAAACTGTCTTTCCCACTGACATTTGAAGATCTCTAGCTTTCTCCTCTTGGAAAGAGGCTTTATATTGCACTGCTAACTTGTACATGTGAGATAGATGAAACATAATAATCTGAAGGGATCACTCATCATAGCAATTGCCAGGGCTGTAACACCTTCTGTCTTCAGGGTTTCCTTTTTCAGGGGAAAAGGACAGTATTCAATACAAATTCATAGTATAATTTTTTTCCCCGTCCCTTGAACCAGGGGATCATCCCTCCTTGATCCCTAGGAGCCTATTTAGCTCTCTACACTACTCTCTTTAGGAAAATTTTGTGCCACCTGCCTACAGCAAAGTGATGCTGTGGAGAACAAACAGATAGCTGTCTGCTTAGCTCCTTGGGTAATGTTGGTTCTGCCTTGTTGGTTCTGCCTTTGAAAAGAAAGTTTGGGAATTCTTTCTGTGAAGCTGGGCACTTTGATGCAGATACTTTCAAAGTTTAGCATCCCTATGTGCTTAATGTTTCTATTTCCTGATGCATTTGGTTGCTGTTGGACTTCATGTGATATGGGTTTACCTAATGAGAAAGAGCATTTTCCAGAGGAAGCCAGAGAGTGCAGCACATGGCTTTAACCCTGCCACGCACAAGCCCCTCTCCATTATAAATTTAATCACTTTCTGTTAAATTGTTGCTTTTTAAATCTTTAAATCTTTAAATCTTTAAATCTTATGCTTTTTCTCCCTTTCTGTATGTATATGTGTCATTAAAATATCATTATTGAAATATAAGTAATTAAAGTGAGTTCATTCAACAACAACCCAACTACAGAAACTGACTGTATTTTCTTCAGTCATGGCAGAGTTTGATTTGCTTAGATATGGGAGAAATAGGAATGAACTCCCATGGGGGAAAAAAAAAATAACACAGGAAACAAGTTACTAACTGGAGAGCGTGAAAAGTACTGGAAATAAAGCTCTAGGCCTATATTAATTTGCCAGTATTTTTGGTTGTAAAATGTAATATCAGAAAAGACTCAAAGCCAAGAATTTTATGAGATACTGTTGCCACTCCAGGGCAGTACAAATAGCCTAATTCAGATAAATTGAGAGCTGTCTGTCTCAGGTAGACTTTGGGAAAGTTTCTTTTACCCCATTCCACTGACAGTATTAGTTTGGAGGACCAGGTGGCTGTGGGCTTAAATGTCAGTGTCCCACTTTACAGACACATAATTACAATCAAAAGTACAAACGGCTCCAAAAACTTTAATTGATGAGAATTTTGTGTCACCTGTTACAGTTAGTAAGTATGCTCTGACATAGCTGAATACATGAGGCCAATGTCCTTTTATCCCTAAGACTGTCTTTTTTAGATTTGTGCAAACCTTTTTGCAGAAACTGATTTCCTGAATAATTGTTTTATAAACTGCAGCCATTGGGGGAGGGCTGTGGATGGCCAAAGGAAAAATGACTGAACAAAATATTAATTATATTGGAGAGCAGGACAGTTCCAGACAGTACTTGAAACAAAAATGAAATACAGGTATTCAGACTTATGTCAACAAATGATTCTTAAATTTTGTAGAAGTACCTCTGAAGACATGAACAAGAATTTAATGAAATTTCTGGGGCAAAGAAATGAGCTCTGCTACGGTGTGGGGTTATTCAGCACTAAGATCAATCCATAGCAGAAAACAGCAATGTTACCACCAGGTTTCTACAGTGGTTTCCTATGAACTGTTGTTTAATAGAATTATAAATAGTTTAAATATTAGAGCTGTGACTCAGTTATTTTCAATACCGGGGAATACCTTATTAGGATTTGCTCCCACCAAACCTTCTTTGCTTACTATGACAGTCAGGCTGCCGTGGCTAAATATAGATTATAGAAGAAAGTTACTAACACTTACAACTTCAAGCACACACTTAGACAAACACTATAAATAGGCTGATGTTTTGTAAACAAGTACTTGCCAAAGGCACAGACTACATGCCTTCCCGTGTGAATTTTTCCCCTCTGTGGCTTTTATAAGACAATTAGCTGCTCTTAGACATCCAAGCTCTCTTTTTATTACAATGAATTTCAAATCCAATAGCAGCAAGATACAGACAAAGCTTGTGAGCAGCAAGCTTTCAGGCAAGCTGCGCAATATAGTTTAGCCAATACAATGATCTGCACTATCCTTGCTATGTCTGCCCTGATTTTGCTAGGGTACAATTAATTCTAGTTCTAGTGCTGGCTTAGTCCTGGTGTAATCACCGCCTTGGTGGACCTGATAAACTTTGTGGTTTGGTGGGGATTTGGAGAACATTCAGAAACTGGTTCACCTGAGTGCGTTATCACAGGTGTTAGTAGTAGTGATGGACTGAAACACCTGCCTGTAAAGTTTCTAAGACTGGAGATGTGAGCCTGCAACGTTGCACAGATCAGGTCAAACTGTGGTTCTCTGCCAATCATTTCACCAAACCCCATGTTTTTGCTTAAAGCTGTGTCCTTTAAAAGTACAATTTTGCATTCAGTGCAAAAAGAAAACCACATCAGCAACACTTTTGCATTCAAAGCAAATTAATGGATCAGTATGTGGCACACTTAGGCCAGAGCTGTTTTAACTCTAGTTATATTTGCTTTAAGCTACAGCCAGACATAAAAAGATAATTAACTCTATCATTGAACCTAGTGTACTTGTATGGATGGTCTTTTGCTAGCCTTCTCACTGATTGTACTGTTTCTCTTCTTTTATAAGTTACTACTAGTTTTACTAAAACCATTACATTACCTATAACAGAATGAGCAGAAATGGAGCAAAAGAATAAGGGAAAAAAAAGCCCAAAGGTCTTGCATTGTATCATCTCTGTAAGTATCAAAAATGAGGCCATTTTCCTGAGTCAGGGTAAGAATTCACAAACCCATATCTGATATGATATTACTGCTATGGAACTTATATATAGATGTCCATAGGATGGTGTTGCAACCAAGACCTAGGGTTTGAGACTGAAATTTCATGTTAATGAGATCATCTGTGCTATCAGGTCTGTGAGCCGATGCTGTCGCAGCATTGTCCTTTATCTTTACTTGCAGCCAGATCCTGGGACTGCTGTAGTTATGTCTGGCTAAAGTTTCATTGATGTTTGTTGCAGTAAATTTACTCCCTTTCTCTCCCAAGTGGGGAGGAGGCTTGGGAAATAGGATCCAGTTCTTTGACTGCATCCATGAAAATTTGCCTTATATATCTTGGAAATTTTGTTTCTTTTCCAGGCTTTTTACCTGCAATTGGGAAGTGTTAGACCTTTACATCTCTTGAAAAGGAGATATTGTATAGCTCTTTTTGTCTTTATCTGTTAATTTTATTGAACAGAATATTTACATTATAACTGTTTGAGTTCAGTATGTCCAAGATAACCTAACCCCTACAGAAATTAAGATGAAAGAAGATTTTAATTCTTGTATTTTTGTTATTACTTCTGTTGTATCCCCTCCATTTTGTTTGAATGCCATAGGTTCTATCTACAGCCATGATTTTATTGTCTAAGTCTGGTGCAATGTACTTGCACACAACTTTACAGTACTCAGTTATGCCATGGGAGAAATGTAAATTATGCCTTACCAGCGACTCCAAAAACATTCTTGAAAAGAGCAGAAAGAAAAGAGAGACAAACCAAATGTCTGTCTGCTGGGAAGGAGACAGTTTCAGTTCAATCATACAGGATATTTAAAATGACTTTCCCAAGGTCAGCCAGGACAGCAGTTTCATTTCTTGGGAATTAAAGGCAGAACTAACTGTGTCCTTGCTCGGAAGATTGCCTATCAAACAAAGGAGCTCTTTGCTTCTTTACCTCAGGTCTGTCCTACCTTTACATGGAGCAGATAGAGAGGATGTTTCATACCATTTAGGAAAGGAAAAGAGGCAGTCTGAATTGGAAGATTTAGTTTTAAGTAAGGTCTTGACAGCCCATGTGTAGCCTAAGCACTGCAGCTCAAAGGGTGAAATTTGAGACGGATTAACCAATCTGTATTTCACTAACAATAAAAAGTGTGGCTCTACTCCCTTGTGGCTTGCTTATCTTACCCCTTTTGTTACCTTTTGTGTGCTCCTGAGATTTTTTTCTCACCCAGCAGAACAAGCTGTGATTAAGACAGCTGCTGATATGGTGTCCGTTGCTCCATTGCCTGCCTCCTACACCAGCAGTGCAATAGCACAGTTTCCCCACAGCTTTGGCCTGTGTTTGGCAAGGGGGATCCAAAACATGGATAAGTACTGTGCTGCAAGTCAGGACTTCGTGTCTGGCATAACTCCTTCCTCACAGAAGTCTTGCTGAAGGGTCTGTTTTTCAGGCACCAACTCTGCCTCAGAAACGCCCCCCCACAAGTCCAGGACCCACACACGTGCGTACCATTGATGATGCCATTACACGGGGTACCCGCCTCTCCTATCCCAAACCCTGACACGTGGAGCCTCAGGTATGGGCAGGTTAGAGAAGCTGAAACATCTGCCTGAGACAGAGCTCAGTTTCCATTCTCATTCCTGCAGGCAGTGGAATGCACAGCACTGCCAGCCATTAGGATATATCTACTTCTAAACACTTGGGGAAAATAATCTCTAAAAAGTAAACATTTAAATTTAAATTGCATTAGTCAAAACCTTGTACAGAAGGCCTCCTTTAGCATTACTATCATTTGAGTCCATGTTTTTCCACACAAAGAAATCCTTTATTTTTCCCTTATCTGCAAACAGCTTACAAAATTTATCATAGATGCCTGGATAAAAACAGAAATATGGGCAAATTAAGCAGATTTTAAAAATAGTGGTTTTCAAATAGCACATTTGAATGTGCTCCTTTCATTTGGTTATTTCACCTTTTTATTTATGGCATTTTAAAGATGACATAGTATGATACAGGGTCAGCTTTCCTCTATAATAACATTTCTATAGCAGATTTGTTACTCATGCATGTGCCCTCTCTCTCCTGGCTAACTCTCGTTTTCAAATCATCATCTAATATTTCTATGCCTTTTAGCATGGAATCTTTACAGTTACCAAGGTTGTTGATAGATTGCAATCTTGCCATTAAGCTTAACACCAACTTCTGGTACAGGCCCATCAAGATTAAAAACACCATGGGAAGAAAATACATCCAGACAGACAGCAGGTATCCCTTCAGCCTGTAGGCAGAGTGCTTAAAAGCCCCAGTGTTTCTCTTCCTCTGTCACAATTTCATGCACAGTAATAACCTCTGGCAAGGCTTTGTGTATTCTCACTGGATTGTATGTTGAAAACAATACAGTCCCACTTAAAATTGTTCTGTGTGTTATTTTTAAAATAAGTTTTATTGAAACTGTCTGTGTGGTAGCATTTAAGTCTGGCATATGACAGCATGATTAGTTCTGCCAATGCATTGATCTGCAGTACAATTCCTATTTTTATCCCTACTGTTTGAAGTATAGTCAGTCATGACCACATTTCCATTAAAGACTGCACGCTGAACCATTTTAATCTGTGACTAATAAAAAAATCGTAACATTTTCATTAAATCCACAGCCAGTCTGAGCACTATCATCACAGCTGGCAGAGTAGTGATTTTCTGTTTCTTGAGCAATGTATCTGCCATTGTCAGTGATCTACACTGATAAGACAGCCAACTTTTTCCTTCACTTCCAAGCACTCAGTATTAGTGTCCCAGTTATGTCTGACTTTTGTGTGAATTTATTATTCAACTGGCAAAGAGAGAATACCACAATTAATGGAAAGCCAGAAGAATAAGCAATACGTTGAAGAAATAGGAATCAGTAACCCCTTGACATGGATAGGGTCTGAAAAGATAGACCTTAGCTCAAGGGGCAGAGCTGAACAAAAGTTTAGCATTGCTATTCCCTCTGTAGTAGGCAAAAAATGCACATGTGTTTTTGTAAACTTATGGGGGGGGAAAACCTTGCCAAAATGAAAATATTATTCATACAGACTTAATTCTTGCCTGCTCCAGGAATAAAAAGTTCAATTGCCTGATTATATATTTACCTACATAATTATTGCAGGGCTTCTTTGTCATTCTGTGGAAAAGGCGAGTGATGTTCTGTGAGGAAGCAGGACTCACCAGCGAAGGAGGCTGCTGTCTGCAAAAGCACCCCTTGCCAATTTGTTACAAAAAGCATAAGCTAGACAGGAATGGATGTGTGGAAGTTCAGTTGGTGAGGAAGGGACCTGCTTGAAGCTCTCAAGAGTGAGAATGCTTCTCTGCTGCGTTGTCCCAATGTGGACATGGGAGAGATTTGGAGACTCAAGTGAGCTCAAATATCTGTTTTTAATACACAGGAAAAGAAAAATCAGGTAAACAAGGTAACAGGAAAGGGTAAATAAACACCAAGTAGAAGATGATGGAGAAAAAAAGGCAGAATTAAAACTCAATAGCAGAGAGGAAAAAGCTAGTGTGCATTTGGAATGTTTTTAGTGCAGTCAGACAGACTGCGGCTCAGAGCTGGCGTGAGGTCTGGGCAGAGCAGCCATTGTCTGCCTGGGGTTACCCTGACATGGCAAAGATCAGCACTCAAAAGGAAGGAAACGCCAGACCTAAGGTACATGAGTAACCTTAATTTTGCTCATGTTGTATGTATTTTATGAGGGCAACACAGTCAAACACTGCTTTATTTTTATTTTTTCCTTAGGCTTAAGCTTTTCTCAGCAGCCAGGCTGGGTGCTGCGTTCAGCCATCCCACATACTTAATGATCGACAATTAAGTATTCCATTTTTACCTTGTTTGTTGAACAGCGCCGTGTATTCAGCATCGCTTGCCAAAGGAGCCCTAGCGGTGCTCTCGTGTGATGGCCACAACTCTGCAATAAACTGGAGCACATGTCCTATGACGAGCGGCTGAGGGAGCTGGGGTTCTTTAGGTTGGAGAAAAGAGGGCTCGGTGTGACCCTATCACTCTACACTTGCCTGAAAGGAGCGTGTAGCTAGGTGGGGGTCAGCCTCTTCCCTCAGACAACCAGTGACAGGATCACAAGACAGTATTAAGCTACACCAGGGGAGGTTTAGGTTGGACATTATGAGGAATTTCTCCACAGAAGGGGTGGTCAGACATTGGAAGGGGCTGCCCAGGGAGGTGGTGGGGTCCCTGGAGGTGTTTACGGAATGACTGCATGTTGCCCTTTGTGCCATGGTCTAGTTGACAATGGTGGTGTTCAGCGATAGGCTGGAGTCGATGAGCTCAGGGGTCTTCTCCAACTGAACCGATTCTGTGACTCTGTCAGAGGCTCCTGTAATTAATACTCGTTTTAGCCTCAGGAGAGGAGGGACGGGGTAACCATCACGCTCGTTACTGGGTTCACGGCGCCCGGAGCCCGACTGAGCAAAGTGCCGCAGGAGACAGGTGAGCCCCGGTTTCTGGAAGCACCGAGAGTGACCAGCACTTCCCACCGCCAGGGCGCCGCGATCGCCCCGTAACCGGCCGTTCCCATGGCGGGAAAGGGCGGGGCGGTACCGCGGCCGTCCCCTTGTCCCGGGCTGAACCGCGCGGCCGCGGCGGGACCTGCGCGGCTCCGCCTTGCCCGCCCTCGGCATCATCGCCCCGCGCCAGCACCGGGGCGGGGTGGGCCCCGTTGCCGGGTTACCGCTGTCA
>VZRN01001305.1:1924841-1965377 GCA_013397935.1 Dasyornis broadbenti | reverse complement strand
CCCGCCGGGGGAGGGGGGCTCCGCCTCGCCGCCCGCATCGCTCCGCCGGCGGGAAGGCGCGCGCGCCGCGAGCGGAGGGAGATCCCAGCGGAGCCCGTCCCGAAAAGTGAGTGTGAGCAGGAGGAGCCGCCTTGGGAAGGGGCTGGGTGCCCTGGGGCTGCTGGTGGAGCGGGCGGGGGGCGCGGCGCCGGCCGCCGCCGCTTCCCATGCGGCTCACGTTGCCTGCCGCGCACGGTCTGGTGCCCCGCGTCCGCGCGCCGCTCCCGCCTACAGCGGAGACGGGGCGGGGGGGGCTCCGCCACGGCTCCCGGGGAGGGCCGAGGGCTCCTCCGCAAGTTCTGCCGCCCGCTTTGTGCCGGGAGCGGCGGCCCCCGCGAACAAAGGCGGCGGGCGGGCGGCCGGAGGGCTCGGACCCCTCCGTCCCGTCCCCGCCCGGGGAGCCGAGCGGAACTGCCGCGGCGGAAAGTTGTGCAAGGCTGGGAGCGGAGCGCACGGCCGTGGTGCTGTGAGCCTCGAGGGTTTCAAACATCCCCCACCCCGCTTCCCCGTTTTCCATTTTTTCTCTGTAGGGTTGAGTGGCTCGTAACAGACCCCGCGGCTGGCTCCTGCCCGCTCATTTACATAACACTTAGGTGGAAAATGCAGCTCTTCTTGTCGCGGAAAAACGCTATTAAGGAGTTGCTTATTTTCCATGTGAAGTATTTTTAATGCGTTTTAAAAGCCAGGAGCAGTGTTGGCTCTTCCTGTTTGTGGGAGTAGTTGCTGCTTCACGAGGCACGAGCAAGTGCTCTTGCTCTCACTTCAGACCTTACTCCGGGACTGGGGAACGAAGAGTCTCGTTTGGGAATGGGACTCTGTTTGCTTGGATTCTGTTTTGCTTTGCTTTTTAGCATTTCTGCTGCGTGCATAATTTCGCGCTGAGCAAAAGCTGTATCAAAACTCCAAGGTTTTAATAGAGTATCTTAACTTGCTCTTAACTGAAGAAAACAGCATCTCAGTAGTTTGTCAGGAAAGAAACAATTACATCTGCTAGTGTTAAATTGTACTATTCGGGTGTTAAAATTTATACAGCAATTTGTTACATAGGAGGACGATGTACTAAAAAGTGAAGAGAGTAGGTTGAATGTCGTTTATTTGATGAGACAGTGTTTGGACAGAGATTCAGAAGTTGTAACTCTGTGTGGAAACTGTTGTCTGCGTGAGTCCTCTCCACATCTTCCTGGAAGGAGTCTAGCAAGACTTCGACGGGAAAGGTTGTAGGATTTGTCTGGCTTTAAATTAAAAGAGTGAACAGCTTGTGAACATCCTGTGGGCCAGTTGCTAGGCGCCTGCTCTCCTGTGCTTTCTTTACCAGATGCAATTGAAAGCAGAGGAAAATAAAACGTAGCAGAAATGTACACAGTTGCTGAAGCTCTAAAATACATGGGTGTGAACAGAAGGCCAAACTCCAGAATTCCAGCGTTGGGTGCTTGCTCTGTGCTTCAGTTTGTGCTATACTTTTGAGAGCACTCACTGCCTGTTTCCTAGCTGTATACTTGTCCATTCCACTGAGAAGGAGATAGCCTCTGAAAACTCAGGGGAAAGCCTAAACACCGGTAGGAAGTTTAAAGGTAGGCAGGGCACCTGATCTTTCACAGTTTCAGTTTGAGACCAAGTTTGCTGAAGGTAAGATGATTCATTTTCTTTAGTCTGAAGTATCCCCCTATCTTAAGCTTCCTGTCATTGCTGCCCTTTTAAAAAGGGGTATAAAAGAAGTTGAACTCTCTATTTAGTTCACTCCTAGCTTTTCTTTATTGCAGAACTTGGGGGTTAGGAAAGGAAGTTGCATTCTCTTCAGGTCACAGTGTTAAGGAGGTGGTAAATTTTATGCTGTATTTGATATCTACAGGAGCTGAATGACACAGTGTCGTTTTTTCATGTGGTGATTACACTTGTTTTAAGGCACTTCCTAGTCCCAAACTTAAATCTGCCCTTTCTCCATCAGCATCATCCAGTTGTTAATGCCAGCCTGGTTCTGTCTCTCGATGGCAATTAAGCATTCTTGTTGGTGCTCCAGATTCATAAATATCTCAAAAAGATAAATCACTTCATGCTTTTAAAATTATTTTTGTCAAGGTTTAGATTTTTCCTTGTACTGCAGCTTATATCTAATCAGTGTAGGTCCTTTGTTCAAGCCAAATAATTTACTAGTACAACGGTGTATGTTTAGAAACATAAATGTTTACCAGAAAGCATGTGATTGTCATTTGCATTAACTGTTAGAAAAGCTTTTACAATAAACAGCCTTTTGGTTTAGGGAAAGAAATTCTTTTTATCTTTAGACTTAGACTGACAAATTAACTTCACTTCCCCTTATTATGTACGCATGTGGTACTTTGCAAAAGTTTTGTTAATTACTTAAATGGAATTTGTTGTCTCTGAATCAGTAAAAGAAAGGAATGGTGTGTGATGATTTAGGCCAGGCAGTGTTGAACAGAGAGGAATGCTACTCTTCTGTCTCTTTAAAGTAAACAGTTTTTAAAATTCAGGCTGTGTTTAATGAACATGTTTAATCTTCTGAATCTTTTTGTGAAGAGCACATGCTTGTTAACTGACTATATATACATTACATTTGAAATAAAAGTAACATAAAGACCTTATCTGCAGAACTGCTTCAGCCTTGTCATATGTGGACTGTGCATGTCACGTAATTCTGGAAAGACGCAATAAGCATTGCATGTAATTGCTTATGAAAATGCTCTTCCACAACAAAGTATTGTGCTTTAGTGAATTTGTGGAAACTGTTGGATGGTTCAGTACTGAAATGCTCTATGTATTCACAGGATAGCCAAATCTGTTTACCAGGATCACTGGTATGGACATTAAGATAGTCTCTTGTGACAGCAAAGGCTACAAAGATTTCAAGTATGTGTCTGATGAAGACCTAGAACCACGGTAAGTGTGGAAGCTGACTTATTGTCAACAAGCTTCTTGGTCTTGCTTTGTGGTGGTGCAGCCGTTGGTTATTACACAGGCTCTTCTGGCTAAATCAGACAAGGACAGTTTAGCCCAGTCTCCTGTGTCTCTCAATGGTCAGCAGTGGATGTCTGTGAAAGACTGTAGGCAGCACTATGTGCTTACAAGTCCTAATCCCAGAACACCCTTCTGGTTGCTATCAGTGTGTACATTAGGGCTGTGTCATTTCTGTGCATTTGGCAACCCTTAGTGGCTTCCCCTTGGGTGAACGTGTTTGGTGGCTTTGAGGGAGGAGTGGACAAGTCTCTGTTTTGAAGTGACTTGTTTTGAATAAACATGTTGTCAGGTGCATTGGTACCTTCTTATTCCTATGTTAGGAGAGAGGAAAAATACTAAATCCCTGTCCACTCCTCACCTGTCACAGTTTTGTATTTAATAGAAGATGAAAGGTGGTTCTCCATCTTTCGTTTTATAAATATTATTGGTGAAATAATAAAGCAATTGATTTTTGGCTCCCTTCTCTATTCAGCCAAAACCAATAAATAAATATAACATCTTGATTAGGCTCTTACTTAAATATTAAAGTACATGTTTGCTTTTCTTCTTTGAGAACTTTGCATATGCAAGATATTTTTTGGCTATAATGAGTGTGAGAAGCATTGTGGCTCACTTGTGAGGGGACATTTCTTGGGCAGGAAGAGGGAATGGGAGCAATTAAACTGTTGCGATGTTATGAATCCTGCCTAGATCTTTCCACCAATGCTTCTGGTCAGCTACTCCAGTGTTTATCTTGTTTCAGTGCATACATTACCGTCAAGTATTTTCTAATAGATCCTTGCTGGGTTTTTTTGTCAGTAATGTGGACATGATTTATGTCTGTAAGGTCAAGTACTTAAAAAGTAAAGAATGTCAGAGTAAAAGGAACTATTGCATTCAGTCTTGTTCATGCTCACTATAGCAAAAAATGTGTTCATCTCCTCAAGACTGTTCATTTTTGCTAAATAGACAGATCTGTGTAATTCAGTAATTCTTCACTATTTTGTTTTCTCAGTGTTCTCTGAAACAATTGCAGTTATTTTTACAAGGTTGAAATGATGCATTTTTTCCTATAATGTCATGTCTTGACCTACTAGCAGACATCTTTTCCCATTTGCTGGGGCAATTGAAGATGTTACCATCAGCTAAAGAATACAACACCCACAACTGGTTGCTAAGAGGAGGTGTGTGAAATATTGTCCAAAACTAGCTTGTTTAGTTCAGGTAAGCTTTGCCTGAGTCTGGAGCTGAGACAGTTGGCTTTGCTTCGTGCTAGAGGATGAAGAGTGTTGATGTGTGCTGTTTTGGTGGCACACTTCTGACGTGATGGTTTCAGCAGGCGCGTACTCACAGGTAGCTGCAACAGCAAGATTTACTCTCAAACAGATCTTTTTTTGCCCAACCCAAATCCCTTCAACATGGTCAGTGGGGGCTGTTGCACTGTGACCTAGTAGAATCTGTCTAGTTTTCTGACCAACCACAAATATGGCTATAAAATAGAGAAGTGTGGAATGTTTTAATTAAAACATAAAACAAAGAAACAAAACCCTAACCAAACAAAAAAGTATGTGCAGTTTTCAATTTTGGCTGTAATTTAGAGTTATACCAGTATGATACATTTTGCAATGCTATTAACATCAGCTTATATTTAAAAAAAGGAAAACAATTTCCTTTTAATACTCTCATAAAAGGTTGAGAGTACTGTTTGAATTTTTGTAACCCAATACATTGTTATGAAACTGATTAACATATTGATGTACCTTAGATGTCATGTGGGCAGGGGTCATTGGGATGTGGAGGGGAAAGGGATGAGTTTCTTGAAATTGCTTGGTCTATGTTTCTGATGGGTCCGTCACACAACACTGCTTTCTAGCAGCTCCAGTATTGGGGAAGCCTGTTGCAGGTAGTATCTGGCTAAGCTGGCCTAGGTGAATCTGGTTTGTCTTGTGACCTGAGACTAGGTGGCTGCTTACAGCAGAGGGACAGCCCTGAGGTAGTTAAGGTTAAGTAATGCTTCCTGTTTAAAGACTGACTATTCAAAATTGTCCAAAATGTGAATGTTTTGAAGTGCTTTTTTGGCTGACAACCTTTCAGTGGTGCAAATGGCATGAGCTACCTGTTACTTCTCTGGAGAAGCAGCACTGTGAAGTCTATGAACTCTTCAGCATGGTCAGGCTGAGATGAAGTGCACTCAGAAGGCAGTGCATACTGCTGAATACTTTCTAAGTACAAGATCTGCCTCCTTACTAAGGCAGGAGGGCTGCCCTAGGGTGGAGCTGAGAGGTGCACACATGCTGTGGTGAGACCTGGCCTTATGGAGCTGGAGCTGTGGCGAGTGGGAGGTTAGAGGAGGGTTGCAATAGATTGGCAATAATTTCCTCTTGAACTCTACATAAACCTCAATCAATGAGTCTTGCCACTCGAGTATCCTGGGTTGTAATAATAAATTAATTCTTTCTACTTCCGGTTCTCCCTCTTTATGCATGGGTCTCTCTTTGAAAATAAAAAATCTGGAAAGGTTCTGGGATAATTGTTGCTCTTGTTCCTATGTACCCTTCTTTTGTTCCTTTTGGTCCAATGTCAAAGCTTGTTCACTCTCTTCAGCTTTTCCTCCTTTAGAAATGTTGCTCTGGATGGCTTGGAATGTGTGAGGTGACCTTTACATGATACAGGTTACCAGAGACTTCCCCTGTGTGTTTTGTTGGTGGGTTTATCAAAGAACTGAAGGGTGATGGTGGAGACTTGATTGCTCATGAAATTTGGATGGGTCCTTTTGATAGATTGAAGTACTCCTTAATCTGGTCATGCAGAGTCAGAGTTATTCAGCTGTGGCTTAGTGTTCTTGTAGGTTGTGGCAACTGCTGTGACTTTCAGAAGGACAGGAACTGCAAACCCTGGGTGTGTGTTGTTGACAGTATCTACTTAAACTCTGCCCTCTTTGACCGCTCATGTCCTTACTGCACACATTAGCTCTGTGTTCTCACAGATGCTGGTGGATACTTTTGGAGCACGTATTTTTCAGGATAAAGTCTACCATGTTTTCTTAAAGGTGAAACTTTACATTTAGATCTGCTGTAGCATGCAGGATCTGGCTATGCTTATAGGGAGTTAGTTTGCTGTATTGCAGAACTGCATGTGAAAGGTTATTACTGTCTTTATGTAAAATATGTGATGTGCTTTATAGGATAGAATGCGTGTCCATATATATCTACAGGAATGAAAATAGTCGCAGTGTTTTCAGAACTGAACAGGCTACTTCAGGACAAGCTACTTGTCTTACTAAATGACTAACAAGCCCAAAGCATCATAAGCCAATGGGGAAGAAAAGGTTTCAAGCTTTTCCCCAAATTCCCTTTTTAGGAGGGTAAGCTGCTCAGTGTGTTCCCTGGCAAGTGCTGCAAGCCTTTTCAGCATTGTAGCATACTTCATGCTTGAGAAGTTGCTCACTAGCTATTGCAGTAGCTGCAAAATCTAGCATTTCTTTGCTAGACCTGACAGTAGTGGGTACTCTGCTTTTGTTGGCTTCTTCATTGCCTAATAAGGCTTTAGAATATACTAAAGAGTATTTTCTTTAGTGTTTAAGGCTGTAACCATTAAATAATGATAACCAAAACTACAGCTATGGATTCAGGCCTCTCTGAGGAAATGTTACTCATCTGTTGTGGCAGGTGTGACCCCACATAGCTTGGCATAGTGCTGAATCTCTGTTGAAAACAGGATGTCTTCACTTTTGCTTCACCATTGTCTATGTCTTTGCTAAGCTGTGTTACTTGTGGCCCTGAGCTTGGGCCAGGTGGTCAGTAAACCTGCAGTTTGCCAGGAGTGTCTAATTCTCTTGTCATTTTGTTTTAATTTGTGCAATGATACTCAAAGCAAGAGATGATCTAGTACAACAGAAAAGGGCCCTGAAACGGTGATCCTGGAGATACCCTTGTCTAAGTTATTTGTAATGTTTGTTTCTGAGTTCTGCTGTGGCAGTTTCGTCTGCTGTTGCCAGAGCTGATGAGTATGTCAGCAGATCTGTGGCATTTCTCTGAGTGGGTGGATCACTGCAATGACAGGTAACTCTTTTTTTCTTCACTGCATAGTACAATAGTGACAGTTTATATGGATCTTGAGGGCATATTCAGCATCCTTTAAATCATGCTAAGGCAAAGTTGCTGTCGTTTTCTGTGGTTTTATCTTTTTTTTTTGTTTTTGTTAGGAAACTTTTGGCACTCTTTCTTTTTCCATATACCTAAATAGCAGGCCCTATTTGATCTTTCAGCAAGAATGAATTTGAAATAATCAATTTATTTGGAGCACTGTGTTTGGGAATTGCTTTTCTCCTAACTTGCTACTCGCTGCAAGAGTTGAGGGGGAGGGAGAAAATTATTCAACCTGCTGTGCTTCCCCAACCTGGCCCTTATTTAAACTTTCCTGTGTAGCCAAGGTGAGGCAAATGGACCCTTATGACAAGCCTCTGGTGGAAGGGGGCAGTTATATCCCTCCACTTTCATGGTGTGTTAGTTGTGTTATCTGTGGTAGCAGGTGGATTCTGACTCTGCTGTCTGTGGTCTGGGTAAGAGCTAGACTTGGTCACTGCCTGACTCCCAGCTTGCGTTGTGTTGCCCTGCACTTGCTCCACTCTGTCAACTGTGATACACAGCCCTGAACGGCCACTTCATGTTCATGAAACATACCAAGAGTAGCATGCAGGTTTTGGTAGCCCCTTAGTAACATGGCAGTAATTCTAACTATGTTTTGACATTATATGTCTTCAGGGGTGTGTGAAAGAGGTCCTACTAATATGTTGGGTGGGCTCTAATACACAGGTGGCTGAACTTTACATTTTGCAATATTGTAACATAGAAGTGTTTCTGTTAATAACCCTGATGATCTTCATAATGGCTGCATCCTTAGATTGTCCAGATGTTTAACTTTAATTTGAAAGTTTTACATATCTGAGTGCGCTACAACTAGGGCAGTTCTTGGACATGGCTTGCTGTAGCTAAACAACTTTGACATGAGCAGTTATATTTCATTTGTTTCCAGGACATCCTGTTTTTCATCACATCTCCAAGGTCGGGCTGAATGGGGCTTTGAAAAACCTGGTATAGGGGAAGGTGTCCCTGCCCATGGCAGAAGGGCTGGAGTTACATGACCTTTAAGGTCCCTTCCAACCAAAACCATTCTCTGATTCTCTGATTTCAAGCTGTGTATTGTATTCCCAGCTTTATAGCTTATTGCCATGGTAAGTCTGATGTTATTTGTGCTTTGAACATTGTTATACTTGACTATTTTGAAATAAAGTAATTCCTGATATGGTGCAGAAAAGAAGTGGGCTGATCATGAAATAAGTGAGGGTCAAACCTCATCTCCCCCATTACTGACATTTGGCCTGGTGGGAGCACTAGATAGCATTCAGTGTGACTCAGGAGTACAGGCAGGTGTTCTGTTTGAAGGGTGGAGGTGGGTGGTGTCCCCTGTCATGGGGTGGATGTGTGGCTGTCTAGTGAGGGGAGCTGCATGCCATGGTTGCTGCCCGCTTATGTAGGAGGTATGTACAGTCATCCCGCTCAGCTTGTGGTTGTTTACATGGGCTGTGGGAATTTTTCAAAAGGTTGCTGGGAATGACTGGAAAAACAAAAGCTTGTTTGGTGGCACAAAAGAAATGTTAACATTTTGGTCCTTCTCATTCCTATTGTTTGTTTACACGGCAGTGTGGTGGGAACAAAATTGATTGTGTAGGTTAGGCACAACCTAGCAAAGATTAAAACGGAGAAACGTATCATTAAACCTTCCTTCATAAAATAATTTTATGTTTACCCTTCCTTCATAAAATAGTTTCTAACCTCACAAATGTTGAGAGTGCATGAGATGTTATATTCACTGGTCCTTTATGGAGTTGTCATTTCATGTTGTATTTGACTTGCTTAGTTGCTGCTGAAAGGAATGGCTCTGACCAGCTTCTCCTACTTATATCTCTTCCTGCACTAGATATTGGTTTAATCTAATTTTTGGTCAAGATTATTCAAATTGTTTTTGTGCTGTTGGTTTTCTGTCATTTTCATTCCCTAAATTTAAGTGAGAAGGGAACTAAAAATCAAATTAAGTTGGCTCAGTGTGGCATGGAGTGTGTGTTAGAGCTGGCACGGGGAATGCACAGCTGGCAATGCATCCTTTGGGCACTGACTAGCCATTAGATCAGCTTAACTGTGCTCTGAAACCTCATGGTTGTGGTTTGATGATCTGTTGAAATCAGTGTGGAGTATGTACAATGACCAAAAGGGCTAATCTTGTTCCCCCGACCCTTTGTCACTTTTGTGGTTGTGCTGTCCACTTCTTGAATCCAGCTGCTTGTGAACCAACATGAGTGCTACTGCTGCCTGACTTCTTTGCCTTTTCAGTAAGGAGAGAGTGCTATTGCCTCTTTCAACAGCAAGACAAATCTAAGTAATCCAAAAATGTTTACAGTCCTTATGCTAAACTGTAGAATTATTGTCATATATATCATGCTGTAAACTGTATGCATGATACAAACCACCTTCAGCTACTACTGCTAATTCAGCCTATAAAATAGAGCATGTGCTTGATCTTCAAAGGTTTTTCCCCCGAGTTCTCTTCATATCACAGTCATAAGTATGCCAATCTGGACAAAGTAATCCTTTTATTCAGCAGAGCTACATTTAACACAGTGATCAAAGCTGCAATGTACAGAAATTAGTATTCATATCTGTAAAACACAAGGGAAACAAATTATTCTGTGAGCAGCAGAGCTAACAAAACCTAGTTTCCTGTGGATTTATATCCTCTGTCTGCTGCTGTATCCCATCACTGCAGTAACAGTCCTGATTACTCTCCTATTATCTCTTGTGTGCTCCCTTATCACAGTATGTCAGATCCTGCAGTCTGACTGTTACCCTACTCCTCCTATAACTTACCATGCTCCTTTTAGTTGGCTAGCTGGCATAAAGGCAGCATGTGCTGTGATGGTTGCAGAGCCATCTTGGTGTATGCTTGGTGACTGCAGCCAAAGAGGGAAAAAGTTTTGCATTCAAGAGTTCTACTGACTGTAGAGCTGAGAGTTTAATGTTTGTTCTATTCTCTCTGCCTATCAGTCGCCATCTCCAGAAAAGCAGTAGGATTTCATTATAAGGCATGAGTATCTTCCTTTCTTTTCTGAATCTGTCTTTGGAAAGGTATTGTGCCACTGAAAAGTTTCATGTATAAAGCTTCAAGTAGTTCACAATTCTTCTTTATGTTATTTATTTTAACCCCAGTTTAGTTGAATAAATTCTTTTTGTTATTAAAATCCAGTTAAAGTTCTTAGTGTCTTTTTTCCTATACCTTTTCCTTTACATTATTCTGCATCTCTCAGTTAAAATCAACATACCCAAATTTTCTGATGGTTTTTGGCTTCCCATTTAAGATGCCTATTATCAAATTTCACCTTTATGAACTTTTAGTTTAACTGCATTTCCAACCATTTTTAACAGTATGTGTGCCCAGGAGTGCTGTACATTTACAAAGTGCCTATTTAAAATGCTCTGTTCAGTTTGCAATGTACCAATTGTAATAGTCTCCAAAATATTTAATACATATCCTAATTTTTTTTTTAAACTGAGTATTATTCTCTCTATGGACTATCAAGAGTCAATATGTTTCTTTCTGAATTTCTTGTTAAGATCCAGGAAGTTGGTGAGTAAAATATTCACCTCGACACACAATACCTTGTTCATTATTTTGTCTGTCAAGTGTTTCCCATTTTATCTAGGTTGGTTAGACTACATGAAATTCTTCAGGTTCTGTCTCTTATCTTAACCTTAATAGCTTTCATGTGAATGAGTTTTGGCACTTTTTGCTTTCTGGACCATTAGGGAATATGTGTTGGAGTTCTAGTGCAGAACTGCGGCCTTCTGCTGTTAACCCTTTTCTGCAAATTAACAGACCACTTACTGCTTTTTCATTCGATGCTTTGTTGCTGGCTTCTAAATGCAAGCGTTTCCCCCTAACATCAATATTAATTTTACCTAATGGCCTCTTGAGACTTTGAGGGAGGCTTTTTGAAAGTCTTTTTTTCAACAATTTTTCCTTAGTTCAGTGTTGTTATTATAAAACTCCACTAGCCTAAAAAATCACAGTTTCCTTTCCAGAAACCATGCTGTGTAAATTCTCTGATATCAACCTGCCTATGTTTTACAATCGTATTCTCCAAATAATTGTTTGAGGTAGCTTGCTATGCATGAAAGGCTTATTTGTTTGTAACACGTTACATAATTTTTATTGGCTCTTTCAAATGTAGGTAAAGTACTATGTTTTCTCACATTCTAATACTGGATATTTTTAGTAGGAGGTGAATATAATTTTTTATTATTTATAAATATTTTTTTGTCTTGTTCCTGTGGAATCACTCAGTTCTGATTTCTGCTAATAAAATGAGAAAATGCGAAAGTACCATGTTTTCTCCAATTGTGGTGTTGATGGTTTAGGTTTGTTAGCTCTGTTCTACTCCCCCAAATTGTGTAGTGGAGTGGTGGCAGCTGAGAAACTTGTGCACTTAAGTAGTTTTTCTTAGACTTTGAATGTAGTGTCTAGGAGATTTTGAATACGGATGGCAGAAACACTGTGAGATGTGCAGTGGAAAGTGAACAAACAGGCTATAGAGGTCTCTCTAACTGGTGAACAGGCTGATGCCTGTGACATGTTCTTCCAGCTATTTTTTTTTTTTTTTATAAATCAGTTTTCAGGAAGGAAGATAACCTGCAAACAAACCCAAAGTGAGTAATTTAGCTTTTCTCAGGAGAAAAATGGCAGCTGGAACTGTTTGGTAGTTGAACCATTCTGTTGCCCAGAAAGAGCTTGCACAGACACAGTGTCTAGGAGGCAAAGCCAGGAAACTACTGTAGATCTTTTATGGAGCATAATCAGTAATGTTATTCCAGTAGAGATAAAGTTCTGTAACTAATATTTTGAATGAAAGGTCAAGCTCATGAACATTTGAGTGTAGTATAGTGTAGCAACATGGCAGTCTTGGGAGAGGTGTCCAAAAATTAAAATACTTTTTCTATATTTTTATTGAAATGTTCTGTTTTAAATTGTGTTTAATAAATAGTTTTAAATGTATTCTAGAAGAATTGGCCCACTGGATCACACTGGCATGCGTTCTTTGTAGCCTAGTATCCTGTGTCTGATAGCCATAAAGGAGAAAACCTTGTCCAGGAACCCAGAAGTTCCCTAATTTTTCACATTACTTATCTCAAAAAGATGTGCAAGTGGATGCATGGGGAACATTGAGAACAAGATAAATTTTAGATGCTTCTCGTTTTGTGCTTATTCTCCAGCTACTTGCATTTTATGGAATCTCTGATCCAAAGATTATTTCTGTTTATTCAGAAACTTTTGAATGATTTCTTTTCTGAACAATTTCTTATTGAACTTTTGTAAATATTTCATCTCCATTGCATCCTTTTGCAACAAATCCCACAGATCTGCTGACTATTGCCTGAAGAGTCACTGATGTTTTGAAGGTGGCTCCTACTAGCTTGGTTAGCTGCTGCCTAGTGTTTGTGTTGCAGAGGGCAATGAGCAACTACTACTCTTTGCCTTTCATGTCACTTGCCTCTGGAACAGGCCCTTGAAATGGACATCTTTGTTCCTAAAGAGACCATTTTTTTCAGGTCCCAGTTCTTCTATATGTAAGTAGTTTTTGCTGTAAGACAACAGTTGCTTCTTCACTGGGATTTTCCATGTAGAAATATAGAGATGGTGTTTGGGTACGAATGCTTACTAGTGTTTCATCACTGAAGTCAACCCTATGAATGGCAACTGCAGCTGAAGTTTAGGCAATACTGGGGGGATGTTTGCTGAAGAATTGCTTGACCCTGTGAAAATGTTGGGTACGCTAAAGATGAAGAATCCTCATTTGTGTCTCCAGGAAATGGCAGTTCCTGTGTAGTTGTTCCTGTGGTCATATTTAAATGTGGTTAGAACATCAGCTTAGCAACTCCGAAGTTTCAGTCTATTGATGTTACGGATCATGGAAAAAAATAAAGAAACACTAGGATCTATCTAAAATGACAAATAGCAGCTTTCCCAGGTTAGTATTACAATTGTTGCAACCAGGCAGAGCAAACAAAAATTCAGCTCTTGTAATTAAAGTTTTCTTTTGGTCTGTGATGTTCACTGCATTGTGAACTTCAATTTTATTATCATCCCATGTGAGTACTTTTGTGAATAAATGTAAATTTAATCCTTGTTGTTTTTTTGTATACCTCTAAAGCCTTTATTTAACTGGGTGATTTGTAGAAGATCTATAAGAATAGATTGTGTTTGGAAATAATCTATAAGAACAGATTATAGAATCTATTTCTTAAATACTTTTATAAGTGTAAACATTTAAATAATGTACTATTTATAGAAATATGTAAGAAGGATTCTGCAAGCTACATCTTGAGGTCTTAAGGTGGCAAAGGCATGTAACTTAGAGTGTTTAAAATACTAGTTATTATGTAAATTATTTAAGTTATTTAAATAATAATCATAGGCTTTTAAAACTTTTTAAAGATTTTTTTTTAGTGTCAAACTGATCTCTATCGCTAGGAAAAATCTAAAGATACTTGTGAAGCATTTTAACTCAGTAGTTAATTTTCTTTTGCCACTAGTGGTAGGCTATCATATTAGTTCTTGTGGAATACAGGTGAAGATAAGATAAATTAAATCCAGGTCTGCTCCTGCAGTCACTGGAGTATACACTTAGATTTGGTCATAAGAATACCTGTAGAAAGCTATGTGCTTGCATGACATTTGCTGCATCAGTAGCTACAAATGTAAATTTGCCAAACTTCTTAGTCCTGTACTTTTCCTGCCTCAGAAAAGAATTGTCAGTTTTCCATTGATAAAAAATCATTAATCTAAGCTTCTATTTATTTACTTGTGAGAGCAAGAAGTTAATCTCCAAAGAGTAGGACTTTTCAAGTATGCTTAAGTCATTTAGGAACATAAATTCCATTGACTTTGTACTTTGAGAAGCGTAGAATTGAACTGAAGGAGACAATTAATTTTGGAAGTTAAGCAAACTGAAAAGTGCAGTTAATCACAAGTATCAGGCAGTGTATTGTATTCTTGTTTGATTCTTGTATGAATCCTCTCAGCCTAAATGAGTACCAGACTGTAAAATTGATGCAAGACCTTGTCAGGTATGGGTAGGGAGAATAAGCAAAGTGTGACTTCCAAACTTAAATAGGAAAGCATTATGTTTAAACTTATTTTAAATTGCTGTTTGAAAGTCATGTGTATCCTCTCTCAAAGAGGATGTAAGAAAAACATTGTGTAACTCTCTTTAGAATCAGTGTCTTTGCAATAGTTAGTGTCCTGCTATTTTCTTTGCCAGCACATCAGTGGTGCAATAGTAGGTAAAACACTCCAAAGTCCAAAAAAGCTTTTTGTGAAAGCCTTAGAAGATGGTTGAAACTTTATAATTAAATAAAATTACCTGTCTCTTTTTGCTATGAGTTTTAATGGTCATTTGTATGCCTCTTGACTACTCACTGATCAGCTATTTGTTTGACAGTAACTAGGAAGGCTGCAAAACTTGTTGTATGACTCGTTTCAGCTATCAGTTGTTTTTCTGTGCCTTATCAGGCTGCTTGACAACTCTTTAATTGAAAAGTTTCACATGCTATTGAAGTGTTATTGTTAGAATAAGCACTTAATTCCAGAAGGAGGATATAATCTCATGGCTTGATAGTTAGAGTCACAGTGTAGAGGGAGGGATGCTTTCACTGTCCTAGATAGCAGACTTGTTTATTTTATAAATAAAGATTATTTTTTTTCTGAATAGGAAAGGTTAGAACTTTGGCTGATTGTAAATATCTTTGAGTGGGGACAAATATTTTACTGTCATTCTGTTACAAGAACTTTTACTGAGAATTCAAATGCTATACCCAGTGTAACACATGGGAATCTTGCTCTGGAGAAGTTGCAGTAATAAGGATGAAACTTGCTTTTATCCCCTGGATCACTGTGCATATAAAAAAACCCCAGTAGTTGCACTGTGTTTGATAAAAAGATGCAGATGAGAAATGGCAGCAGAAGAATGACTTCAGATTGCTTCTGCACTGTGTTGCCACTAGGACGGGGGGTGTTTTGCTCTTAAATATGAGTAAGAGTACATGTAGTTTTTCCCCCTCACATATTGTTTTGCTTTATTGTCTGGGTTAACATGTTATGCAGCTTCAATACTTGTATATTACTGCTGATAAAATTGTCTTTCACAAGTTCTAAATATAGAGGTTTGGAGGAAATACCTGCCTGGCTTTTTTTGTCTAGGTGATGGCAATTAGGTGGAAAACTGCTTTTTTTTTTTTCCCCCTTTCTTTTTGGTGGCCCAGTCTCTTAATCACATAATAATGGAGATACCTGTTAACAAAGCAAGTCTAGAAATTGTGAGTAAGGGAGAAGACTTCATTTTAATGCTTTCAGGGATTGCTGGTATTGTGCAGCCAAAGTCAAGGCAAAAGTACTGATGTCGCTTGGAGAAAGTTTGTGGCCGTTGTCATGTTAGTGGTGGTTATTGAGAATAGTTACAAATGCCCTCTGCACAGCAACACCAGGTGCTGGGAAATCAGGTTCAGACTGTGCTTCAGTTTAATTGAAAGCAAAGGACACAAGTTCTAACAGCATTTTTGATCTTTGCTGACTACAGCTCTTCTCATTTTTGTTTGTCAAATTCAGATGAATCTTTGAGTTCAAAGTGAGTGCACCCATTGAATGATTTTCTTCTTGTTGTGTACAATTGTGGTGGTCACTATTAGATGTTGTCAGTGTTGCATAGGAAACTCTACGGAAGCCATTAATATGACGAATTTGAGCTCCTTTGAGTGGGAGTCTCTTCACCAAGAGTCCTAAATGTTTCTGTTGATGAATAGGCAGGAAAGTTTGCATCTCACTTGCTGTATTTTGAAAAGTCAACACGAAGGTATTTTACTATCAGTTTAGGGAAATGGAGAAGTTAACAGATTTTAGAACTTCTGAGTTGGTGATTTTTGAGAAAGCATAGTTAACTGCATTCTATGAGGTTTCTGATGTTTCATAGACCAACAAAAGGTTGCTTTATTAGTAGCTTTAATGAACAAATCGCTTTATTGGCTTAGACATACTGGTTGCTTTGTCGGTCCAAACAGCTATGGGTTCTTGTTTCAATTCACCATTGTGCTGGAGTAGAGAAGTGATAGCCATTGACCTTCTGTTAAAGCACAATAAAAAGTTTTTTGTGAAGAAGGAAAGTGTGCAGGGAAAAGAGCAATGCAGTGCTGTGTCTTGAGTTCAGCAACATAAAAATCAAGAGACATGTACCTCTCTGTTGCTTTTCTTGCTAGGTGGCTCAGTATAGTGAACCACCTGAAACAAGAAAAGGCAGGACTGACTTTCTGAAGGCTGTTTTTCATGGAACCTGTGTGTAAAGAAAAAAGGTATTTATGTTGTAACTCTAAGGAAATATATTAAGTAGGTACTCATTTAGTTCTGAAGGAAAAGTGTATTAGTCTTCAAAAAATTTCTTTTGGTACTATTGATTATCTGACTTACTTTATTAAGTGATTAATACACATGACTTAACTATAGCCTGTGGCTGAATTAAGTGACCTCATTTTGTTTCTTGAATTACTTCTTAAGAATTTATTTAAATGAGCAAGTGGCTTTTTTTTTTTTCCCTGTCTGTATGCTTAAGACACAGAAGAAATTTGTTAGATGCTGTAGACTTTTGTTAATGATAATAATTAGCTCTCAAAGTTGATGTCTGTGTAAAAAAAGGTTGCGAAACCAGGTGGGATGACATTGCAGTCATTTTTGTAGTTATTAGCTTGCTTTAAAAGCTTATCATATTGCTTGTTAAAGATGAGTGTCTTCCTGTAAGTAGACTAATAGTGTTGCAGTTGAAGTGGGGTATTCAGATAGATTTGCCAAATGTATTTACATTATATGACACGTGAAGTTATAATCATGATTAAAAGGATTAGGGACTTTCTCTTTAATGAAAACACTGTATGAATCCAATTTGTCCTTCTCTGCAAATACTTTTTTTGTTAAGGATGGGGCAGTAAAGTGCAGCGTGGATGTTCCGTAGCTGGCTGGTTTCTGGTTTGCAGATTTGCACTTGTCATTTAGTGGGAGCAGCTGCAGGAATATACTTTGCACTTTAGTTACACTTTTAGTTTTGTTGTAGGTATTGTGTTGTATGCTTGGTGGTTATGCTTCTTGGGTCTAGTTTATAGTGGTAGCTCTAATAGTAATAAAAAGAAAGTCTTTGAATTACTGTTTTTCTCATGGAACAGTTTTGTACCCTGATATCCTCCTAATTCCTCAGGGAAATCAAGTTTTCCCTGCAACAATTTGGGGAAAACTATGACAAGCATTGAAACGGTCCATGCGTTAATTTATCTAGATTTTGTTTTTGAGACAGTTGCTGCTATAAACTTGTGTCTGAGATTAGGAGTGAGATTGGGTGAGCTTGCATAAGGATATGTTGAGGAGAAGCAGCCACACTGAATATATATTCAGACTGTGCGTTGCCAATCCTGTTCAGAGGAGGCCCGAGTTGCCATCATGCACTGCTTAACAGCTATAGCTCTACAGTGCTATTTAGAGGAAGTACCTTTGGACTTTCTTTAGTTTTCTTCTGAATCCTGTAGCATCAAAATGTCATTAATGTAAAATTTGTTCGGAGGAAACTTAGAGCAGAAAAAAGAGCTCGTTTTCTCATTTCCTCTTCCTGTGAGAAGCTGGATAGGATATTTGATTGGCACTGTACAGAGTTTCCTGTTGCCTGTGTCTTCTGGTTACTGCCTTCCCTGCTTTTCCTCTTTCTCTCTGGTTTTTCAGCATGTGCTCAGAGGTTTGTTTCACTCTCTTGTGCATTCTTACTGCTATCTGCCTCTCACCTTTTGGCTGCAGTTTTTATCCTCTACCCCTTTGCTTGTCCTGTTCTGCCCTTCCACCCTTATTTTGCATTTTAAGGTTGTTTGAATAGTTTTATACCTCTTCAAAATATTTGGTTTTCTTTTGTGAGCATAAAAATTAGTTGAGTCAGCCCTGATTTTTCAAATGAGCTTCCCCTTCCACAGGTTGTGTTAGCACCCCCTTCTGACAGATACTCAAAGGTGTTCCTCAGCAATTCTGTACTTGCTGGTGAGTCTGTACCTCAGTTTCCCAATGTACAAATTTTAAAAGTGACTTAGTTCCTCAGAATTGTTTAGAATCAATTAAGATATCCAAGGATTTTGATGGTATAGCAGTTACTATAAAAGTACTGTAAGAGTAGTCAACATGGCTGTAGTTGACTAAACACTATTCATATTTGTAAATTCTTTATGTCCAAAGTATCTTTATGAGTGATGGAATTGAAGAGGTTGTGGGGCTTCAAACAATACATTGTAACCCTTCATACTACTATGGAAACTTGTTTTAGCAGCCCACTGTTGGGAAGCTGGTTTTGAAGCTGCGTTGATGTCATGTCTGCACCCATCTGTAACTCGAGTATGTGATAGCAACTGATGCCAGCTGTTCATGTAAAAGAAAACTGGCAATTCTGGTGCAGTTTTCATTGGAAAGATAGATTAAGTAAAGGTAAAGCAATAAAACAAAATGAAGAATTCTACCTGTCTAGAACTGTGCTGCAGCTAGCTTTTTCATTATACATTTCTTCGTCAATATCAACTTCCTAAACATTCATCTCAATATCGACTGGCAGCCCACAAACTGCTTATATTGAAGAAAGAAGATACGACCAACATCTGTTTGTTTTAAAACCAGCAGCCATCTGCAACATACAATTAAACGTGTACTGTTTAGCCCTTAGATATCACTGCATCTGCAGTAAGGAGAGTGCATTTGATAGTCATCTATCAAAGCATATACCTCAGAACATTATTCCTCAAGAGAAATTGTAAAATTTTTGAATATCAAGCATGAATCGGCTGCAATGCAACAAGAAAAATCCCTATAAGGGCTTAGCATTGTGGCTTGGAATCTATACAGAAGATGATGGAACATTACCAGCTATAGTGGGAAATTGTATGTGAAAGAAATTTTTCTCAACACTTTTCCCTAGCTTCCTAGTAATCCCCTACTATTAAGTTCATGATCAGAGCCAACTTTTTTTAGGTGAACTTGCATCAAATAGTACTAGGCCTTGCAGAGCAACAAATGCAAAGCTTACCAATGAATCTTCACCATCCTGTGGTAAATATTTGTTCTCCTTCCCACTAGAATCAACAAAATCTGCGGGTGTTCTATATTAACACACCAGAATGAAATATATTCAATGCAGTTCACCAAATGTTATGGGAGTAAAGGAAGGGAAAGCAAATAACTGCTAATCACCCAAGTGAACACACATCTACAAATTAAAAAAGACCTAACCACTCTATTGTTTCTGGTAAGCAAGATATCACGAGAAAATGGGTAGTTGGAGTTTAACCAAGATGGGCCTAAAGGAACACTCAGAAGACAAATCTGAGTCTTTAAGAATGGGATTATGCAGCCCATCACGGCCTCAAAAAAGGGGTTTTGTGAAATTGCATAAACTTTCCCAGTCCTTTAAATCTTCCATATATCATATGTAAATGGTAATTGTCTATTCTGCCCTTCTCAAATGATAAAGGCTTTTAAGTTTTGCCATCTTCTTAGAAAAATCTCTATTCCACAAGTTTTCAGCCTCCTCATATTAATTAACGTAGCCAGATGAAATCAGAACTCATATTCTCAAGTTGAAGCTGTTCGGAAGGCTGTTCTCTGTCTTTTTGAAATCTGGAAGTTTTCTCTGCCTGTTCAGTTCAGCTATGTCAGTTTGACTAATAGAAGAAGCTTTATAGTATGAGTGCTTCTGACACTCTTCTCTGGACAAGAATTGTTGTCTTAGAGAACTCAATTTCACTTAATTTGAGCAAAACATTAACCTGGCCTTACAACATTCAGTTTCCCCAGTTTAGGTTCCAGTTCAGCCTTCAGTGAGACTTTGGCTCATTTGGTTTTCATAGGGCTTCTGTCTTGCTAATCAAAAGTTATTTTTAACTCATGTAGCTGCCTTTTTCATCAGTCTTTTGGAGGTGGAAATGCAGACAGAGCAGTGATGTGATAGTTGGAAGAACTGGGGTTTCTATTTGTAGCTTCTGCCACTGACTTTGTCTGAAATTCTCTGATTTAAGAGCATAATATTCCATTTTATAGTCATACTCTATAAAATGAGAGTACACATCTGTCAACTGTTTTGAGATCTTTGGGTAAATGCTGTTCTGAGTATTTGTTTCAGGGGAATCACAGTTTGTGATGCCAGTATAATAGTACAGTTTAATTTTTGTGTGAAAAAGAAGCAGCACCAGTAGTTCACCATTCTGCATTGAAAGGGCAGCCTGTCATTTATGTAATAGTCTTAAGTTAATGTGTTCTTTAGCATACATATAGCTATTAATTGTTTAATGGGAGCAGTGAATTAAAATTAGTTGCTAATAGATTTACTGGACATCATATGCTTTAAGGAAAATAGGCAGTTACATTAATAAAGTGTTTGTGGGACTGTTCTAGCAGGTGCTAAATTTCTATGCTATTGATGTTGTTTAAAATACATTTAATGAAACATAAATATTGTTTCCCTGTAATGAAGGCAATATCCAAGACAGACCCAAAAGTTCCAAGTGGGATGTTACTCTGCTTAATGGTATACGTCTTATGTTTTCTCACTCTCATGGAAACAGCTTACTGCTATAGTTGCTGCATTAATCCATAATCCAATAAAGAGGATTTATTTGAGGGATTGAATGAAGAGAGAAGAAAAAAATGTCTCTGTAGTGCCCTATGGGCAATAGTTATACTAAAAATAAGATGGGGCTCTTGAATGGCTCCATGTTTCCCTTTCTTGGTGTGTGAGACATACACTTTAAGGTTTCACTGTACTCTGTAAAAGCTTTACCAAAATGCCTGATTTTCTGAGAGGAGATGTTAGGACTTTCCTGTCTTGTTCTGAATATGGGAAATGCCTTATCTGGATCTGTAAGATGGTCCATTCATGCTTTATTTTAAAATGTTGCTCAATTCCTGTGTCTGAAATAAATGTCACAGAACAGCCAAGAAGACATTCTGTTTTTAATGCTTGAACATATCTTCTGCTATAATTATCATTTAATGGACTAGGGTTTTACTCCAATTTCCAGGGTACAGTTTAGTTAAGAAAAATGATACTGAGCTCTTACAAGATATAAAAGCCTGGAAATCGTTTGGTGCTCAGATAGACACATATCTTCCTGTGGAGATATAATAATTGGAAGAAAGTTTTGAAGTTTTGAAACAGGTTTAAGTGTGTGTGTATGAATTAGAGAGCTAAATTTTGGTTTTGGCACCTGCCATCCTGTGCTGCAATCAAAGCCTTGAGCTGTCTACAAAATGCTGGAGCCTGTGGGCTGGAAAGAGAAGCCTGCAGATATCACCAGAGTGTAATCCACAAAACTTTGGCTGCCTGGAACTGGAAATGTGCAAAAATTGTCAGGAGTGTCCAGGAGGCCTGGAAGCAAGTTGAAGAGATGTAAAAAATGGCTCTAGCAAGTTTTTCTCAGTTGAACCCATGTGGTAGGTAGTAGTGAAGGGCAGGGGTAGCTTGGCACATCGCCTGGGTCAGATACAGCAGCAGCCAGCAGGGAGATCAGTGTCCTGGTCTCCAGCTCCTCATTCCTCTGCTGGCGGTGGACTTGTTGCTTCTAAAAATAGTACGTTACAGATGCTTCTGTTACCACTGGAGGATGAAGGAATGGGATCCTTCTGCTTTGTGTGGGTAGAATTACAGTCCCTGAACAAGAGCAGAAGCAGAGCTGCAGGAACCTCGTCTTGGACATTGGTGTCTGGAGCACCTGAACCTGCTTCTGGTGCTGATCAGCTGTTTATGTATTGCTTCTTCAGAGTGTGGGGTTTGCAGCTCTTTGAAAACTGTCGTGCTAATTTAAACAGCAGGCAGCAGGAGGGTCTAGTGTGCAGTATGCTATTAGACAGTATTGGCTTTTTTCCTTTATTTCAATTTTAGGAATTGGTGTAAAGCATATCCACATTTTTGGAAGGAAATATTCCTCAGATTGTAAAAGCAGAATTCTTTTAGCAGAGATAGTCTTCTTTTTTTTTAACAAGATTGGTCAATTTAAAGTCAGTTTCACTTTTACCCTTTTTATGCTTTGCTATTGAAATGGTACTTACTGGGGGAGAGTACTGTATCCCATTTAAGTTTTAATTCTTTTCTGTTTGTTCATTCTGACTGCTGCTATTTTATAAAGTCAGACAGAATGTTTTGTTAGCAAACAAATGGGAAGTAAAAAGCAAGCAGCCCTCCCTTTTCTAATAAATGCTTCCATTATTCCTTCTTAGTAGTTAGAATGTTATGTCATGGGCCAAACTTGAGTTGATAGCTAAGCTAGAAATGATAATAAAGTCTTGGTTGTGTGAAATGGATAAAGTTACTGATAAAATTCTTATGTTAAAAGGTGTCTAGTGTCTTCTTTAGAGTCTTTTGTCTTTTCTTAGTTTAGACTTACTGTCTTTGCTAACACTTAGAGTAATGCTTTCTTTTATTTTTTCCTTTTAAAAATTGTTTTTGGTTTAGGTTTTTTTTTGGTGAGATTGGAGTTTAGTATTATACTGGTAATATCATACCTTGAACTATTGTTAATTGTTATGGATTTTAAAGAATCGAGTTTTAACCAGTTAAGATGGGATGATACATGTAATAAATACAATATTTATTTTCCAGTTTAAGTACTGATATCATGAAAATATTTAGATGGCCACAGAATTGAAAAATCTTGCAGGATGGCTTAACAAGACTGTGTATGAATCTGTTTGCAGACACAGATTTAACTGTTAGTCTGAATATCTCCATTTAGTGCAATACACAAAATGCTGAGTGGCTGTATGTGAGTTACTGAGAACCTGAGATGTTTTCATTGGGAGTAGTTTCAAGATTGTCTCAAGAACTGCCTGTCTGTCATGTACCTTGTGGTAATACACTCTTAAAATAGTGAAGTGGCCTGGATCAGCTGAGTTTACATGTGAGAAATTATATCTCTATATATTTTCATATGTATATAGGAATGGATCAACTGCATCAAAGGGGTCCACTGGATTCTGGGGCTACAATAGAACGACAGGCGTGGTGCTGTATACCAGAGTGCTTACTCTATTTGTGTCTCTTACAATTTTTGCGTCTCACACATCTGTGCGAATATAGAAAAAATGTTAGGTGCCTTTGGTAGAAACTCCTATCTGAGACCATGCTGAGGAATTTCTTGATGTTTATCTACTTCAGTGATGTTAGACTTGATAGAAAGTGGAATTCATTCATGCAAAATTTATTCGAGCTTCTGGTACAAGGTAAATAAACAGAATCTCTAATTTTCCATACCTGGTCCTAAAATTAGATAGACTGTTCAAAGAATTTGAAAGACCTTAGGGACTTTAAGGAGTTGCTTTGACACACCGCTCTTTAATCTGCTGCAAACTAAACCAAGCAGAAAATAAAATTGCAAACTGTCCTTAGTATCAGAGGCTGATTACTATGTTCTTCAGCTGTTTCAGTAGAATGCTTGGCACCTTACTTCTTTTGGCATTGCAGATTCCCATTGCTGTAAATTTAGCAGCCTTTCTGCATATATGTGCATCTGTGTTGCTCTGTGAAATTTTCTTTGTAAACCTTGGTCTGAAAACAGACATGGAGAGTACTGCCTTAGAACAATAACAGAGGATAAGTTTGTCTAACTTTATGTTAATTTAGTAGTTTGTAAGCCATTAAAGGACTGATGTACAAGGTCAGTAATAGTCATTTCCCTGTGCAGTAGTTTTCTTTTAGTCTGAGAGAAGATAATATTACATTGATTACCCCAACCAGGAGAGGTGAGCCCGTGTCTCTGAAAGTGTCATTGAGAAAATGTCTTGCCATTTGTGTTTACTCTCTCTTCCAATTGCAAAACAGAACTGTTGTGGGAGTAGCTTGATTCATTGTGTTGGAACCATTTGGGATTATCATGAATTACTCATGGAAACTGTTGTGTCCTGAAAAGTTGGGTATTCCAATGTTTATCAAAAATTAAAAGAAAAATAAAAATCCTTTACAAACAAGATATCATTGGGGTAGTTTCAGGCAGATTCTAGGTGAATGAGCCCTTGATGGGACCAAAAGATCAACATGAAGTACTTCATTAATGACCTAGTAATGTTTTGTATTTCTTGCTGTGAGGTTGTATAAAATTTCTTCTTCCTTCTTCCTCAGTTAACTGATTAAAGAGGGACCTCAGGGATGCCGTTGAAATAAAGAAAACTGAGAGAATACATGGATTAATGTGTGGGCTGTTTTGTTGCTCAATGTTTCCACCAAAGCCATCCTAATCGCCTCCACATCTGTAAGCCTCCACAGGCATTCATAGATCTGTTAGATCATCTCCATCTTTCAAACAGGACAAGTTTAATTCATCGCCTTACTACTTTATGATTGTCTGTGTAAACAGTTGGTGGTGAAAATGCACAAATAACTTTTAATCTTTCAGACTGAATAGCTTAAATTTTTGTACCTTTGTAAACTTGAAATTTTTCTCACTGTGGCTTTGTATGTATGCTATGGCACCCATTTGTTGATGTTAGTGCTAAATTGCTGAAATAATTTCCTCCTTGTCCAGCAGTTGCAGACTTTTGTTCAGTTTTCTTTAGTACCACTGAATTTATATAACCATGAAGAATAAATTCAGAGTGCACCGAAAATGTTCTGTAAGTTTTGATTTGAAAGTTTAAAGGCTGCCTAGATAGAACTGAGGACCTAATTGGGATTTAGAATTTCCATTGCTGTATATAAAATCAGAAAAGATCATATCCACATTCCCATTCTATTGTCTGTTACCAGCTCTGATAATTAGCATCCGCTTTGATCCATAATTTCAGTCACCTTGCAGGACCTATTCATGAGTCTCATTTCCTCCTTCAATATAAAGAGGAAGAGGCAGCACCAATAACTCAAAGATTTAGCTCTGAATCCAAGGTCATTTTGACAGACAACCTAAAACAGTTTGCTCACTTCCTCTTTGGATTTGTAACTGTACTGTTAAGAAAATAATTTTGGCATACAATGAAGATTTTTGCATTGTGTATGGATTGTGAGCCAGAAGAACTCAGAAATATGCAGCTGAAATCTTATGCTTGTGGCAGTGTGGTAAGGACAGTCTTTTGTTTAGTCCACTAAGTGTTACACTCAAATATGCAGAGTGTAAAGAGTTCTTAGCAAGATTTTTGGGTTCCTTGACTCCTGATAGGCAATTTTTTTATTGCAAAACTTTCCATATTATTAACGATGTTAGTAATAGAGGAGTACAGTAGAGGGGCTCCACCTCATCTGTGTTCTGGTTTATCATCCATCTACCTTAAAGCTTTGCAGTAGTTACCTGTAGTATATATTGCTTTTGAATATGGAAAATAAATCTCTCTTTAAATATTGCATAATGATATTCTGTAGTCTTTCTTCTGTCATATGCCCATAGTGAAAAAAGTCAATAAGAAGCAATGTGCTGAACTGATGAAGGAACAAACCACCTTTATCTTTTGTTTTGAAGGGACTCACTGCTTTGCCTCTTTAGCTTAGAATAACATTATTTATGTTTATAGAGAATTGTGATTAAAATACAGTAAAATGAATTTATTTTCTCTTTCAGGAAGCCACAATGGCTATGAAGTCTGCAGAATTACCTCCTTTATCTCCACTAGAGAGCACTACCAGCTGTGCTGCTATGGCCTCTCATATATTTACTGAAAAGCTGATTGTCATGTGACGCTCAGTCCTGGATAAAATGTCACTAGAAATTGTATTAACTTCCTTTTATCATGTGTGCTCATTAACAGAAATTAGCAACAGAATGGACTTTGGACTTTTTCTAGACAAAAATGTCCTGTATTTACATCACCATCTCTCAGACTCATAGAATCACTAAGGTTGGAAGAGATCTCCATGATGGAGTCCAACCATTAACCCAGCACTGGCATGTTCACCACTAAACAATGTCCCCAGGTGCCACATCCACGCACCTTTTGAACGCTTCCACAGATGGTGATTCTACCACTTTCCTGTGTAGCCTGTTCCAAAGCCTGACCACCCTTTCAGGGAAGAAATTTTTCCTAATATCCAATATAAACTTTTCCTGGTGCAACTTCAGGCCAATTTCTCTTGTCCTATCTCTTGTTACTTGGCAGAAGAGACTGACCCCCGCTGTGGTACAACCTCCTTTCAGGTACTTGTACAAAGCAATGAGTTCCCCACTGACCCTCCTTTTCTCCAGGTTAAATAACTAGAGCTTCCTCAGCTGCTTCTCATCAGACTTGTGCTCCAGATCCTTCCCCGGCTTCATGGCCCTTCTCTGGACATGCTCCAGCACCTCAATGTCTTTGTTGTAATGAGGGGCACAGAACTGAACGCAGGATTAGAGGTATGGCCTCACCAGTGCCCAATACAGGGTCACAATCACTGCCTTGGGTCACTGCCTTGGCTATTGCTGATCCAAGCCAGGATGTCACTGGCCTTCTTGGCCACCTGGGCACACAGTGGCACATGTTCAGCTGGGTGTTGACCAGCACCCCCAAGTCCTTTTCCATTGGGCAGCTTTAGAGCCGCTCTTACTGCAGCCTGTAGTGTTGCTTGGGACTGTTGTGACCTAAAGGAATCTTTTGATCTTGTGTTGAGTCTCCAGTGAAGGAAAGTCCATATTTTTCATAGCCAGTTTCTTCTGCCACTTTGTGATCTATAGACTTGCCCTACCTTTTTGCTCCCTTCTTCTCAGTGTCACAGTTCTTTAAACTCTGTTCCATTTTTTCCCTCTGTATTTACTGTAGACAGGACAAATAGTAATTAGTTTTTTTCCTCCATGCACACATGCTTTTTGCTTTTAAAAGAGTGGTGTTTTCCTTTCCTCAGTCTTGTAATCCAAGCCAGAGGTTAACAAACCAGAGTGGCTCTGTAGCATTGTCAGTGGTGAGGGATGCGAGCATCCAGTGGTGAGGAGACAGGTGCATCTGAAGTCATTGCCAGTGGCAGTTAGTGGCTCTGCTGAGTGACACAATGCTCTGAGATAACTTGCATCTTGCCAAGGAGGGATCTTGGAGATGCTAGGAGAGCCATGGTTGACTGAAGCCTGTCCTTACCTATCCTGTAGGGATTGGGAGCACTCTTGCTACTAAGGCTGAAGAGGTGTAAGCAGCAGGGGCCAGGTGGCTGTGTCCTTCAGGGTGTGCTGTGAACAGAGTCGTGCTGAACCTTGCCAGTTTTCCTGTGCTGTGCAAGATGTGGTCAAAAAAAAAAAAAAAAAGGGAGAAACACTGCTTCTAACCAAACTCCTTTTTTTCGAGTCTTTTGTTGTAAGTTGCCATTCCAAGGTTCTAATCGTTGTTGTTCCCTATATTCACAGATAATGTGGTGAATACTGAAGTGTTTCTGTTGTCTGATTTGTGAAGGTGTGGTCAAAGGGAGAAATATCAATAGGTTTCGGTTTTTGGTGGGGGGGGGAACTGTGTTTTTATTTGGTTTTGTGGTTTTTTTTTAATTCATTTTTAATTTTTTATTTGCAATATTTCATCTATTGTTGAAAGCAGCATTATGGAGAAACTGATTTTCACACTTGTGGATTCAGGGAAGCTGGTACCATTTTTGTACCTGGATTACTTGTTCAGACAGTGTAGCTTCAGACAAAACTGTGGACTAACCTAGAGAAGAACACAAATGATGGACTATTTTAATGTGCAGAAGTCTGACTTCTCTTTTGTAGAACACAGAATTACTTCTCTGTTCTTGTTCAGTCACTGTTTGGTGTATTGCAGCAGGCAGTCTCTGTCTTGCTGGCAGAACCTGGTGTGCAGGAATGGTAACTCCTGGCAGGTTCTCAGTCCCGAGTGGAGGGCAAGGATTTAAAATCATGTATGGCTACAGCTCCTCCCAGTGGCAGGTCCTTCTCTACTTCTACTTGCTAGTGCAGCTAATGCCAGACCAAGCGATGTCCTGAGAAACACCACAGCATTTTTACAGAAGTGGAAAGGCATCTTTTATGTCTGACCAATAGGATCAGTAATAAGGAAGGGGCTAAGTATTTACAGCAGCCTGCTGGACAGAAAAAATGCCAGAAACGTAGGTGTGCTCTGCCATTCTGCATCACTTCATGCTGTCTCAGTAGACGTTTTCTAAAACAGTATGTCTTCACAAAGGACCAAACTGTTGCTGTTGTTTTACACATGAAATCACCTTCATTTTTCCCGCAGAAAACATGAGATTCATATTCTATCCACATAGTTGAACTCTCATCATCTGGCATCATGATTGCTGCGGTGCCTTTTATCAGGCCTTTACAAATGCAGTTTTGCTCTCGCTGTATCATCTCAGACTATTGCTGCATGCTGAACTTTATTCTTGTACAACAAGCCATGTCTAAAGTGTTTGGGCAATGCTTCCAGGAGGCAGTGTAGGAGATACCATGACGGTTGGCACCAGCTGTGTTTGACTCTATGCCAGTCCATATTGAAATATTTTTTGTGCTGGTTTTTTATATATAAAACCTCTGTGTGTTCACATAGCGTGAATATATAACACTTTATTGTTAAAAGCTGGACAGGATCTTTGAAAATCAGCTACTCACTAGACTCTTTTGCATTTCTAATTGCACAGGCAGTTACATATATTGAATTCTGTTTCAGTTCTGCTTACAGTATTCCCTTCATCTTACATCCTTAATTGGTAAGCTTTTATATACATCGACAGACTTACACTGCAAAGTGCAAACTCTCCACCAGGTCCTTGGAGGTTTTCAAGACTTGACTAGCCAAGCCCCTGAGCAACTTGATCTCAATTCAGTATTGAACCATCATTTAAATAGAAGGTTGGATTAGAGACCTCCTGAGAATCCCTTAAGTCCAAACTAGTCTAATCTTTTTTCTTTTTCTGAGCAGATTGAAAATCTGGCTTTCTAGTCAGTAGTAGGGGCCGCAGCTTCAGTGCTAAAGGACTAACCCAATGGAGAGTCAAAGAGCAGCAAACCAGCTTCTATTGACTCCTATCAGTGTAATGGAGCACTAAACAAATATATCAGAAATACCCTGTGTTTCCCTGTCTCTTTCTGCTTGGGGTGGAGTGCTAAGGTGTGCTTCAGTTCACATGCACAGTTGCAGAAGGAAAAGCCTCCTGGCCCTGAGTGTGTACATACTGGTCTCTTCTCTGTGTGGTTGTCTGTCTTCACTTCCATTACAGCCAAAAAATACTGCTTATACTTCTTTTGAATTTTTACAGCTTTTCCCTCTTTTGTCAGTCAACTCTAAATCATTAAAACATTGAGTACAATTCATTTGGTAAGATTTTAAAAAGATCTGTCAGTCTTCTGTTGTAAAAGCAAGTGACTACTTTTTTATAAGAAAGTTGAGGTTGAAATTTTTGCTAATTAGATGGTATTGACTATTGATATTGGAAAGGCTCAATTTTGATTATAAGGAGAGGGAAGAGAAGAACACTGGGGAGACAGAGTAGACTGTCTGAAAAGAAATTTAATAAGGGTTTCTACAACCCTTTTATTTTTACAGGCAAAAGTCAGATAACTTTCTGTGTGCTGGTTTATGTATAGCTTTACAATATGGTACAGTTGATGCACCACTATCATCACCCCTCCCCCACAATCCTCCTTTCAGTTTCATGGAGTCATAAGGCGATTTTTTTTCATGGTGTCATAAGATGATTTAGATTAGAAGGGACTTTGGAGGTCATCTAGTCCAGAGCCCCACTCAAAGCAGGACCAGCTTAGATAAAGTTGCTCAGCGTTGCTATCGAGGATAAGTTTTTAATATCTCCAAGGACAGGTATTCCACAGCTTCTCTAGACAGCCTGCTTCAGTATTTGACTGGCTGTGATGTAAGACTTTTTTTTTCAGAACATATAGTCAGAATTTCTGTTTTTTCAACTTGTGTCTGTAGCCTTTGTTCTATCACTATCCATCTCCAAGAAGAGTCTGCCGGAGAGGCTTTCTGCTGGGTAGATTGTCAGTTACACAGAGTAAAAATATCCTTGTTATTTTCTGTGGCAGTAAAAAGGCCCATAACATATGAAAGTACCTGAAAATATTTCTAGTCTATTCATTTTAAGACATGAAAATTAATGCATTGGACGTTCTGTAGAAGCATATAAATTTGAACACTGGTACAGTATAAGCAGCTCTGACTGGTATAAATCGGTGTATGGAGATCCTTTTTTTCACAGGAGTTGTAGCTTTCAATGGTAAACTTATTTGGAATTTTTAGTATATGGAGATAAATTAGTCTTCAGTAAAGCCAAGGGTGGAGTAGGGTATAGTTATGGGTAAATACTCTTTGTTCATTGTTCTGTCCACTGTTAAAACTAGTCTTTCATATTTTAGAATCTATGCAAGATTCTTATTTGGTCTGTGCTGCCTAATATGAAGCAGCTTGAACTCCAAAACTTTGAATTTTGCTCCCATAGGAGATCTAATCTATGGAAGGGAGCAGTGACACCTCCCATCCTTTCCTTAAACTGCCAGCCAGGAGTGACTGGACTAGCAAAGCACTTAGCTGCCTTCCTGGAAGATACTGGAATTGTTAGCCCTTGGAAGTTAATGAATGAGCTTTTTAAAGGGAGCTGCTCTTGATGGGTTTGGCCAAGGGTCACATTCACTTTGGGAATACCATCCCCTTCTTGCAGCCTCCATGCTTTCATCTGTCCATCAAGACTGATCCTTGTTTGGACCTTTTGTGTGGTTGTGTTATTTGGTTTGTGAATTTTGTTCATTGTTAACTTTGTCAGCAGTAATACTTTGTGGTAAAAGGAAGGTAACTTAAAACAAGGCTTTAATTATCTCCAAAAGAGATTTCATAAAAAATTTTTTATGATTTGACATGTTTAATTAAAAAGGTGCAAAGGTGAAGTTGCCCAGCAAGTTACCAGTTGTCTCTGGTTTAACTTGGTAAGTAGCTTTCTTCTACAAATTTAACACCCCAATTTTTTCTTCACTCACTATTCTCAGTGAAAAAGTAATGTTTTTTGGTTTTGTTTTTTTTTTTTTAAATAGAATCATCTGGGACAGTTAGCTTTTTTGTTGATGATTAAGTAGTTGTAGTAAGTGTTGATTAATTGTTGTTGTGGTTGGGTTTTTTGGTTGGTTTTTTTGTTTTTTCATCCTCTTTGGAACTACACTGAAAAAATCTTTTTATCTTTTTGTGTAATGTTTTCTGTTGTTCAAATCTTGAGCTAGATGCATTTTGAATAATAAAATGAAACTGTACTTTCACTAGACTGTTATGCACAGAAAGATCTTGGGTGTTTTCTAGCAAATTAATTAGATACCAATTGCAAATTGAATTTAGAATCCTATTCTTAGCACTTCAAACAACACAAATTAGTAACTTCATATATTTTTCTTTGCTTTTTTTCTTTGGGAATGCTCAAGTACATTTCCAAGGGGTTTCTTCATGCATATTACTCCACTTTGTTCCAGAGCTGAACATCATGAAAAATATTCTTCAGCTGTCAAAGTCTTTTTGCAAGAGAACACTGCAGCTAGTGATTTAATATGATAGCCAGCCCTTCATTTTTAATGCTTGTGAAGAAAGTGCTGCTGCTTGTAGTCTTTTTCCTTGAATGGCCTTTGGGAGGGTGACTTGCCTCCAGTAAGATAAAGCTGAAGAGCATCTGTCATTGCCCCGACACAAAACACCCTGGCTGTTTTGATGAGGACCACAGCCGTCTGCTTGCAGGGATGGCAGAAGGAGAGCTTTTGCAGCATAGTTCATGGATTAAGCTTGTCCTGAGACTGCCTGCTGGAATGGTCTTGAGAGAGCTAACGGCACAACAGAACATCTCTGTCTGTGTTGGGGACTGAGCTGCTTATGAAGCAGTTCCTCAACTGGTGCAACTTAGAGCCAGGCATTTTTAAGGTAAACAAGCACCGATTTAGTTTGGGTTAGAAAGCTACTTTTATAATTCAGTTTCAGTTGCACAAAATGTATGAATATTTAATAACATACTTGCAGTTGTGTATTTTACTGAAGTTGTGAAGTATATGCCGAATTGCTTGCTACAGGAGGATGATGAAATATTTAGCTGAATATAAACTTCAATAGAAAATTACTCTTTTGGGAAAAATTTAAGGGAAATGCTTTCTTAAATTTGTGTGAACTTTTGAACTTTACAAAATGCTAAAATAAAAATAAAGTCTTGCAATTAAAAACTATGAGGAGGACGGTTTGGCATCATTTGTACCTAGAGGTGATTATACAATGTTTTCTGCTCCTCAGTGCCACAATATTTTGGCTGATGGGTTCAATATGTGACTGATTTACATTGCACACGAAGGGCAACTTTTCATAAGAAATTTGAGTAGAAAAACTAATGGCTAGGAATACAAACTCAGCAGAAAGCTGAGAAAATATGACTTTCAGATTCCTGAAGGTAACGTGGAAAGTGCGTAAAAAACTTTGTCTTATCTCACATGCTCCAAAGATACCGCTACTTAGCTGAGGAGACTAATATTCAGTGTCTTTCATCACAGAATCCTGGAGTAGTTTGGGTTGGAAGGGACTACTCGCTCTTCATGACCAGGCAAGTCTGTAGGAGCCCCCACTATGTCACCTGTCACTGCCCTCCCTTTAATCCTTACCCACATAAGCTCTTGATCAACTTCTCATCCATCCATAGGCACACCTCCATGCACTCCAGCTGGTCACTAACATAGAGGCCAACACCCCTCCTTGTCTACCCTGCCGGTCCTTCCTAAACAGCCTGTGTCCTTCCATTCCAGCACTCCAGTCATAAGAGCCATCCCACCATATCTGTATGGTGCCAATAAGATCACAGCTAACTCTTTTTGTGTATTCCCCATGCTACCTGTGTTTGCATAGAGGCATTCAGTTGGGTCCGCCATGAAGCCAACTTACTGACTCAAGAGGCTGGAATTCCCTTGCTATGCCCTTTGGGTGCTCTCTGACTGACCTGCAATCCGGCTCCAGGCTCTGGGCATCTCCTGCATCAAACTGGTATGAGTGGGATGAATTGAAGTCTCCCACCCCCAGTGCTGTTAGTGTGAAGCCCTCTTCACTGGCTTGGTGAGGTTATGACTGAAGATACACTTCCTCTTCTCTGACAGATGGCCCCCATCAGCCCCTGGTAGAACCTTGTTTCTCAGAGCAAGTCCCTTGGTCCAGGTAGCTGAGCCCAGTCCTGAAGCCATTCTGTGATTTTTCCAGACTGGGAGGATTGATAATAAAAATCTACCTGTGCTCCAGGGTTCCTTACTGTGACTGTCAGGGCTCTGTAGTTCTTCGTACTCCTCACATGCTTCTGACTGTATCACTGGTGTCCAGGTGAAACAACATCAGTAGACAGTAGTATTTGTGTGTTTTGACAAAGTCATTCTTAGCTAATGAAATCTACAAGTTTAGTATTTATATAGTACTGAAACACTGAAGATACATCAATTAGAATGCTCCAATACATATCATTTAAAAAGCTGCTTGTGAGAGATCTCTTCCTGGTGTCTTGCTGATTTCAGTTTTAGTCACTGAGAAATTTAATATTTGTGTCCAGAGTGTACATAATTTTTTTCACATCAGTTTGAAAGCTTATTGCCTGAGAGTTTTGGAATTACCTGAAATTTTTCTCTTGCGGAATGCATGAATCACAGGATGTACTAGCCATCCTGAGGAGTGGATGCAGCAAATTGTAACAGCACTGCAGCGGTGATGGGATAGAAGCGTAAGAGTAAAACCAGGCTCGTTGTGCAGCAAGGGGCAGGAAAGGAAAGAAGAGTAATATCCCTTATTAAACCCTTATTAGGTTACACAAAAAGAGAGGGAGTGGAATTTTCTAGTGTATGAGTTCTTAGGTGTAAATGGAAAATGCTGAATTGGTTACACTGATTAATTAACTAAAACATTTAATTTAATTGAAGTTGATTTAGTTAGGTTATGTCAGGAAAAAAAAAAAGAGCAAACCATGACTTCACCTTGACTGTCCTTAAGCACTCTATTTACAGTGCTACAACAAATAAAATGAAATGAGGTTTGTTTTGAATGGTGACTACAAGCATGACGATTGACTCTTTTTCAGTCCTAAAAGGTCTTGGTGTCATTGTCACCTTCTCACCCACTACCAACTAACTAAAAGAAGAAAAAAATGAATCCCCAACAATGAAGAATAACCAAACAATAACTCATCAGTTGGTCTAACAAGATCCCGTGCTATCCTGTAGGTTTTGTGTTCTTCAGTATCACCTTTAGGAAACTGAACTGAGAATGGATTTCCTGTGATGCATGGTACTGAGTATATCCCAGCACTGTATCTTGGTCTTGCTTTAGGGAGAAGGTAGTTCCTGAAGTCTGGAAACCAGTAAGTGATATGTTTTAAAGATGACTTGAAATTGGGTATTCTGGGACCAAAGATTTTCAGAACTGTAGAGAAATTGAAAACTTTGTCTTAATTGTAAAAATACAAACTGTTAAAAGGCATACAATCAGATGTGAATTTTGCAAGAGTCTTGTATTTCTGCTTTCTGTTAATAATTTTAAGTTATTAAACCTTTCATGACTTGGTATTTATTTCTTCTTCTGCTCTAGCTCCTTACTGCTAAGTGGTTGCAGCGATGCCTATATGTAAAACCTGGCTCCCAATATGTGCACAGGTGACCTCAGTGTGACCTGCTACTTAATTGGTCTTTCACATCTTAATATTAATTAAATCTTGTTAACATACAAGAAAATAATGAGCCTTAAAACAGAAGAACCGGAAGCAATTCAGAAGTAAAATCTTATTTTGGTAATACATAATGAAGTCTGTTTAAGATGTTACATTGATGGCTTCACTAGGGTGCTTGTTCTCAGTCAGTTCTTTTCCCCCTCTGATGGTGGGTCCACTTGCTGCTGTAATGCAATGGCAGCTGCGGACAATAAAATGCCTGGCGTGCTCTATGTAGCACATAAGATACATCCAGCTCAAGCTTCCTCTGAGCAGGGTTTGGAATGTTAATTGCTGGAACTTCACAGTTTTTGAGCACTTTCTTCTCCCTGGCAAGCTGTCTGCAGCATGTCAAACCCCTTAACAACTATTTCTCCTATACTTTGGTTACAGAAAAAGGAACAAAAGCTACTTATTTCTCCTGTTAACTATCTTTCTCTTGTCCTTCCTTCAAGAAGAATTGTATCCCTCCTTTTCTATCTGCTCATTAATAATATAATAAGTAAATAACTTAGTATTTAACTTTCTTGCCTTACCCAAGTGCCCTAATCATAATAAGCATTAGTCCAGTTTTATTGACAACAAATTATTTCATTAGTGTGGTGTATGACCTCCATGGATTTGGTTGTGCTTGAGTTGCTGTGATAAACCTGCTGTCTCAAACAGCAATATCCCCAACCTCTTCCCTGGCTGTTCTCTACCCTCCACGTAACGATGCCCCTCTGTGTTATGTGATGAAGTCAGGTGGAGCATAGCCCAATGATCTAGATTGGCCATCTTATGAAGTGTGGCTATCTTTTTTTTTTCCCCCCAGTGTTTTTTATCCAAATCAATTTTCTTATTTTTCTCTGTCCGTCTAAATGATCAATTATACCTCTGTATTTCCCTCTGTATGGGAGGGAGAGGAGTCTGAAACAAGGAATCAATGGCTGTGTAACCTGGCTTAAGCAACAATGCTACTAAGATTGAAACTAGTGTTAGGCTACACTAAAGTATGCAGTGCTACTAAAATAAATTCTGCTGATCAGCTTCTGACTCTTGACTTCTGGAAGTTTTGGAACATCTGTGCCGTGATCTAGATTTCAGAACTGTTGCAGGATAAAACTAATTATCTCAATAACATCTGAAATGCCTGTGCAATCTGCACAGATTCTAGTGCCAGCACAAGGCCAAGGGTGACATGGGGATGGAAACACTTGAGAGGGGAATGAAGTATGTTTTTGAAGCTAGTGTAAGTGGTTCTGCTGCCACTGCTTGTCAGCCTGCAGCAGCCTCAGGTGAACTTTGCTGCCACGAGCACTCACACTGGGCTGCTCTAGTTCAGCAAAATTCGAGATGTGACTGTAGTGGGAGTTAACACCCCTGTACTAGTGTGTGTTTAGCTACTGTTGTTAGAGATGGAGATTGCTTCATTTTTGCATTCTGGCACACACTTAAGGCTTGTACTAAAGCATCTGTACTGCTCTTGTTGCTTGTGTTGTCTAGGTTAAGGTCATGCATGATAACACCGTGATTTTTCTGTGTAGAAAATAGATGGCATGGCATAACAGAGGTAGGGAGAAGCTAATTGTCCTTTGATTTTTGTTCTGCAAATAAACTGACAAATATGTTTGATAGTTTAGGAAAGATTAACTGTTTCTTCAGATCTTTTTTTGTATCACTCTCTGATTTTGGAATGGATGAAAGTAGTAGAAGGTATATTAAGAGATTCAGTGTATAGCCATCATAAATACGGAATGTCCTTGTAGGTTGTTCCTTACTACTCAACCCCAGTTCAAGAATGGACATGCTATGTATTTTTTGAAAAAATTCTGCCCTACATCTAAATGTATGCAGATTTTTTTGTTAGGAGGAGGCTGATGAAAGTGTAACTTCTGTTTATCTTGAGTTAGATTGTACTTTATATTTTTGTCTATTTCACTTTTAGAGATGAAGTTAATTTAGTTAATTTTGTTAAGGAAATGTGGACTATCCTCTAGGAAATACAGTTTGTCAAATGCCCACTTTCTCTGACTGATAGCTTTGGATTAGCTTAACCTTTTTTTTTTTTAGCTGGAGGACACAGTTTCCCTTCTAGGATTACCAGATTGATGATCTTATATGAAAAAAGTGAACAGGCAAAGTGTTTTTTTTCCTCTTGCATCAACATCTCTTAATGTTTTCTGCTGTTACATGTAGTCAGCTTCTCCTATTGAGAAAGCTAACAGGGGTATAGAACATAACTGTGTTGTGATGAACTTGAATCTAAAGTAAAAATAGCTTTTTAAACTTTCATTACCTGCTGGTGTTAAGCTAGCATTTTCCCACGTGATTCACTCATACAGATTTTATTAACTGTAGCTGTGAGTAGAGCTGTGCAGAAAGATCTGGACCATGACTTACGAATGGGTAATGCAAATGCACTTGGCAGTGAATAAGGACTTCAGACAAGAGTATTGGAAAAGGTAATATTTATAGTAAATATTTTGCCTTACTGTAAGCCTGCAGATGGAGGGTGGGGCTAGAATTGGGAAAAAAATATCTGTTATTTGGTAATGGTTAAGTTAATGTTGTAAGCTTTTATTTAAAGTGGCCAGTCTTCTCTGAGTTTTCTATGTCTCAAGCATAATAAAGGCCGATCCACTAGTTTCATGCAGCCTGAAGAGCATAGAGGATTAGAATAGCTCCAATGTTGTTGTGGTTCTTGATTTAACATGAGGTATAGTGGAAACACTGATCTTTATAAGGCTCTTGTCCTTCTCTCTTGTACTTTGAAACTGACTTGTAAGGTTTCTTATTTGAAATACCCCTACTGGCTAACCAGAAAGTGAAGATCTGCTACCCTTCACACTCAAAATTGGATGATTTTTGTCTCTCTTGCTTTTGGTGTGTTATTTTTTGCATGTTTTGGCATTTTCAAAAAATGTTGCTGAAAAATTGAGTTTCATAAAGCTAACCTCTATCTGCAGCTCTATGAAGACTTAGATTATGAATGAGCATAAGTTTCATTTTGAAAGAATCTGGTAATTCTGAATATTACTTGAAATTATAGTGAACAAAAAGAATTGAAAGTCTTGCTTTATGGTGTGATTTGACATGATAATTTCTGTATTGAACGGTTCACTCTTTTGCCACAAGTAATTTCCTGTGTTTTGCCTGTTCTTCCCAGAAAGATGCCTTGCTGGATGATGAGGTATTTTTTTGAGTAGCAGGGCTGGAGTGTGGTCACACCTTCCTTGTCACTTAGCAGGACCCACCTGTGAATAGGCAGTGGAGTCAGTCTGCTGATATTCTGCAAACATCAGGCTTTCATGACATATAAATGTAAGATTATATCCCTATTACTTCTCATCCCTCCCTGTTTGCCCCAGGGAAACAGAGGGACCAGATGCACAGTCTGGGCAATGTTACTTCTGGCAGTGCTAGGTGATGCGTTTGAAAATAACCATTTAAAATTCATATTTCAGCCCCACCAGGCCATCAACATTCTCTTACAAGGGTGTAGCAGGAATTGGCTGGTTGTTATCCTGTGCTGCTTGTGGGAAACTTACCATTGTGACAGTGTGTCTGTTCTAAGAAGCTGGTTGTCCTCATCCTTGTCTCCATCAGTAGTAATGGAAATGGGTGGCTCTGAAAATTGCAGTCAGATGGCAAACTGCTTGCTTCCTCTTGATCTTTATTGCAGGCTAAGGTGTTGTAGCAGCATCCCTCTTTCCATAGGACATCACTTTTCTTCTACTATATTATGGGATTTTGTTTCACTGCCCTTGGTGGAAAAGGGGTACCTCTCATAAGTAAGCCACCTCAAAAAAGAAGTAGCAAGCATAAATTGATAGTGTTTCCTTCTTAAATAAGCGGCTAGCCTGAAACAAGAGCTGTGAGGGAAAGAAACATTCAGTGCTTGCCCTGAGGGTTACCTCTGACGACAATATTAACTAGTTCAACACTGTGTTGTAACTTGGCAATTAGCTAAGTGCTTATCCCAAACCTCTAGAGGAGGAGAATCACCGTCAGTTAGAAACAGGCACATGTGGATATGTTAAACAACTTTTAATACTTATGATGTAATGTTTTCAGCATACTGAAAATGAGTAGGTTATATGGTAGTATGAATTTATTTTTGAAGTATTGCTGGCTTTTTGTATTCAATTAGTTTATAATCTCCAGCTGTTTCCGGTGCTGTGTAGGAAACTGTCTTTTACATGTAGATTTTATGGAAGCAACGAGAAGAGAAGGGGAATAGATGCTACTCAGTAAAGCTGTAAGTCCATTTGGGAGGCCTGGAGCAGAGGAGTAGCTCCTGTGCAGATGTCCCTGTATTTAGCTGTAAGAGCTCCATACCTAATTGGGTGCGAGCACTTGCTGCTGCCTGTGTTCATGACTCAAGTGTAGGCTTCCTAGCTAATGCCAGGAACCACATGTCTATCAACAGCACCACTTCAGCTAAGTGATTTTAGCTCCTAAGCCAAATTATGAATTCTGTTGTTCTTAAGCCCACTAGAAGAGGCATTCAGAAATCTGCCACTGGATCATCTCCTGCTCTCTCAGGAGACAGCCTCACAAGCCCCACACTGATTGCCCTCATTAGTCTGTACTCACTGTGTGAGCTGAGCATTTTATTGTCTCCTGTAGCTGCAAGATGGTAGAAAGGACGTCCTCATGTTTTAGCAGGTGCTGGGAATTGTTAAAGGGCTGTGAGTTTTACTTAGGTAGTCAGACCAGGTGAAGAGGTAAATATAATTCCTCTGGGGAAAGCAAATATTTATTTTGCTCTGGAGAGCAAAGTATAGAGAAGTTAGCTAGGGAGGCAAGACCGGGGCCTGGAGGAATCACTCAGTCACAGTCAAAGAAGTGTTGGTGATGTTGTGGGGTTTGTTTTGGTTTTTTTGAGTTTTTCTCTTGCTTGTTTTCTTGCTTGCCTGCAATAAAGGCAGCTGAACACATGGAGGGAGTAAGACTGTGAGAAAACTTGTCATCAACAGAAGGGATCAGGTGTGAGGGAGGGACCTTAGAAGATGCAGCCAGTGTTTATCATGCATAAGCTTCTACAAATTGCAGCTTTGGAACAAAGAGTTGTCTTTTTCAATGCTTGTATTTTTTTAGTGATTCATCTTGTACAAGAGGGGAAGGAATGAGCCTGAATTTGATTACCCATTTATGTCTTCCCACCCCAAAGAGAAGGAAGGGGCCTTGAGAAAAGCTGATGAAGCTGAAAACCACCACTTCTGTTACATTGTGTCTTGGCTGAAATTGGACATGCCTTCTTATATCCTTCCTATAACTGCTTTGAAATCTGTCTGTTATAGGGGCAGTGTACTCATCTGTTGTGATGGTGGTTTTTAAATTTCTGTTTTGTTTTATTTGCTTTGGCATGAGAACTCAAATACCCAAAGACCATTTTCAGATCTTTAAGTTGCAATCTCAAGAGCTCAGCAGATTATGCAATTTTTAAAGAAATTTGCTGCTCCTCTCAGTGCAGGGTTTCAAATTTTTATTACCAGGAGCAAACCTTCAATTAGAAGCTATCTTTTACCTATATACCTATTGGACTGGTGTATGAAAGGAGTCTTAGTTCTTTTATATGTACCAATAAAGCAGCTTTTGGATTATGAAGAAAAACATAGCTTAGGTTGGGTTTAAAGCACTACAACTTCTATTATCTTCATTAGATTTGTGAAACTTCATTGAGATTGCTGTCATCTCCTTTTCAAGAAGCCTACATTCTGATCCTGTGGTAATTTTTTGCAGTGCACAAACAAATGTATTCTGACTTTATTAAACCGAAAACAGCATTTTTTTTTTTCCTTTTTTTT
>VZRN01001305.1:1873731-1924804 GCA_013397935.1 Dasyornis broadbenti | reverse complement strand
TTTTTTTTTTTGGCAACAATTTGAGCAAACCTTTGAGAGCGTTCATTCATTTGAAGGAAGTATACAGCCAGCCCTTTTCTTGGCAAGTTATTAAAAAGGGGGTTGCTGTGCATGTTGGATTTGTTTTCCAAGGCAGTGGAGCTGTCAGCAGAAAGACTAGGGGAGCTGGCCATATTGTGTGGCAAGCTCCAGGGGTCTCTGGTCTTTCCAGCTCTCTTCTGGAGAGCTGCCTTAGAACTCATTTCGCTGTTGTGAAAAGTATCTTCTATCCTTCTAAACCTGTTGAAGTTGTAGCTTCTCTTGCATTCTGTTGCTTTTTTCTAAATAGGTAACAAACTTGCTGGCCTTTTTCAGTTTGAACATCTTACTGTGTATCAGGCATGTTGTATGCTTAGAACTTGGCAATAAGTTTAGACATTTAAACTTTACAATGACTTATATCTAGTATAGCGATTTTGTTCTAATTGTTTATTTCTAATCATGTGCTATTTTCCACCAGTTCAAAGTTGCATTTGTTTGATTATTTGTTCAGTAACTGTATTTCATAATTTATATATTGTTTCTGTAGGTATATCTATTCTGCACTTTATTTTTAGTGGGTACTTACACGTTTCAGTGTCTACTGTCTTTTCCACTCTGTGTCCAAGTGATATTTCATTGGTGCTTAAGAGTGTGTCTGGCTGCTTGCCTATTGAGATTTTGCATACAGGACAGCATGGCATTACCTTAGAATAAAAACATGTCTCCGTTGCATTTTTTTTTTTTTTTTTTTAAAGNTTTTTTTTTTAAGAGAAACATTCTGTGGCTTGTGATGAAGAATACTGTGGAAAAGCTTTGTTAGCATGATAAACATTTCTTTAAAATCATAAACAGCTCTGCTCTGTTTTAAAGTTTGGATGTGACCAAGTTTGTGGAAGTCATGAGAGCTAAGATGAGGATAAAAATACCTGGTATTCTGAAAGGTAATCACAGTTTTGAAGATGTTGTGTTCATGACTCTTTCTTGTCAATGAGTATTATAGAGAATATGATACATTTAATTTGGTTAGAAACGGGTGTCAGAAGATTCATAGCAAGCAATTTTAATTTCAGATGAAACATAGAGAATAAAGTTTTATTGAAAGTTTTGATGATCAGACACAAGAAAAATAAAATATAGTGGTTAACACCAATGTAAAATGAAAGCAAATCTGTCTTCATGTTTTAAGTGGCATTATAGGACAGCTTTTGGTGAGAGGAAAAAAGTTTGTTCTTCTATCAACTATGTCACTATGAGTAGGACTTCTATTCTGCTGTCCATAGATAGAAACCCCTCTCCCTGCAGTAAAATTACTTTGATATTCTTAAAAATAGTAATTTATGTTGCAGATACTTCTTCTATGAAGCCGTGGCTGTCAGTCACTGGCCCTATCTGCATGCACTAGGGGATCAATAGTACATTAAGGAAGCTGACTTGAGGAGGGGAAGGATTCATAAATAATAAATAGCAGGCTGTACTGCTGGTGCTTCATCTCTACCCAGAGTAATACAAATTCTAGTGAAGTACCCTTGTACTTCCTAACCCTATTAGGCTTGAAACTGTTATCCCAAATATTGATGCTTTCCTTTAGTCTGTTTCTTGTTAAGAGATATATCTGTATAATCCTTAACTACATGATGCCAAAGGAAAAGGCTGGTCTATATATCAGAAATACAGGTACAGTAAGAGCACTTGTATAAGAACTGATCTGTAGTCTACTGAGAGATCAGGATTTGAAGCCAGGGGATGTGGGGGCTGCTTTCAATGCTTTCTTAGCTCTATAAACAATATATGCTTCTATAAAGAGATTTTTGTAGTGTGCAGGACATATGAAATGCTGAGCATTGGAGCATGATCCTTGCACTTTAAATCTGTGTATTAATTTTTTTCATTAGCTCTCTCTGCTTCCACGTCCTGCACATTGCTGGCAAGCATGCATCAGCAATAAGACTTTCTTCAGTAATGTGTCTGAGATATCTCTGAAATGTGGCTGGTCAGAGCTCTAACTGCTTTTTTTGGAAGTTGGTTCCTTTCAAGACATTTAAGTAATTTCACCTGATATTACTTTAAATGTTCTATATAATGTGCTCTTTCGATGAATAGCCATGTAGAATCAGCACGGGAAGAGCAAAGTCCTTGGCAATGCCAGCTCAATTGCATCTGCAGATGAGGATTTAAAATTCTATGCAGCAGACAGTACCTCCAGCAGGCGAGTAAAAGGTTACTGCATTATTTTGCTTGTTTGCATCTGTAGTCTTTATCTATAGAAGGTTTTTTTTTTTACTGTTCATTTTCTTGTGCATGCTTGTATATAGATACTACTGGAAATCGATTTAATGGGAACATAAATATAAAAAGGGCAGAGCAAGGTGAAGGGAGAGGCTCAGTTCAGCTTTAAACCAAGGAAGGGGAGGGGGAAAGAGAGAAAGAATAAAGAGGAGGGGAGAGAGCAGGAGAGAAATTAAGCTTTCAGTGCATTGTGAAAGCGAGAAGTTTTTTTCAGCTGCTTTCACATCACTTGTATTTTCCTTAACCTTTTGCTAAAAAGGATGCTATTGAACAAGCACTGATAGCTCTATAAATGTAAGTGACAATTATTTCAAGTCAGATTATCCCATAATCAGGTTAAGCAGTTGTGTTAATGTGAGACCTTCTACTTTCAGGAATAGTATTGCATACCATACCATGTTAAACCAATTAAAATGAGCTTTTTACAATATTATTTGCATTTTTTTTCCTATGAAAAGGCAAAAAGTGTATGGGTACTGCATTATTATCTCTTGCAAATAAGAAAATATATCCAGCAGTAAGTTATTTTTGTGTGTTAATTTGGGCGGGGGAGGTATTCAGGGTTGTACTTTGAGCAGAGTATACTTCTTTTTAAAGATTAGGAGACCAGTTTATGTCTCACTGCTCATTTGAATTTAGTTTTGCATTTTTTGTTTTTCTCAGAGCAAAGAGGTCCTTGAAGACTTTATTAAAGCTGCTTACATGATCTGCCTCTAACTTGCTTTGAGATTTGGTTGTCGTACCTTTGGACATTCTACTACAAATCCTTTCATGCTTCTTTCTTCCTGGGTTTAAATTTGTATTGGCTTTTCCTGATGTTGTTCTCACTCACGTAGCTTTGTAGCAGCCATTCTTATTTCAGGGTCTAGTAGACCTGGATAGCATTTTTCTCATGCATTCTGACTTTCCAAGAAGACTTTTCCCCCCTTTCCCAGATGCTTCAAGTAGTCAGTCTGGTAGTGTAGCAGTCAAACGTTGTCATTCCCCTGTGTAATTGGAAGGTCCTTTTCGAGCAGGGGCATTTCAGGAGATTGGCAGCCCCAAAGGCGAGCAGGCAGGCACCTGCTCTGTGCCGTGGGCGAGCGCGTGGGGCTGTGTGGGGTGGGGCGCGCGGCTCCGGGCTGGGCACAGCCTCCTCTGGCCACGGCCCAGGCTGGATAGGCTGCGCTGCTGGGGAGGGCAAAACAGACTGGAAGTGACAAGAGCCAGCGAAGGAGTAGTCAGCAAGCAGTTTGGAGAGACTGCCTTCCCTGAATTTGCTCCTCTGTTAGACAGCTGTCTGTCATTTCGAAGCAGCTTACTTTGCAAAGAGGAGTAGAGGGAAAAATGTACCCATTTTTTAAATGTGAGGTATTGCTTGCTGATGGGACTGGCTGACTTTTTTTTGAGAAACATTCTTTTTTTTTTTTTTTTCCCTTCTTTTTCTGTTTAGCAGTCTTAATTTCAGCCAGGGAGCTGCAGAATGAGGCAGCTGGCCAATTTTGAGTGTTTATGGGATAGTACTGGTCCTAATTTCTTTAAGAATAAACTCGTCTGATGAGCAAGTCAATGTGTGGCTGTGGCTGCAGCATTATTTCTTCTTTAATGAAGAGGCTGGGCTGTTCGACCTGCTGCTCCAATCTTCTATCTTGCAGTCATACATCAGAGCAGTTGCAGAGACTATCCATTGAATGTCTCAATCAGCCGAAGAAGGTAATTATATTTTTAATTTTAACTATACCATTAAAAGGATGCTGTGTAATTTGGATTTACATGATAAAAAGGCAAATTTCAGATCTTTTTGGCAGTTTTCTTGACCTTGAGTAGCTATCCAATATCATTTTGCCATTATCAGGTTGTGTAGCAATAGAAATGTGCTGCAGTAATTGATTTTGTAATAGGATCAGGTGATTTAGTGGATGCACTGACAACCACTTGCTTGCTTGTTCTGAAATGTGGAGCACTCTAATGGATGTTTTGATTGCAGCCTCGAGTTGCTCTGAAACTGCTAGATGCTCAAAGATGTAACATCTCATTTGTCAGCCTATCCCCTTTCCTGATAGCCACTTAGAATACATTAACACATATGCTTCATGCATTCCCTGAGAATTTGGTCCATGCTAAGCATAGTCCAAGTTTATGCCTACAGGAGAGTGTAGAACAATTCTTTATGGATTGCTATCAACTGTTGGGGTTTTTTTTCCTCTTAATATGTTATGCTTTGGAAGTAGAAATCTAGCTCTAATTAGAAAACAAACCAAACCGAACTAAACAAAAACAATTCCATATCAGAATATGGATTTTACTGTAACAAAAGCCATTAGGAGCTGTGATCCAGTGAATTAAATTGGGGAGCTTAATTGGGTCTACTTTTTGAATCAATCCATATTAGGCTGATGAAATGTGTTGTTAAACTAAGAGCTTTTAAGATACGTCCTACACCATTCATCTGCAGTTTAATTGGAGAGTAGTATAAGTGCAAAGTGTGTTATAGTGATTACAAATAGTTTCTATCTAGTTCTTTTCACTTTCAAAAAAGTCATAAGTCTTTATCCGTTATTGTGAAAGAATAAACATGCCCTTTTGAGTTCACTGTTATGTGCCATGTCATATAATAATGAAAACTTAAATACAAAAACGCCTCATTGAGGTATTAAATGGTTTTTCATTGTTGTTGTGCCTATTTTGGAGTGAAAACTATGGGGAAAACATTATATCAGAAAGTAGAAAAGTCTCACAGGAACCTCGAAGTCAGAAACAATCAAAACATAACTTCAGAAGGCTAAAGTTTGGAGGATGACACTTGCTTTGGCTGGAGGACATCAGTATGCTGTATACAATAGGAGGTTGAATAACTGATAGCTAGGATCAAACACATAACAATTTCTCAGCTTATCATACAGACAGTGATTTCAGTGGCCTGAAATAAATCAAGCTGGCTAGATTTGAAATTGTTGAACCTGATTATAATTAAACTAAACTGGAAAGCTCCTTCAGCCAATTCTCTCTTGATAAAAAAACAGTGAGCAAGAAACATTTGATTTAAACCAATAGATTTTTAAGGTTGTTTTCCATTTATACCTCAGTGAAGGTAACTAAAAGAAAATTGATTCTCACTCATATATTTTATTACATCTTCTTATTAATAGGGAGAATATACTACTATTCCCATGCTTGCTCCTGTTGTGTATTGCTTGACACTAATATTCTTCTGAGCTGTTTGATTTGGGTTTGTATTTTTTTTTTTTTTTGTTTTGTTTTGTTTTGTTTTGGTTTGGCTTTTTTAACATTGTGAAATGAGCATAAATCCCTTTGCAGAAATAGGTTTCTATGTCACCAACTTACACGTGTAATTCCTATACTTACACACCCAAATTCCTATTTCTCCAGTGTACAATACGTTTTTTCAGGCTGAAAGAACTGGTCATTGTATTGGAGTAGCAGAATGAGCTCAAGCATATTTTTTTCACTTGAAGAGGAGTAGTGTTCTAAGATGTTGGTGATATTAGAGGGTAGCACTTCACTGAATTCTGGTTGCAGGATTTACTTAGTGATTATTGAGTTCAGTGATTTGACTTTTAAAAAGGTGCGTGTGGAGGCAACAATCTCACAGTGTTTCAGCTATTTACTTTAAATTGCCTTAATAGGGAATAAGAAACACAACTATTAACTTAAGAGAGAGAATAATTAAAAATCACTTCCATTTAAAGAAGTTAACTTGATGAGAAAAATAAGCTTAAATAGATCGCTTTTACTTTGCTTTTATTTTTATACATCTTTTTCAAGGTTAGTTTATACCACATGGAAATTTTGCTACCATAATACTGTATATCGTAAAAGTATTTGCAGGAAAGTTGATGTGATCTGCTGTGTTTTGAATTCTAAACATGATGATAAAGGGCTAGTGGATTAAGTTCTGAAGTTCAAGACAAAAATCTTTGTAAGTGACAAATATAGTTGAAAATAGTTACATTTTTCAGAGAAAGTGAAAAATTAGCTCTTTTTGTAAAATAGTGTTTTGTGTGCAAACTTGCACTTGAAAACTTACAACTGTGAAACTGTAATCAGGGCAGGGAAGAGAAAAGGGCTTTTCTGTGGAGGGTGATGTGTTACTGAAATGGCAGTGAATACTGTAAATATGTGCTGCAGGTACTGTTGTAGTATAGGAACAGAAGGAGTAACAGAGCTAATTGAATAGTAGTATCAGAAGTGTTGAAGTTGTGTTTAGCAGTTTAGAAGTTCAACTGGAGACTCACTGAAGAGCCTCTGGCGTGTGTTGGTGACCCTTGGATAACACAGCCCAAGGTGCCCCTGCCCATGGCTACGCACTGTGTCCCCTTCATTGTCTCCCAGCTCCTGCCCCACAGTGGCATCTGGGGTGGATGGGGCAGCTGGTCCTTACGTACAGCAACACTGTTATTTTAGGCCCTGGCATCTCCCGGTGCTCTGTTGCTTGAATAGTAAAAGCCAGCACTTTGCCAGATTTAAAATGAATGTTTCTGTCTTATTATTCAGCCAGAAGATATTTGTAGTGGTAGCCACTACAATAGCCCTGAATAGGATTTGTTTTCTAAAGAAATTGCCATGAGAATGAGCCTTTGAGCATGTGAAACATCGAGGTAAACATTATAGTAAAATGGTATATTCAAACTACAAAGAAACTGGCTTTATCTTAAATGGTACATTCACTGTTGAAAATTAACCTTGGTAATTAGGTCTCAATGTTTGCCAAAATTGGTTTAAATATGCACACCATTTAGTGAGATGAGTTTGTAGACTTAAAATATTGTATGTTTAAAGTGTCTTCCAAAGTGTTAGTAAAAGGAATCTTCCATCAAATTAAATGCCTTTATTTAAAAAAAAATCAAACCAGCCAAAAAAAAAAAAAAAGGGATTGAGAGAATTATATCAATTTTATAAAAATTGGTTCTTCTGCTTACTTTTTACTTGTTTTAATAGAATTCTTGGAAGTGTTTCCCAGAGAAATACTTGACAAAATGATGTCTCCTGGAAGCTTTTTCAGCAGTCTGGTTTAATTTGATTTTCCTGAAATATCATAGTACTAGGTTTTTGTGTGCATGTGCTGTTTTGCATAACCATACCAGGTTCTGTGGGACCCAGAACTGTTACTGATTGGTAACAAGAATTTACAGTAGAAGAAACCCCATACTTTCATTTACTGATCTCCTTGCAAAAATATAGTGACGAAGTGTTGCTATTTTTGAATGCTTGTGTAGCTACAGACAAAAGCTAATGATCCTCTAAACTGGTTTTCTCGCTCTGCCTGACCTTCCAGATCAGTTGAGGGCTTCTGCATCTGATTACTTAATGAGGAATTGACCAGATTGATTAATGGCTTCCCCGCTTCCACTCCAGGTGATTTCAGTAGGAACAAATAGTAGGTCGCTGGCTATTGCAGACTGTTGTAGGGTCTCACCTAAACCTAACTTGAATTAAGTCTGGAATAAAATAACGGGACCATGACAATGGATGCATGACAATATCTTGCACTTCAAAATTTGTCAGACATGCTTATTTTGTAAGAGTACATGCTTATTTTATAAAGTGTAGATGACTGTATTCTTGCATGTAAAGCCCTCATCTTAACTAGAAAAGTACCAATAGTGGAGAAGAAATATTAAAATAAAGGGGTCTGTGTAAAGTTGAACAAAGACTTGAGGACACTAAAGATTGGATACTAAGGGGAGAAGCAGTAAGTTATAAGGAACTAGAAACAGGCAGGTGTTTTATTGAAGGGTGGAAAATCTTGCTGTAAGCCACTTTTTTATTATCTATGTATATATGAATTTTGCACAGCTGCTAATCACAGGTTTTGTTTTTGCAGACAACATGCAGTGTGTGTGCATTTATTACACAGTCAAGTGTTATAGTTGGAATTTGTGTTTTCTTGTTTGTTTCATGCTGCCCTCCAAATTGGTGTCATTAGAAATTTGTTATGGGATCTGAATATCAGGCTTCATTCTCTAAGAAATATTATTTATTATCATAATTCTGCATTTTAGATAGCAGTTCTAATGTGTATGAAGGGAAACTGGTAACTCCCACATGGCTAAATGTAGCTTTGCTAAGAATAGTGTCTAAAAAAACCCCAAAAAATAAAAATTAAAATATTTTCTTAGTAGAAGGAAAAGAAAATATGAATCTATATATGTTCTGTAAAAAGAGAACAGTTAGGTCTTTTTAGGTCAAAAGCTTTAGTAAATTTAAAGTTAATTCTTCTTGTAAATAGATTTTCACCTTTAAATGTTGTGTTATGTTGATGCTGAAGACTGAAAGTTCCTGTTTCTTGTGGAGATACCTACTTTCCCTATTTTGTGTATGGCACAGCAAAAGCAAGGAACAAGTCATGAAGTATTTCAGCTAGACAAGCAGATATGTATTTTTTGCAGCTTATTTGGTTGTGCCATCTTACGGCCGCTTTATGTGTTAAGAACTTAGTGTAATTATAACTGGAGAGAGAAGACTTTGAATTTCAAAGTATGATGGCTTGTGATTTTTATGAATGAATGATGATTTATGGGGTGTTTTTTCGTTTAAGACTGGTCCTTCTCAGTGTAGGTGGGCTGTTCTCTCTGCCAGCAGCTTAACAGTGAAGGAGTCTTGCAGGCCTAAGCAGGAGGAGTCTGGAACTGTGTGATGTTACAAGTCCAGGAAAGAAGTCCTACTGTAATTGGAAGGGTGGAGATGGTAAAATGGTGTGTGAATACTCTGAAGAATAAGTTTAAATAGCAACAGACTTCTGAATAATTGGGCAAAGAACCTTCCTTAGTGGTATTTGAATGTGGAGACGGTGGTGAGAACATAGAACCAAGGGGGAGGAAGCCTTTGGTGTGTGGGAGATGACAGACTATGCCAAGGAACTGAGCCAGGGGACAAAGAACATATGGATTTTTAAGGTTAAAGGAAACATTATGGTTATCTAGTCTGACCATCTGCATAGCACAACACAGGATTGTACCCATGCTGTAACCCCAAGATCCAGGTTCAGTAACAGTATCCAGCATTCGGAGCTAAATTGTACTGCTCATTCTTTTGATTCGAATTGTTCTGCCCACAAAACCCTAATCCAATACTTGTTGCATTGTCATCTATTAACTCTTTAAAGATACTATGTTAGTATTTAGATTTTCCTGGGCCTTTATCAAACTAAAGCGATTTCTTTCTTTTGCCTTTTTTTTTTTTTTTTAAAGACCAGCAGACAATTTCTTTTCTGTTGTTGGCAAAACAGGAAAAATGATGACAATACAGTAAACAGTAACATTTTGTGGTAAAATACTATTAGTGATGCCAATATTGTCATTATCAGAAGAACAGCAATGTAAGAGACAGCAAAACCATTGCAATGCCTTCTTGCTCAAAGCAGAATTTAGAAAAAGAAGGTCAATTTCAGAAATAAATGAGATTTCCCGAAAGTCATAATTGGGATGGTTTACCAGAATGGTAGAGTTTTTCTTCATCCAACAGGCTGGCATTGCAAGTTTTGATTTGAGTGCAATCACTTTCTTAGAAATGTCACTACAAGTGCTACAGTACACACAATCCTGTTAACAGTATTAAAGACTATGAGATTCTAGGGTTCAAATTAAATATTGTCAGTTTTAATCAAACCAGCTTTTCGTATAAAATCTTAATAACTCTCCCACCAGTTCCCTCTTTCTCCAAGGTTGCATTTTACTCATTAAATTCCACTAGACAGCAATGAGCTGTGTTGAGGGAGATGTCATCACAGCCACAGAGATATTCAGGTTCTTGAGCAGTAATATCTCTGGAGTAGAATTGAATTTGTGTGCTTGGCTTGGCTGGTTTGAAGGCCCCCCCTCCCCCCCCAAGAAACTTCTTACCTACTGGTTCATATGAATATTTGTTTTTCTAAGCAGCAGACTTTACTTTTTGTGACTTTGTGTCATAACTTAGAAATTGTTGACATTCAGCCTTGGGAGATGGTGTTCAGGGCCACATTAGGAATAAAGCTCATGCAGGATGAATTGTTCTGGTCATTCTTACAACACCTTCAGTTGCCTGGAAATATCTTGCATCCTTATTAAGCTGAATCCTATGGTCTGGTAATTGTTTTGGTAACGTAATTGCAAAGACTTTTTTTCTTGTACATTTTGTTAAAGCTTCTGGTCTGAAGTTTTTAAAAATTGTTTCCTCAGTACTGTTTTTATTCCAGTTTCAGTGGTGTTTTATTGGTTACCTTAATTATCTTTGCACTTATACTGTAGTGTAAGACAGAGAAACAAACATCTCAGATATGAGTATGTCATGCTCTGTGTATTTGATATTAGAATTAGACTGTCAATTTAACAATTTGTTCTCCACAGAGTTCAAAAGATTTTTTTTTTATTAATACATATAATTTTTCTTAATTCCATAAGGAGCCTCTTTTTCCTTTATCCTCCCTGTTGAGATGTCACTGATGATATTGTATTGATCCACTAAAAAGGTTTGTGATGAAGCTTTTTACTTGATGTAGGCTGTCTTTTTAATTATAGCTATGCCAGTATGCTGCGCAGAACTCTGTAGTTAGGGTTGTGTCAGCACTTACATATGAAATCTCTCGTTTTTATCAGCGACTTAGTGCTGACAATAAAAAATTGCTTTGAGGAAAAGCATAGCAAGATCTTAGCCTTCAGGGTGAGTCAGTAAGAGTTCACTATATTAAAAACTATTCAGATGCATCTGAGTTAATGAAAGGTTATAACCTTCTCTTTTACACACAGACTCAGTGTATGTTCTTGCTACTACTGTTTGGTAATTACTTTTAAGGCTTTTTTCCTTACTCAAGGTACTGCCATTCAGCATCTAAAAAGCAGCAGAATTCAATGCTGTCTTCCTCTGAGGAATGTGCAGCAGTTCTTGAACCTGCCTGCCTCTTTGTCTTGGTTCCCCCCTGCCTCCTCCTTTCCCTTTTCCCAAGCCTGTGGTTGCTCTGAGCGAAAGACCTAGCAAGAATGAAGGACAGCTGTCTCACTGGTGTTCTGTTTTTATACTTAACAAATGTTTGATCCCGCATGAGAAAGGTGTGCAGTAGGGTATTTTCTCCTTATTTTAGAAACATAAAGCAGCTACTATAAAACAATGTGTCTAATACTACAGACTGAGGCTGTTGTGTTCTGGCTCACAGTCCAGAGGACAGAGCTATTCCCTAAGAGTGGGAGCCTAAATGAACAGGATTGATTTGTTTTTTCCCTCATGGTGGTAGTGAGAGTGCCTACCCTTTGTGGAAAAGGGAATGGCTCAAGCACTCAAGGTTCAGTTCCTACTTGTTCCTGCAAGGGTGTTAAGTGCTCATCTCTCCCTTTTCTGGAAGAGTGGTGAGAAATTGTTTGGGTGGGAGCATCTTCCATCTCTGTTGTGCCACTGTGTGATTAAGAATAAGGAGGAGAGAAAGGCAGAAGGAATGTGATTTTGCAGGCTTAGTATACTTTGCCCTGAGTTTGGGGAAGAGATGCTCAAGCACCAGAGTCTGTTCCTTGTGTTGTTTCCACATTTCTCTCAAAAATTTGACAACTATACGGAAAAAGCAGGACTAAAATACAGCTTTTCCTAGGAGCATATATCCTTGTCATCATCCTTTCTGTTATTCTGTCCTGTTGTCATAGAATGCCGTAGCGAGGAGAAAGAAGGCTTTTTTAAATCTCCCTCATCAGATTTCACTCTGATAATGTACATGTGTGTCTGTCTTCATTTCTCATCTAACTGAACCTCACGTACAGACCTTATGATGTTTTGATCTGGTTTTGCTTTGTTTGTGGATAGGCGTCAGCCTGGTCAACAGGTCCTCCTGGGATGGGAAAATGCTAGAGGAAAAGCAAACATATTACCAGCACAGGCAAGTGTTGATGGGTACAACAAGTGAAAAGAAGGAGGAAGAGATGTAATGCTCAAAAAACTAAATTTAAAGAATCAGAGTTGTCAGAGTTTGAAACACAGCTACACAACATTGCTACAGATACAAGTCTGGATCTCACAGGAACTTGCTATCACAGTTAATTCAGTGTAGCTGACCTTGCTGGGCAGGCTTCTGACAGAATTGCTCTTTCACCTGTTTGTTGCTAAGATGAAGCAGTTCACTATGAAATGTACATGCATATCATTGTATACAATTAAGCAACCTAGAAAACATGTGTAAGTATACCTTGTTTACATTCTGTGGGCATGTTGATAGACCCTGAGGGCAAAAATTGGAGTGTGAGGCTTGTGATGCAGGAAGAAGTTGGGCTGACAAAGCAATGGCATTTTTGATCCTTTACCTTTCATTTTTTCAAAGGTCTTTTTCAGGGAAGTATATGTAATAAACAGCACTTTATAAATGGGGAAACAGCCTCTGAAAGTGAAAAGGATGAAGGTTTCTCTTCAGGCCTCTGGCAAATCTGAGCATGGAAACCAAATCTCCTCAGACTCTATTCCGCAGTTTTCCCACTAGGTGACATTTTCTCTACATAGTATTTTCTTTGTGAGAAAAGCACAGAGAAAGGTCACAAGTAACTGCAAGATGGCAAAACATTTGTAGGGGTATTCCAAGAACCTTAAAAAGGTGGTCCCATTTCATATAACTGGAGAAATAAGGCACAAGGAAGATAGTGACATGCCAAAATTCTCTCATATAGTGTTGAGATAAAAATCAGAACTGTTTCCTACCTTTTTAACACATTTAACAAAATGGTCTCTCTAGCCTCTTGAACCTTATTGCTTCAGTTTCTTTTGTGCCACATCTTCACAAGTACGTGTTCAGCGTCTTTGCCAACCGTTGGGAACTGTGTGCCAACTAATGCAGCTGTCACTTGATTATTTTTTTCCCCCAAGCTTTTTGGCTCCATCTGCTTGCCTGGTCACTTCCATTGTTTGCTTTCCATTTCCTACTGTGCTGCCTCCCAGATGCACAGTTGTCAGTAATAGTCAGTTTGTGCCTCTCCCTGCCCCCAGTCTCCCTAGAGGATGCAGATTACACCTTTCCTTCCTCTAAATGCCTATGCCCATACTCACAATTCAGGATGGAGAGTAGAAGAGACTTCCTGAACATGTCATAACTAATGTATACCAAAGCATTTTCCATCTGCTTTCCACCCACAACTACAGCTATTTCAGACAGTATCTGCAGTGACAACAAAATATTTTTCTTGAGCAGGTTTTGGTTAAGTGGCATAAATTGAGGAAGAAAGGAAACAGCTAGACATCACGGACTGAGGATAAGAGCAGGAGCTGGGAAAGGAGTTCTGTAATTTATTTATCTTAAAGGTGTAACAACCCTAGTTTTGAGTGGTAATTTACTGATGGAAGATTGGTCACTAATTATTTTTTTTGCTTAGAAAGATCCCTTGCATAACATGAGCAATTCAGGAGCTTAAAGTGTGCAAACCATGCACATTGCTAAGTTAGTGCAGAGCATCAAAATTAGTGTGATGAGCCAGCTGAATTTGAAACAATACATGAACTGGCAAGCCTCTTAACCTAATTCAAGTGAGAAATATGGATAGGTTCTACTTACTGCTCATGCATGTTCGACATTCAATTTTATTTATTTATCTATTTATTTTAAATATCTTGTGTGTCTATATATTTACTTGCAGTTGATTTGGTGTCAATTTTTGTTCGGAAGCTCAAGAAGGCAGCAACAACTGGCAGTTACAAACTGATTAAGTTTTGCAAGTTTTATTGGTCTGAGAATTTCTTTGTTTCATTGTTGTAACCAAGATTTTTTTAATCTTGCTTATGTGTACATACACACTGCCTAAAAATTTCTTAGGATCAGATGTGTGCATTGATGCCTATACATTGGTTGGTTTTGATTTTTAAGAACTTTGTATATCTTGGTTAACATTTTGCACATTTGGCACTTTTCCCTTCAGAAGAATGAAAAATCAAATGTATTTGATTCAAATGTATTTGCTGTACTTTGTCTTTGTAGAGTTTCTAAACCCAATTGAATTCCAAGAGAAAATAATAAAACTGTGTGTAAGGATAATGGTTATCCTGAGCAGACAAAAAATACCGCTTTCCAGATTGATTCTTACTAGAAATGTGGAGTTAATCTTTTCCAGACTGAGAAGTATCTGGCCATTTGGTCACCATACCTTCCATTGCAGACAAATGTACAGAAGAGGAATCTTTCTTTATGTAGAACATAATGAATTTTTATGTGTTTCAGTGTCAAAGTCTTCCTCAAACCTGTTTTATGCAACACATAACATGAATCTTTTCACTATTCTATATTGCTGGTATGGTTACATTTATTTTTTTCTCCTCTGTGGTAGTACTCCACTTTCAAGTTTCTTGTGGACCTTTAGTTTTGTAAATAAAGTAAAATAGCAGCCTTCTATCTCTGGAAAAATGAAGGCAAAGAAGTTTAGTGAGTTTTGTTTGAAACTACATTTAATGGTTCTGAGCTGTTACATTGACTCAGTGACCCCCCCAAAAGTAGCAAATATCACTTGGGTTTTGGAACGTTTCAGATCCTTTATGATTCCATGGCATCTAAAAACATCCCTGAACAAAACATTGCCCCCACTACCACCAAAGAAAAAGCAGCCGTGAACCCTATTCTGAGAGAGCAGAGATGTAAAATGTGTAATAATATATTAGAGATATTAGCTCATTTTATAGCAAGAAGTTTGATTGCTGTAAGCACAGGAAACCAAATCTTGTACCTTAGTTTTTGCATCATAAATAGTGCACAGAGTGGCTGTTTGTGGAATAGTGAGGTACAGAAGTGCTAAAAACTAGTGGCATCAGATTCTTGTAACTTAGGGAACAAACTCTTAATGTCCTCTCGTCTGCTCACGTAGGAATCACACTTTCAAAATTTCCCGTATGTGCCAGATTTCCACATACTCAATGAAATGGATGCTATTCCAATGTGTGTAGCTGACCTTTGATTCTCAGAATTAAAATTCTAAGTGTAAGAATTATGGAAAATCATGCATACTACCAGTACCTGCTTGTAGGAAGAGCTGAGAAATAAAGAAGTGATGGCGATTCCTTGGATGTCTGTTACCAGTTTATTTTAGCCATAGTCTGAAAAGGTCATGTGTTAATACATGTGGCTTTACAAGTGATTGTGACTGGTTCCATGAGCAGGAAAATATAGGTAGCTGACAACTGAAATCTTGTGCCATTGCTTGCAGAGGGATGGCTATGGTAAATGTCCTGATGACATATATTATATAAAGTGTAATTAGGTGACAGATGGTGTCAAACTTCACGGCACTTGTAGTTGGCATAGTTTTTTGAGGAGAAACAGTAAGGACACACTGGTATTTTTGCAGCTTATTTAGCTGCTTCTATTCTCACCTCCCCCCCCCCCCCCCCCCCCGATTTTGTACATTTACTCATACTGTTTGAATGCAGTTACACTTTTGGTTTTAAAAAGCAGGTTGTCAGATGGCCAGTTAAGGTATCCCTGATGCTGAGGAAGGCAGGTACTTCTGCTGTATAAATATAGACTTCTTTTTAAATGTGTAAGTATACAGTGGTTATTGTATCTTGACAGGCCATCTATCACAATGGCAGGATTGATATTCCTACAACCATGAATCCACTGTTTTCCACATTTAAAACTTCTTATGGCTATAAATATAGGCAAGTACTGTTAATATATGAAGACATTTGTTTCTTTATTTGGTTTATATTAGCGATCGTATTGATGGCTGACAAACAGCTTCTGGTATTACAAATAGAACATTTGATTTCATTTTCATGCAAGGATTGTAGTACAGTCTTTGCATTTTCTCAGAATAAAAGAAGACATTATTTTGGTATTTTCTAGTTTTTAATTCTATAAAATTGATTTCTGTCCCAAGGTAATGTTTTTTGTCTCTACTAGTCACAATGAGAGTGCTTGTTGTTTGTAATCTTCTACTCTTGAATTTGGTTTTGCTCATTTTTTTCATCAATAACTCTCCTCAGATCCTGTTGTTGATCTGTCGTGTCAGCTCTAAATTACTCTGCAAAGAGGCCTATGCAAAGGTAAAATAGACTTCTGCAACTTTCACATGATGTGAAACTTGAGTTGGGCTTTAACAACCTGTCCATTTCAGGATCATATACAGATTTACACCAGCATGTGTTGGGTATGTCAGATAAAAGGAGTTTAGAGAGATGAGCTCTTATTGAAAATACTTCCCTATAAAAGCTTCAGCTACTTTAGAGTGTAGTTGGTTAGTGAACTTCACTGGCTGACTGGTTTAACATCTTACTTGTTTGTTTCCTTCATGTGATTCTTGTCCTAACAGTATTGATAATATGCTGCAAGGACAATGCTACTTGCACTCCATTTCCATTGTTAGAGAAGCTTTAAATATTATTAATTAAGGAATTGAGTTCTTGGCTTTTATGACAGTTTTCCTCTTCTTGGTGCACAAAGCCAATTTATCTTGAAGCATAAAATAAACAACCAAGTACTAATGTTATGAAGTGTCCATTTCTGCTTGTTTCAGCTGTTACTAAATATAAAAATTGATATGCTGGAACACTTACTCCTGAGTCGCGGTCTTTCTCCAAGCCTTGCATAATACAGTAAATCAATAATGCACTTTCTTGGCTACAGGCGCTGAACGGATCTGATCCTGTTTACTCTGTATCTGGTAATGAATTATCTATAATTCCTCTAAGACCTTACACTGTATAATTTATTCTACACTTCGCGTTTTTTTCCGTTGCTATCCCCTTATGCTTAGTTCACTTCTAGTTTTATGCTGTCACATGTGTTTGGAATATTCTCTGTTGTGATACACAGCGTCTAACTTCACCTTGCAATTTCTTTTCAAAACAGATTTTCTTGGATCTCGTCTAGTCCCACTTTCCTGCATTGCTGCTTCTAATTTTCTAAAACAGTAGTGGGTGAACTAATAAGCATATCAACCCTATTGCAAGCAGCTGAATGTATATCTTCTGCCCTTGGTCTGAGATTTGTGAATTCTGTTGAGCAAATACTGTTCTTTAGACAGCATAAATGATGGACTCCACTGTACGAGAGCCACTTGGCTCATTCCTTCTTGAAAGGAATGCGTGTATTGACAGTGAGAGATCCTGGTTGATATTTGTCAAACCTGTACTTGGAGAAAGGACTTTCCCTATGATGGACAAATAAAAGCACCTGCTTTTGGATATCATGTTTGTGTACTGGGTATGGAGGTTACTGGTAACTAATTTGGAGGTGATAATGTGTGTATTAAAAACCAAAATTTGGGGTTGTTTTACTTCTGCAGATCCAGAAGACTTGAATAGACTTTCAGAAATGCATGGAGGCAGAGCAGCATGGAGCATTTCAGTCATGGGGAAAAGACAGTGAAAACGATATAGATAATACGTGAACAGGCAGGAATAGAATACTTTCGTACAGCCTTTTTTAGGCTATGTTAGCACTTGGAAAGATGTGTCATTCTTTCTTCAGATTTTCTTTTAAGAGATAAGGGAGTGCTTTTACAGACTACTTCATTACCTCTTTCACTGTCCCTGCTGTTGTTCATTACTACTGAAGCATACAGTCACTGTGTGTGTGGTCACTACAGAAGCAAATAATTGAATGCTCAAATCCAGCTGCAGATGCATTTCGAAGCAAAGGAACTTGTCTTTAGGTATTTTGGACTCTTATTGCATCTTGTAAACTTAAAAGTCTTTTATAAAATACAAATGAACACCTTATCTGTAAGTGTTGATTTTTGAGGATTTTGTGTTAATGGCTGGATGATTCCAGGTCACTCTTGAAATAGTATATGGCACTGCTGCTGCCAGAACAGAACAGATTCAGCTGGCATTTAATTTCTTCTACTTTATTACAACATCTGCAAATATTAGCAGTCTGTAGCTATTTCTACATTCAGCTGTGATCTTTTGCTGCTTATTGATGAGGATTTGGTAAGAGCAGTGTGTACTCCTGAGCAATAGTACTGTATTTTGTAGATAAAAATTCCGGATTCCTCTGCTTTCTAATCTCTCCCATGCACCCCTGATCTGCTATAAAACCCCCCAAACAACTCCAAGAAAACAAACGAAAAGATGAACACCAAAAACCCCAAACAAACTGAAAAGGTAGGAAAATTCTTGATGATGTTCCACTCCTTGAGGCGTACTCTAAATTCTGTTGTCAGTCTGAATAGTGTAGATGTCCTGTCTGCATGTCTGCATCTCACACTCTCCCTGATTGCTTTGCTTTCTTCTTGTAGATAAAGAATGCAAATGTAAAATTTTTCTCTCAGAATTTCCTGGAGACGTGAGTAACAGGAAGTGGTAGCAGAATAGAAGAAGGCACATGTGAATGCAACATAGTAGTAGCAAAACCACTAAAATGTTTACCTTTAGAAAGACCCTTTTTTATAATTCCAGTTGTGGAATGCATATGGCCTTGCACGGCACATCTCCTTGAACCCACTGATGATGGGATTGGTGATACCTTTGCTTATGCTTTCAGTGTATTTGCAGACTTGTCTTATATTTTGTTAAATATCTGAGGTTATTAGAACAACTTAAAGAAGTTTTAAAAAAAAAACCAAAAACCCAAAACCAAAAAAAAATCCCCTTTTTAGAATTGCGAGTAAAGTTGGGAGCAAAACACACTGTCCAAGTAGTAAATTCTGTGATAAATTTGCTGTCTGGATATAGGCATGATTTTTGTTTTTCCTTTTCCTTTGAAATTATCTGTCCTCATGAGCTTTCTCAGGATGTTCACTTATGAAAGTAACTGCTAAAGAAGCAGGAAGCCCATGAATTAGAGTAGTGAGATAGAATCTTTGTAGCAATTCCCATTGACCAGTACTATTTTGCTCATATATTTACCACAAAAAAAAAAAAACAACCCAAAAAAACCAAAACCCAAAACAAAACAAACAAAAAAAAAGAATAAAAACCCCAAAAAACCCCCAAAAAACCCCCCCAAAAAAGCAAAACCAAAAAAGCAAACAAAAAAAAAGACACAAAATTTGTCACTTGGAAAATATTTAACATTTTATTTGCATTTACAGCTTGTTCTCTGATTAAATAAGGGAAGTGGTAGCAGTTCATTTCTACATATCACTTGTATGGTACTTAGCATTTCTGTGATGTGTGTTATGTCTAACATATGTTTGTAGGCTCTAGGTGCCAGCTAATTTCTAAGACTATGGTTGAGATCCTTGGCTGACTTTTGATGGGTCTTATCAACATAGGGAAACTGCGGGACAGAACAGAGCATGAATCTGAAGTGAGCTCTTACTGCTTTCCCAGGAAAATGTGACTGGGCCATGGTGGGCATTTAGTTCAGGTTCTGCTGGGCTGGCTGCAGGTTGTGGCTGCATGCTGCCTGCCCTGTGCCCCTGAAGATTGTTCACCTTTAATCTGTGTGTGGAACTGCTCGTGTGAGTGCTTCCTAATCTATTTCAGGCAAAACGAATCTGCTTAGCTGAGACTTTAGACTTGTAAGCTAACCTGGCTCATTCTGACTGAAGCGGATTAGTGATGCTTATGTGCGCAGGTACGCCAGGAGATCTGGTTGGATGTAGGGATAAGCAAGTTGGGTGTGGGAGGCTGAGCCTGTGCTTCAAGAAGAGTGTATACATGTATGTCTACACTCCTATTCTTTCCAGAAGTTCCTTTAAATAGCTTATTTTAATGTGTCAGGAAGTGTACTTTGAAAGCAAAATAAATCGTGCAGAATAAGCATGCTGGGGTGCTTGCTGAGCACTTGTTTTCTATTAGCTGCTAGTTCTTACCTATTTTAAACTTAATATATGACTGCCTTCTTGCAGTTTTATCTAATTCAATGATCTAATGTTTCCCTATGATGCTTGTTTTAGTTCTTGTAAATCTCTAGGTATAAAAAATTCAACTAATATTTCAGTTTCCACTGGAACTGTATGCATGCAACTACAAAGGAAAAAGATCAACTAAACTAAATGATTCTTCAAAAATATCTGTTAAAAAACTGCTGTCAGACTTCTGAAGTTGATTTTTTATATTTTAAAGAAGTCCTACTAGAAAATCTGCTGAAACTTTCTTCCATTTTCCTCTGTTTCATAACTCAGAGAATTTTTCAGTGTGAGCTCATAGAATCTCATGCTTTTTTGAGGTTGGTGATGTTTCTGTCAAGTCAACCATTTGTCAGTGATGGATGGTGCCTGCATCTGAGCTGCTTAGTATTTTCATGCTGGGATATAGATATTGGAGTACTCATCATCCAATCTCTATTCCTTCACCAGTGACAAAAAGACCTAGTAATGCCCAGCCTGCTGTTCTGCTCCTGTGGGTTGAACATTTTTCAGATGTTAGGACTCATCAGAAAGTGTCCTCCATGCTTTCTGTCTTGTAAATTTATCACCTGGGACTGAATAGACATGGCATCAGACTTCTAGGTTGCCACCTCCTGTCCGCTTGTATGAAGTCCTTTAAAACAGACAGGTCCAAATCTGTTGAGTTCAGATATTTTTCTGGTGAGGCCTAGAGCTGAGAGTGGCAGATGTTACTCTCTGGGACAGTTTCAACTCCAAGCCAGAGGTGCAGCAGAATTTCTTTGCTCTGTCCACCCGCCTGTGAAACTGAAAAATCAGGGAATGCAAGACTAATTTCACAGTCTCTGAAAAGTGGCTTTGGGCCAAAAGTTCCAAGAAGAACCACAATAACTTTACACTGATTAGTATTTTTAAAATGGTCAGTTCTTCAACAGAGAAGTGAACATTGAGTGCATGGACTGCTACTGAGAACAGCCATGTCCCTGAAATGGTTGGTACCTTCAGTGTCAAAGTAGTTATTTAACCTATTGAAAAAATATACCAGATGTGCCTGGAAGAGCTTGGAGGTTTCAGGTCAATGCCCCCCCCATGAAAATGAGCTATCTTGGAAACATATGCTTGATCTCAGTGATGTGTGAGGAGTAGGTGCAGATCTGTAGACCCCATTGGTGCCATTACCCTATGTTAACTGCAATACCTTTGAGAATGGCTGTGAGCTGTGTTGGAATGGATTTCAGTACATAAACCCTGCACTATTACAAGTAGAAAATACATTCTTGCTAGGCTTTGATACAAATCTATGAGGAATTCACCAGGAAATGAAAGCATTTCTTAGAGCCTAGTTTCTTTCCGAGATTCTTACTGAAGAAAGAAAAAAATTTGTGTGCTCCGTATTTCCCAGGTGTTGAGATTATTGGAACGGAAATGTAAATATCTTAACAAGGTCAACTGTATTTTTTGTATAATTTTATATTTCATACCTAATCATTGCTTCAGTTGAGCAAATAGCTGACTCCTGTGTCTTGTCGACTAAAAAGTAACTTCCAAACTTTGGACAGAATGGTACCATTTGTTAATTATCCAAGCCCATGTGTAGATTATAAGAAAAGTTAGAATAGACACAGACTTGAAGGCTGTGAGAGATGACTTGAACTTCACATTGTACTGTATTCTGTTTTCCTCAGTGGAGGACTGGACCTTTTGAAAAATTGAGCTATTTAGTGAGAGAGCCTTACTGTTACTAAAAGCCTTTTTGGGCTGCTGCAGTGAGAAGGTTACTGTAAGGTCCATTTTGCGGGCTTCAAGCTATGTCATAGGACATAACCTAATCAGCCAGGTTTTCCAGTAAGAACAAATATAATTGTCCTGGTTTTGATGGTGCTATCAACAACCCATGTGTTATTCAGAAAGTCATCCAATTTGGCATTTTCTCAGTAGAAACAGTTGGAACAAAATGCAACTGTTTGCAGCTGGGCTGTTCCACACATCACTCTTACATAGGAGTGATAAAACAAAATTCAGAATTAGCTGGATAATGGCATCAAAATGTGTATTAAATCAGTTATTTTACGAATTCTGTTTTTTGACAGCTTTTCTAGGTTAGAAAATAAACAATCAACTCAACAATGTGCTTTGTGTGTTCAGTGCATCCAGAGCTCTGTTCTTTCCTGTCAACATGGTCTGTCTCTTCCCTTGCCTATTGTGTTGTGGGTTCTTGTGGCAATTAGGAAATTAACCATTTTGTCTCACAGATTGTACCATCTCAGCTGCTTTGGATTTCCACCCATTACCAGCAATCTTGCAAATTCCTCCTTCTGAATATCAGTACTTCACTAGGACCTGAGCAACTTCCTCTACTTGCTTCCAAAATATGCCAGTCTCCAATATCCACAAGGCAGCTATGAGGCATGGCAACTGACCTTTGTGAAATGCTATACACCTGATGTAGCAGCGAGGGCAGACACCAGGTTTGGATGGGGAGTGGTGCAGACTGTGTTTGATCAGTACAGCCGATGCTGTTCAGCACTCTCTGGAAAGATAAAGACTGCTCTTCACCTTCCGGAGTCTGTACTGACAATGCCCTTGGAAAATCAGGAACATAGATTAGCCTACAGTAAAGGTGGATCAAGGCAGTGACATCGGAGGCTGTTTCTCTTTGAAGCTGCCGTTGTGTGATGGGCTCATTGTTAGAAAGAAACTGTCCTAGCCCTGCATGCCTGTTTCCACATAGGCATGAGAAATGATGCCAGCTCTGGTGGACTAGTGGGTTGGTGAGACTCCTGCGAGTAGTCAGGTTTAAATCCGTAATACTAGCAGTAGAGTGTGCCTTGCTTTTGCTGAAGAGTACAGCTTCAAGTTTATGGGTAGGTGTTTATTTTGAGTGGTGTAAGATGCTAATTGGTCCCTAGTCATTACCCATCTCTGCTTCAAAGGTGTAAGATCTGCTGTCCTTAAAACAGTTCATCTCTGTCATTCTTAACCCAGTGCCATATACGTCATATACATTAGAGGAAACTGGTGAGATAAAATTGTTTTGAGTATTTTTTTTCTGGAATAGGTTAGGGGGACTCAGTTGATTTTAGTAAAGCTTCACTGAAAATACCCTGTTGCAGAGCAGTAACAGCATTTTAAATGACATTAGTCACTGAAAAGAATCTCTATCACCTGTTTTCATCCATTCATACTAAAATCCCAGTTTCTAATTTTAAGATTGATTGTATTTGTCTGCATCAGTATCTCTTTTATTTGGTAGTTCAGGTAAATCATTTATTTGTCAACTGTATATGTGGTCAGTGCTTTTCTGCATTGAACACAACTCTCTTTGCTGCTTATAGTCACATCACCTTTCCTACTAGGAAAATGTTGTAGAGCAGAAACAGGGGATATTAGAGTTGATGGCTTTGTAGAATTTGAAATGATGTCAGGCAGGCATTCAAATTTTAATGTTGTAGGCCATCTTACATTCTTATCTACCTGTGTTAATGCAAATACCAAAACTTACTTTCCCGGTCCCAGAAATTTCTCTGAGCAGAGAAATCTATGTTTCTGTAGGTTTTTAGCAGATGCCCTGCTGCTGAATCATACTGCTTAATCAGTTACTGAAATAAGATTCTCAGAGAGCCATTTTAAGGGCATTAAATCAATAACAATAATTGCAACCATTTCCATTTCTCCAGCGGAGCCTGCTAAGAGTCTGTTTGGGCCAGGGCCAGATTCTTTTAGACAGGCTGGGATATCGTCTTCCTTCAAACCTGGCACTCGCTCATGCTGTTTGTCAGCAAGTGCCTTGTTGTTCTGCAAGGTCAGATTTTAAATCTAGTGCCGTAAAGCTTCTCTGTGACACAGAGAACACAACACTTAGGAGCCAATGTGTGCTAGGCAGTGTTCTGGAGATGTGAGGTTAACGACAAGGCATTTACTGTTTTTGCAATACCATGTGGAGATTGTAATTGGTTTTGATTTTTTTTTTTTCTTTTAAATTAGACACCAGAAAAGGGAATATGTTCTGCTGTGTTCTGGTATTATGTGACCTGGTTTTACTTATGTCTTTCTGCTTATGTCTTTCTACTGATGAAGATGCTGAAAATGCAGACAAACCAATGTATTGGCAGATTTCAGCAAATCTGGTAAACACTGCCTTTTTGTTTCTCTTTGTATTTCTTGCTTTTATTAAAAATAAAGAAGTGCAGATCAAAGGCTTCTCCTTATCAGATGTTGATGCAAAGGCATTTAACATGTTCATTAACTAGCTCTGGAAGAAAGTACATGATTTGGAGTTCATCTTTGAAAGTACAGCATTCAGAAAGGAGATGGTATTGCTCAGTGGATACTGGAAAAATCTGATTTAATGTTCACAGCTGAACATTTTATGAGATATGAATTGGGACTGTGGACAGATAGGCTTTCTTCATGAAATATGTATTGCTCCTTGTTCTTTTAGAGCAACCTCACAGGAATAAGGCTGGGCTGTAGTTTTTCCCACCAAAATGGTAAACTACACTAGTGTTTATTTCTTGTGTTGCTTGCATGAGGCATGTTTTCTACTCCAATCTGACCCCAGCTAGCTTTTAGTATCTCAGAAATTTGGTTTACAACTGGTGAATTAAAAACAAAATAAGAAATACCTTTGTCTATATTATATTACAGCCTTTTACTCAAATCTGCTTTAACAGTACTGTTAGAATTAGGGGGTTTTTTTGTTTTGTTTTTGTTTTTGTTTTTGTTTTCCTTCCCCTAGCATATGGGACTACGTGATAGCTGAATCAGAGAGTGGGTCATATTGGAAGGGATTGCAGTGGCTCATCTGGTCCAACCTCTCTGCTCAATCAGGGCCATCCTAGAGCACGTAGCACAGGATTGTGTCCAGACAATTCCTGAATATCTCTAGTGAGGGAAACTCCACAGTCTCTCTGGGAAATCTGCTTCAGTGCACAGTCACTCACACAATAAAAAAATTCTTCCTCATGTTGAAGTAGAGCTTCCTGTGCATTAGGTTCTGTCCATTGCCTCTTGTCCTATTGCTGGGCACCTCTGAGCAGAGCCTGGCTCCATCCTCTTGTCACTCTTCCTTCAGATACTGATAGACATTGATGAGGTCCCCTCTCAGTCACCTCTTCACGAGGCTGAACAGGCTCAGCTCTCTCAGCCTTTCCTCCTAAGAGATGTACTCCAGTCTCTTCATCATCTTTGTAGCACTCCACTGGACCTGCTTGAGGAGCTCCATGTCTCCCTTGTCCTGAGGAACCCAGAACTGGACGCAGAACTCCACATGTAGCCTCACCAGAGCTGAGTAGAGGGGCTGGATCACCTCCCTTCCCCTGATGGCAATGGTCTTCCTAATGTACTCAGAATATCATTGACCTTGTCCTTCAGGCTTTTTTTAAAGAATAGGCAACTGAAACCAGGAAATTAAAATAAAAATTTTAGGCAGGATCCTAATATAAGCATTGTCTATTGTGGATCCTGCTGTAAAATTTGTTGTTGATAACTTGGAAAGACATAGGGGGTTTATTCTTCTTCTCTCATCATCTTGTACACTTAGAATAATAAAAAAAAGGTGGGGTGTTCGGATTAAGGGATGTCTATTTAGTCTTGGCAGGATATTCTTTATTTTTACCATAGCCTTATAATCATTTCTAGGAGGTTAGTCTGATGCAGAAGCCTGCGATTGAACAGAATAGTGAGATTGGACTTTTCACGACATAACTTGCATTGCTTCTCCTTTACATCATTAGTCATTACTAAGAGGCTTGAAAATACTGTTCTGTGTGTTGAAGCTTCTTGGGAGTAAAGGGAGTTGGTTATTCTTGCTTATTAGAGGTGGTGTAAGAGCTGCTTGTAAAAGAAATACTTACTTTTCTTTGAGTGTTTTTAATCGCTCCAAGAAAAATATTCTTTAATAGTAGTCACAGCTCTTGTTTCTCACTTTTATCAGCTTTAACCTGCTGTCATCTTCTTTTTAACCACTAGAATGCTTTTGAGTGTAAAGGATGTATATGTTCCTATCTGTGTGTGAGTTGTTCTATGTGTGTCCTCTATATTAGAGGACTCTTTTCTCACAGAGCTCTGAGGTAGGGGGCAATTTGGTACTTGGTGGTAATTTCCTGCCCTTCCTGCCATTTAGTTTAAATTCAACTAAATTTAGCTGCTATTTGTTCTCAAGGTCTGTTAGCCTGCTTCAGTTAAAGATAACCTTTTTTGGTCCATTTTTTCTGCTATGTGTTCTAAATTACTTTTTTGGTTTTTTCATGTCTCTGCTCTTCTGTGTGTCTCCTTGTTTGTGCTGCACTTCAGCAACATTTGAGTTGTAGTTTTAGTCCAAGAAATCATACTACCATTTTGCCAGAAGCTGACGCCAGCCATCTGGTAAAGTTGCAACTCAGTATTAGCAAAACCTATAATTTCAGGAAATGTACCCAAAATTACTTTTATGATTAGTGGACAGGAAAGAAACCGAGACAGAGAAGTCAGTTGGGTACTTCAGAAATAATTTTGAGGTTTGCAGGCAAATGTCTTAATGGCAGTAGTCTTGCTGCCAAATGCTGTTTTGCTTTTGCTGTTAGAATAGTTTGCATTAATAATGAGCAGCTCTGCTTGGAAGTTATTCATGTATTGCTCTTAAGATACAGCGTTGCAAAGCAGCACCAGGCGAGGTAACAGTCTGTGAATGGATATGTAAAGTGGTTCAGCACACTGTACTGCTAAGGTTTTCCCACTGGAAAGGCATCCCAGCCCCAGGGCCACATTCAGCAATGTTACAGATGCTGAAGAAAAATTTATATTAAGACTGTTTTGGCCATACAACACTAGTCTTTGTGTTAAGCCTAGTAGTTGTGAAATAAGTCTGCACTGAAACTAGGCAGGGTTTAATCAGCGGTTTGGTAATACGTTTTGCCTCTGTGTCACTGTGGGAGCAGAGAGGAGGTGACAATAGTTCTTGGTTGAGTATATTCCCAGGGAGAGGCAGTCAGCTAACCATGCCCTGGTAGCTGCACTTGTGCTGCATGTTCTGCAGTTGTTGAATGTGTGTGTTAAACTAAGATGGAGTGAATTTCTAATTTAAGACTTAAAGTAGTGATGAATTTGCTCTCTTTCTAGTGAGCTGTTCCAGTGAGTAATTATCCTCATAGTTAATTCTATTTTTATTTTTCTAATTTCTGCATTTGGTGATTGTCTCTTGCTTCTTGTCTATTAGATAAAATCCTTGTTCACCTAGGTAGCTGGGAAGAAAGGGGTTGTTTCTGCACAGTAATTACACTGCCCCTTTCCATACAATCAATATTACTGAATGATAGTCCCAGACTTCATAGTGGAGATTTCTGGTTCCATGTGCTGGTACATATAGCTTAATGTGTGTCAACTCAGTTTTTCCACAACACAGTAACACTACAGCGCAGCTTAACCGAAGTTCTCTACAAGAAAGCCAGACTAGCAGTGTCATCCTTATTGCTCCTCAGACTCCTTTCCTATAGATGAAAGGCCTTGAGCAGTATAAAACTATCCTAAGCAGTTGTTGGTCTGGACAGCTGGGGAGGTCCTTGTATGCAGTGCTGTTCATGGTGTAAAACTGACCCCAAGGACTCCTTTTATAGGGCATATGTGTGGTTTGGTCTGGGTACAGAAAGGCATGTACAAGTAGAACAGAATGCATGGTACTGTGGAGATGTCAAGCCAACTGGGAAAGCCCTTACAACTACCACAGACCCACAAACTTTGCTTACTTTTTGAAAACAAGGTTGAATTCAAAGCCAAAATTATCCAGACCTGCTAAGTTTTAAGGAGTACTTAGTCTCCTTTTGCATTGTAAGAGGATTTGTGATATTTTTTGTAGAAAAATTCTTTATTACATGTGTATCTGTCATGGAGAATTGGGATGATTCTGTTGGTACATTTCTAGCTTTAGCTAAGTAGGTATACAAGAGCATCTTTAGTTTTGAAAGGTGTGTAAGAAACTGCCTGCCTAGTTTTCTAAACTGAGAATTTTTCAGCCTACGTGCTTCGCAAGTAGTGTAGCTAAAGATACTCTGTTTATGTTGTTATAAGTATGATCTAATGTTTGCTTTTGGCAAGAAACTCTTTCTTGTTAGTATGCACAGAAAGCATAGTTTACATGAGGCTGAAATATTAACTTGCTGTTCTAAATTGAGCAAACAAGGATGCTTGTGCTATAGCTCTAGCAATAGTAGTATAGGTTTCTTGTAGTAATCTAATTAATGGGGGATAAAAATAAGCAGGTATTCATTCGTTATTCAAGATAAAAATTTTTCATTTGGAGAGGTAAAAATTTTAATATAAGAACCCAAGTAATGGTACAGGTTTCAAAGTGGAACGGTTAAGACGATGCAATTGAAAATTGTGTGCTTAGCTCTTATAGCACTGAGGTCCTTTCAATGGAAAAATAATCACTGCTTGATATTGACTGGCAGCATACAGGATTATATGGAGGATTTGCCTGTTTTGTTTTTAATAGTTGCTGGAAAAGTTGGCACCCTTTAGATAACTCAAGGCTTTTTTTTCTGCTTTTCCTTTTTTGATGGAAAGGGGGGAGAAGCCTTTCATTAGTTCCATGATAGTTAACTTGTCACACTTTACAGCTTAATCCTTCTTCTTTAAAGAGTTGTTAGTGAAAAGACAAACCAGCCATCTTCTGCATAACAGTCATTACTAATACACATACTAAAAATAATATAATTATTTATATGAACACAGTAAGATTTGTCATAATACAGGTCTCCTCCTACTGCGAATTGTTGCCTCCCATAATATCTTTCAAGGAATGCAAGTGATTTCGTTCTAAATAATGTCCATTCACTGTTCTTGATGAAAACATAACAATACAGAATTAAAGAGTAACTTGTACTTTTGCAGTCAGTTTTCACTTTCAGGGAGCTAGGAAGTACGAACAGTATTCTTGATAAAGTGACCTGAGCTCCCCACTTCTATAATAACACTGTACTGGTGTGTTAATAACTTGTTTGTTGCAATATGGCTTTGAGGAAAAGGACTTAAAATTGTTTTGTTGGGTTTTTTTTCAAATGCAGTGTTCTTATTACTGTGTGATGGAGACTTTCAACAATTTATTCATGAGTCATTTTCACATTTCCCTCTTATCTCCACCCGATCCTTGCCACAGTATTATGTAGTAATTCTCATTTTCTTATGTGTCAAATTTTAAGGTAAAAGCTTAACTTCTGTAAGACATTATTCACTGATTATTTGCTATGATATTCTTCTTTTTGCAACAAGGAAAATGCGGGCATGTTTTGAAACACTTCAAATACAAGAATTAATGTCATGAATCACTTACAAACAAGTGTTTGCAGAAAAAAAAACACCCCTGGTTTCTCTCTTCCTGTTATATGTTGATTGCTTTAATTTGGACATCAAGTCCCTATTAATACATTTTATAGCATGATTCTTTATGCTCAAGCATTAACGACTGCTACAACTTCAACTCACATTATCCCCACTTTTAGCCAGAGTAGCCCCTGTTTTGAGAATGTACAAAGAGGGAAGAAAAGGCCTTTGGTTTAAAGCATTAAGATTTGATGCTCCCCTTGCTATTGCAAAGAGAATCTGTGGAATCCATATGAGCTATAACACATCCATGTTCTAAGTTTGTGTGTGCCTGAACGTTGTAGGTGGTTGTATGATCATACATACTTTATCATAATCTAAAGCATATGACTGCTTGTAGCTCAGACTGTTTCTTATAAACGCTTGCTCATGAAAGGTCTATTCATCTCCACCTCTGATATTTCCTTATCAAGCCACTTAGCCTAAATACTGCTAAATAAATGTAAACTCTTGTAACATCTACTCATTTTCTAAACTGCTTTTTGTATTCTCATTCTCTTGTGGGTTTTGTGTGCTATTTAATATTTTATATTTCATCCTATGTTAAATACTTTTTGTATTTATGCCAGAAGGGGGTAGGGCTATCTTTCATGCCCAGAGGTAAAGGAGACTTTTCCTTTTTATGGTTTCTGTGTATTTGTCCCCATAACCCATAGCAAGGGATGTTGCTCTGTCCTGCTCTCACTACCCTTACGTTATCAGATACTGTCTCTCTGTTGAATCCCTTTGCTTTCTGTGGGGAATGGATCGGAATGAAGCAAAATGTCTGAGACTGTAAAGTAGCACTGGAGGCTAAAGGGGATTGGGAGGTCAAGGCCTGGGATTAGAGAGGGAGTTGTGTTCAGAGGCAGTCCTGTGAGAAAAAAAGTAAGTTGGGTGTTGAAATAGGAAGAGAAGGGTAAACTCTGTTGAAATAGAATTGTGGGGTTAAATAGAAGTAGGTGAAGAGGAGGCAGAGATATCTTACAGTAGACCATGTGTGGTGGGAAACCTGGAAGTGTCTTTGTTCAGAAACACTTGGCAGGAGAGGTCAGGACACCAGGACCGTATGAAAAGCTTCAGCAGGTAGATGGAAAGTTGGGCCTGGATTTGAACAGGGAGGCAGATAATTAAAACTAGCTCCAAAAGAAGAGTAAATACAGCTGGACTTAATTAAATTTAAGCAGGAAACTTTTTTTGTGGTATTTTTAAAATTTAATTTAAATCTATTTTTTTCTATGCTGTCAGATTTATGTTTGACATAAGTAAGTAATTAGAGGAGCACTTTCATTTAGTGTTTGTTCCTTTGGCCACTTTGCACTGAATAAACTATATGAATTGATTGTTAAAGTGTATTGAGATAGTGAAAAAGGAGCAGGATGATTTCTAATACAACAGAAACATTGCATGTGCTGCTCTACTAAGTGTTGACAGTGCATTGCTGGGAGGTTAATAGTAAAGCAGGAGCAGAGAATCTTTTCAGCTGCTATTTTGTTCTGGAGCTTGGAGCTGTGAATAATGAAGTTGACTGAGAGATTTGAGGTGTATATATGTTTGGAAGAAGTAGTTTATCATTCTTAGAAAAAGCATGTGTGCTTGTAGAATGAGATACATTGCTAATGATGTATTTTATTTTGAGGAAAAGCTATTGAAATTTTATAAAGCTGTATTTCAGTCTTGCTCTAATTTCATATGTACTGATGAAATACAGAAGGTTTTTTATTTTCTTCATCTGTGCAATGTATTCAACACAGTTTTGTGACTCCATTACTATGATCATGTTTGCTGTCCTGTGTAATGCAGCAAAATTATTCTTCCATAACTTTCATTTAAAGCTCATACATTTAGTTAAATTTGTGGCTTTATCTGAAGTATCTTGACTTGGTTAAGTCCTTTCATAAGAATAATTGTCTACTACCATAACCTATAAAAGAAGGTGGTGGATTCTTCATTTGATTTTTATAGTTTCAGTTATTGCATGCTGGCTGCTTTGTTTTGTTACTAGCTATTGTTTTGTTACTTAGCTATTGTTTAAAATCTTTCCCATATACAAACTGGTAATCAGACCAGTATACTAACTGTTTGCTTTAATATATCATTTACATATCTTGCTCATAGTGTTTTGCAATGTTAGTTATCATGGCCATACTCAAATATATATTTTTCTTCGGTAAAACATGGTCAGTCTCAGTGTTAACTCATTAATTTATACCTGCCTGATGCTGCATGTAAATCCCTTTGTATGCATGTTTTTTCAAAAGGGCTTAGCAGGCCTTGGATGACCTGGCTTGTTAGGTGTATTTGCACTTCGGGTGGTAGTTTGGATTTGGATCAAGGGCACCTTTTAAAGTCTAATTCCTGGTTGTCCACACCTGCTCCCCGATAGAATGCGTTGAAGCACAGCTGTCCCAGAGCACCTTCTGGGTGAAACTAAAGCAGAAAGCATGCTGCAGTGGTGAGGTCATTTTAGGCCTGGGGGATCTGAGCAGGTCTGGGAATAAGTTGTTTCCCCTCCCCAGAGCCCATATCCTGTGGGTGCTGTGTCTCAGCTTTGCACATCTGTCCCTGCAGCGCTACACTGCTTGCTCATGAGGGCCAATGCACCAGTGTCGGTCTTGGGCACAGTGTGCTTATAAGAGTTTTATATTTTTACCCCCACCTCTCTACACCCACCTTATTTCCTTTTTTCTTTACAGTTTCAAGTGATAAAAAAGGAATAATAAAAACAAACAGTACTGATAGAAATTTCCTTATTTTCCCATAGTTACGTGGGTTTATAGGTCAAAAATATTTAACGACTTTTGTATCTGTATTAGCTGGATAGAGATGTTTCAGCAGTAAAGCAGGAAGCGAAGTGGTCCTCCTCTCAGTACAGAATGCAACCTGTTGTGGCAGATAACCCTGAGGAATTTTCCCTGTCATTTTCTGGTATTGCTTGGCATTTCTTGTTTTGAGCAACTGTTGTTCGTGTTTATTTTTATAATCTATCTTCTGTGAAAATGTAATGGATAAAGCAGAAGAATTATGCTTAAACATCATTTAATATTCAATAGAGGTGGGGGCTGCATGCAGTCTTCAATAGAGGTGTGGGATGCCTTCATCAACTGAGTTTATTGTTGGATTAGTCTGGAGAGTTCCATTTTCCTTAAGGGTTTCTTGCATTTTGCTTTCCCGTATAACTGTCTGCAAGTGTTAAGATACTTACCTTGGAATTGCCCAGTTAGATTCATTAACGACGTTTAATGAGTTTTGCATGTCTGTGCAAAGTCCAGCCACTGCACTGCAATGTTTTGGTGTCTGTCTGAAAAAAATTCTTTGTGGTCTGAGGCAGGTAGGAAACAACAGCTTTCCTCAGTGATTCTTCTGGTTTTTAGTTGATTTGAATCATTTTGGTCTCTGACTGTATAAATAAAAGAGATACTGTACTAGCTGAAAACACATCATTCCAGTTCTGTGGAAGCTGACTTGTAAATACACTTCTTCCTGCAAAATAATAATCCTTTCTTATTCCTTATCTGCCTTATATATGGAAATGATTGTATCTTGTGTATTAGCTGACAGTAGTTAATTCTGAAAGCACTTACATGACAGAAGGCAGCTTTAATGTTTCAAATCTCTCAGATAATGTACATCCATCTGTTCTTTAGTAAATGCATCACCTCTCTGCATACTGATGAATTCTGATGTAGCACTGCTTGTAATTAAATTTTGATAATGTATTTTACAGGCTTCTTGAAAAAACAAGTTGAGTTTATACATGCAAATGCAGAGCAAAATGGAAACCACTAATGACTGAAGCTAATTTCATGAACTGATGGTCACTCAAAAATGTAGGAATAATTTAAAATATGCAATAGTACTAGTGTACATTTTTAATTGGCTGGAATTTCATTTGGGTATAACAACAGTAACAACAGTGATATTTTTGTCACTTAAACATTTAGTGGATTCTTGCATTTGATTATTTAGTGTTTCAAAGCTGACCTTTTATGTTTGTTGCTTACAGATACAAATTGAAAGTATGTATTAAATTATGGAAATGAATGCAGCATTTTCAGTTTTATCAAGTACATACTAAACCAATAATTGCATATATAATACTGCTGATACTGAAAATTGCAATTAAACTTTTAAGCTTCATTCATGGCTACTTAGAGAAACATTTGTGGTAGAAACTAGAATTGCTAGATTGTGAAGAGGTAAACCTCTTGTTCAGCTTTTTTTTTTAATTACTGATTTTTACATTATTTAGTGCTTCAAATTTCCAAGTTGAGAAAATAGGATACAGTATTGTCTCATTCATAATGCCCAAACTATGTAGCAAGCCTGATAAATAGGTTTTATTAACATCAGATTATATATGCAACCAAATTTGACTTTTGATGAAATGTTATTAAATGTCACTCTCATATGCTAAATTTTCTGAGCTTTGAAGAAAAATGTTAAGTGAAAAAACTTAGAGCACACTTCTCACGGGATCTTTCTCAAGTGCTACTTATTGTACATAGAAAAATAAACACATTTGCTTTTCTACCTCTTGAATATAAAAACAGACACATTATCTTCTGGTTTGGGTCATGTGTACTCAAGTGTCCAAAAGCCTTTTTTCCATGGAAAAAGCAAGAGTCAGCACAGCATCTGCTTCCTTCCATTGAATGTGTGGAGCTTAATTGTCTTTGAATGTTAGCTTCTCATTCACTGATTGGAACTTAATGGATACTTTCGTTGAACACATATTTCAGTGCTTGGTCTTACAAGGTTTTACGTGGGGGAACTGTCACCTAGGTAGATATGTGGAAACTTGAGAACCATGTCTTTGGGTTGTAAGTAATGTTTCCCTTAGGAAGAAAGGTGCAGAATCTCAGCTACAAATCCTCCTCAGAGAAAGACTTGAAAAGTGTCTTTAAATGTGTTTCTGTGTCTTTTATGGTACAACACACTGAAAATTACAATAGAGCTATGGTTTCTGGTACTTTGTTCCCTACTAACCAATAAGGTGAATGTTTTTACAAAATGTCGTGGAGCAAAGTTGGGGTTTATCTGTTCCTCATGTCCATCATCCAAGGTTCTAGATTTTTGTTAAAAAAAAAAATAAAATTAAACTATAAGAGATAGATGACTTAAACAGGATGGGGGGTGGTGGTGGTGGTGGGAGAAATTCAGAGATTACTGTCCTGTGCTGAAGTACTCATGGAAACATATCCTTCATTGCTCCTACTCCAAGACTCAGAAGTTGCGCTCCCTTCCAGTATTTGTGGTGTTGTGCTTTCTCAGTCTCTCACAGTGTGGCCTGCTGAGTGTGTGGTGTGGGCTGGGGGCCCCCGAGGACGGTGGCTCTGTACACAATGACAAAGCTAACTACCCTCTGCACACATTTTCATGTGCTGTTTTCATAGCCTGTGAATCTGACTACTTGTTGAGTTTGTGTCTGACTTCACCTACTCAACATATTGCTTGAACCTAGGGAAACCAGAGTCTGGATGTGCCAGCCTCAAAGGCTGTATAGCTGGAAATCTGATACCAAATTTAATAATGAACTAGTCTGTGTTAGAGCCCTCTGTTCTTATATGTTGCTTGGATGCACATGGTTAGCTGAATACACGGGTAATTTGGAAATTGCATTAGTATTTTTCAGTTTCTATTAATATACACCTAATTTTGGCCTTTTGTTAACTTCTCGGAGACTCATTTAACAATTATTGTAGCTTCTTAGACTTTGACGAACTTTACTGGTAACAGTGATTTTTTTTTCCAAGTGAGGTATATGCCATTTCTGGGCTGCACAGGCTGCCTAGTGATGTCTGCATTTGACCACTGGGCATCTCTCTGGCCACCTTAAGACTTGTCAGTGATAAGTCTGTATTCTTTAATGGGTGTTCTTTTCTTTATTGATCTAAAAAGAAATTAGAATAACAAGAAATGATACTTTCAATTGAATCTCAAAATATGCCTGCTCTTAATGCTAAGACCAAAAGCATTTTATTTATGAATAATATACAAAGTCTGTAATCATGTGAGAGGGAAAATAAATGCTATTTGAAATGATCTGTGTCCAAATTTTAGCAGGTAATGTCACATACTTGTGTCTTCTGTTAACATGAATATTAATGGTTCTTGTGGATTCTCTAGAAGGGCAACTAGTTCTGAATTTTGCAGAATCTGGTGCCTAAAGAGACCATGATCAGACCAAGTAATTCTCCTGCTAGAACTTTGCCTGCAGTTTGTTTGGGTTTTTCTAGTTGTGTGTCAAGTAGAAAATATTCCTTGTTTCCTGGAATTTTTTAGTTACCAGGAATAATACAATGAAAGAGGTTTTTACTGCTTTATCTAAAAAAAGAAAAAAAAAAAAGTAACTTCTAAAATTTTCCACTTTTTCTTTGTCTCCTTAGAATGTGAAAGCATTTGCATCTTCAGATAGCCTAGCCAAGGTCCAAGAAGTAGCAAGCTGGCTTTTGGAAATGAATCAGGAACTGCTCTCTGTGGGCAGCAAGAGGCGACGAACTGGTGGATCTCTTCGAGGTAATGCTTCCTCAAGCCAAGTAGATGAGGAGCAGATGAATCGGGTCGTAGAGGAGGAGGAGCAGCAGCAAAGACGACAACAAGAGGAGCAGCACATTGGGAGGAATGGGGAGGTAGGAGGAGAAGAACCTGGATTTGATGACAGGCATGAGTCTCAGCAGGAACAGTTAGAAGAAAATAATAATAGACTTATTACAGTGGATGAAGAATCCACTTGTAACCAAGAGGAAGATGATGATGAACATGCTGGTGATCAAGAGGAGGAGGTGGAAGAGGAGGAGGAAATGGACCAGGACAGTGATGATTTTGATCAGTCTGATGATAGCAGTAGAGAAGACGAACATGCTAACAGTAATAGTGTCACAAATTCCAATAGCCTCATGGACTTGCCCATTCACCAGTCATCACCATTCTACATGAAGACAAAGGTGAGAAGCTACATTTTTTTTGTGCTCTTAATCCTCCTTAACTTCAGATTTTGGAAAAAAATGACATATTTAGCATAAACTAAAATTTTACAATGAAGCAAAGATTTTGTTTCCCAAAGAGGTTACAGTGAAGAACTTATGCAGTCCCAAAAAAACTATGTTGTTTTAGCTGTTAATAACCAAAATATTTGCATGCATTTGACATGAGCAAATACTCCTATATGTTTTAAGGAATAGCGTTCTGATGGCTATGTTCAAAATACCAACGTGTTTCTTTATAAATATTTTTACATAAGACCCTCCTGGCATTATTTATGGTATTTCCTTCTCCAAGTGGGCAAGAAGGAAGGTAAGTAATCGTACATGTGTTGTGTTCTCAGACAAGATCTGGTTCATTTAGGTGAAAACATTGTAATGAAAAAGTAGGGTTGAATATTACAGAAACATGAAGTTCTTCCTGCTGGCCTGGTTGAGTTTTTTGGCAAAATACAGGTTAAAAGAACTGTGATAGCCAATCATTCAGTGAGAAGGTTGTTATATAATGTCATATGGTATCCTGCTTGTGAGGACCCTGAACCCATGTGCTGGTTGTTGCAATAAGAAGCTGGAAACTAAACTTCATCTTTATTTCTACTTATATCACCTAACATTTTAGATTAAAGAAAAAGTTACTGGATTACTGGCTGCATTAGTAGTTCACTGTATTTCCCAAATTCTTTAGAAAGGAGGAATTCTGGTAACTCTTAGCAGCAGCAAAATAATGCAAGCAGTGATACTGACTTGTAAGAAAGAGGAGCAGGCCAGTGTTCTTCTGGAAGAATGTTGTTCCTGAGCCTGTGTACTAATTTCTTTTTCTTAATCATTAATTCTTGATAGAACACCTAGCCTCCTCTCACCTTTCAAGAAACAAAAAGTCCTCAGACTTCTAAATTTTACTAAAAAAAAAAAAAATTAAAACCTGATGTAAAACAAAACCCGACAACAAAAAAGGTCAGTTAACGTAAGCTAACAGGCTGAGTATGAGCATAAATGTATAGAGATGGATAATCAGTCTTGAAGATGCACCTGAATAGATAAATAGGGTGAACATTTGTTTCTGGAATCTACAGTGATATTTTTGTTAATAGCAATAGTATGCAATTCACTTCCATGTTTAGAGTATCAGCTAACATCTTTGATTTTTGAAAAGTTCTAATGTTTTCACATGAGTTTTTAATATAATTTTATATTTATAATTCTACTCTTCAAGGTACTGAAGTATATGCTTTCTAATATGGAGTGAAATACTGTCGTATTTCATATAATTGAATTGGATTTTACAACTGAAATTCTTGGGTTTATTTCAATACCTTGGTTTTCCTGGATTTAGTATGACTTACTGAGTATCATACAGCAACTTGCATCCAGTATGGACAATATTTAATGTAGGAAGTTCTTATACTCAAAAATATGTTTTTAAATCTCTGAATTGGAAGCTTTTTGAAGTGCTTTGTAAGTAACTATATTCAAATTATGTACAGACAGAGCAGAGCATAATTTTCAGTGGTGGCCAGTTATGAAGCTTTGTTTACTGACTTCAATAATGAATGTAGGTTTTTTCTTTCTTTTTTTTGAGGCATATTTGACATGAACTGAAACAAGTTGGTTTAGCCTGAAGGAAGCTGTCTGAAAGATCTTTGTACAGATGCAGAATTTCTGTGTGGTCTGATAGTTGCTCTGCATATTTGATGCAGGGCTGCCATTTTTGTCTGTGCTCTGTCTCCAGGCTGTGCTTCTGCAAGAATTGTTGGGGACCCGGGTAGCAAACCATATTTGGGATTTTTTTCATGGTGCAACTCTGTTTTAGGAGGTTTCAACTGTGTCCCAGAAGTATTGGCATAGGTTAGAAAGCTGCCTGAGCTGGTACTGCTCTCTCTGCACAATAGTTACACATTAGCACTGACAACATGCAACATTAATGTTAGCAATTCATTAATAAAACAACATTTACCCACAGGAATACATTCGATGTTACAAAATATTATGGAAATATATCTGTGAGAGCATGAATGAATTACTGGAATAAAAATAAGTATGACTAATTAATATGCTGCTTTTGAGAAGAAAGCAGAGTGTTACTAGACTCCTTAGCTGTATTTACAAGTGATTTCTGCTTCTACCTGTTGAAGATAGACTCACCCTAGGAGACTTGAACCTAGTAAACTTATTTTTGGCTTTTCTGACATGTTTTAAAGCATTTGTAGTTGAGTCCAGTTCTCATAACTGGCTGAATTACCTTGCTGTGTGCTGTACTCTGTGAAACTTGCTTTGTGCCACCATTCTAGGCGGTGATTGCTGAATGCCCTAGTTCATGTCTGTGTGTCAGATGTAAACCTGGCTCCCCAGAAGCATGCATTCATGGTGCAACACAGTTTGGTCTGCTTGTACATATGGGCAGCACACTTTCATCTTTACCAAATACCAAGAGATAATAGTGAGACTGAACAAAATAGCAGGTACTACTGTAGGTGTTGTTGTGCACTACATCTTAGCTTTTAAATACCTTTCTTCTTTATCCTTCTACTTTTTGTTCCTTTCCTTGTAAAGTACTGAATAAAGTCTCTCACTAATCTGACTTTTTTTTTGCTTGTTGACCTGCAGAATCCTGTGTGACTAAGAAAGGGAGTGTCATATTTCCCAAATAACGCCGCGGTGTACCCTTCTGAATCACCTTAATAGCAGCAAGCTCACTGTCTCTACCTGATAAACTTCATCAGTGGCATAAACCCCATTATATTTATATAAAAATAATTTTTATAGATACTCATGTTTGATATAATGTTTATATTTTATATATATATATATATATACATATATATATATAATATTTGCCTCATAGTACTGCTCTTTGCACAAAACTGAAAAAAATGCTGCCATCATGTTGTGAAAATGTTGTGACTTAAGGGCATGAGCATTTGAAATGAGAAGGTTCAGGAGAGATTTCGTTGCATACACCAACACCACACAGGAATCCAGAAGGATCCTTGTGCGTTACCTTTTACGATTTCCTGTATAAAACATTAGGCTGCTCTGTATTGACTTCTGTGCAAGCTAAAGCTTATTTTTAGAAAAATGTCACTGTTTGAAAACAGGAAACTGTGCAGCAAGGCAAATCTCTCAAGCCTAGTTCAATAGTTTGTTAGTTATGTGTTTAAACTTCTGCACCTTTAGTCTGCTCTGCCTTCTTCCTGTCATCTGACTTTTTTTGACCATTACAATTTTGTATTATATTCATGGTGTATTGAAGACCTGTTTAACAAATTTGGTTTTTTCTCCGCATATGTTAAGCAATCAAGTTCTTCCCTGAAAGATCTCTTAAATGTAAATAATAAGGACAATGTGCCCATTGGGCATATTTTTCTAATTTTCATTCTTGTTTTGATGCTTCCCTGAGCACTCTTATGTGGGAACATCTGTCTTGAATTGCAGATGTCTTTATATCTTGATCAACAGTCTGGATGAGATGTACCCTCATTCAGTTTGCAGGTGACATCAAGTTGGTTGGGAGTGTTGATCTGCTGGGATGTAGGAAGGCTCCACACAGGGGTCTGGACAGGCTGGTTGGATGGGCCAAGGCCAATTGTTTGAGTTTCAACAAGGCCAAGTGCTGGATCCTGTTGTTGGCTCACATCAGCTACATACAGTGCTACAGACTTGGGCAGAGTGGCTGGAAAGCTGCCCAGCAGAAAAGAACCTGGGAATGCTGGTTGAGAGCAGCTGAGCGTAAGCCAGTGTATGCCCAGGTGGCCAAGAAGACATGGCATCCTGGCTTGTATCAAAAATAGTGTGGCCAGCAAGACCAGGACAGTGATTGTCCCCCTGTACTTGGCACTGGTGTTGCCACACCTCAAATCCTGTGTTCAGTTCTGTGCCCCTCACTTCAGGAAAGACATTGAGGGGCTGGAGCATGTCCAGAGAAGGGCAAGGGAGTTGTGAGGGGTCTGGAGCACAAGTCCTGTGAGGAGCAGCTGAGTGAGCTGTGGGTGTGTAGCCCAGAGAAAAGGATGCTCAGGAGTGACCTTATGACTCTCTACCAAGTTCCTGAAAGGACACTGTAGCCAGGTGAGGGTTGGACTCTTATCCCAGGTAACAAGTGATAGGGCAAGAGGAATTGACCTGAAGTTGCACCAGGGGAGGTTTAGTTTGGATATTAGGATACATTCCTTCAGGGAAAGGGATGACAAGCACTGGAACAGGTTTTCCAGGGAACTGGTTGAGTTACCATCCTTGGAGGTATTTAAAAGGCGTGTAGATGTAGCACTTAAGGACATGGTTTAGTGTTTGACTTGATAGTGTTAGATTAATGGTTGGACTTGATGATCCTGGAGATATTTTCCAACCTAAATGATTCGATGATATGAGAACTGTGATTAAAATTCAGTAGCGACTGTGTCAAGGACAGCTAAAATTTGTTTATGCAATGTATTTACTTATTTATGTATGAAATAATTCCAGGTGTTGGGGTTTCGTGTTTGACTGATTTGTCAATGATGCAATATGATGCAAGCCTTTTTCAGAGAACTTTCTGTTCTGTAAGGTTGGCCTGTGCCCTGTGTCCTGTTTACCTAGAGAATTGATGCTCGGTTTTATTAAAGTGACCAGAGTTTTCTCACATGTCAGATCCTTTACTGTTTGTTAATTTTTACTCCAATTGATCTGTGTCTTATCAAATGTTGTCATATCTGTTTTAAAAATGCTAAATAGCACAAGAGGGCTAAATAAATATGTATAGCAGTCTGACAAAAACATGTTCTTGATGCTGATTCTTCACTAATTGCATTGTATTTGTGGCATCCATTTCCAGTGCTCTGTGATGACTTTGTATTAATTGAGTTCTTTTGGGTAAGAATTAACCACAACATAAGCAAACAAATACACTTACATCCTGTATTTCACAGCAACTGTACTTAAATGCTTTTATCCCTCTGTACATGTGGGATTCTGTTGCAATGCAAGGACAAGAATGTATTACTCGTAGTTGCTGTCACTGTGGAATAGGTTATGTAAATTATCATTCTTGCTTACTTGAGATTTAAATTGTTTGTCTACCTGTGCTCATACTCTTGAAATTGTAGTACTAGCACGTTTATCATGCCAGCAATATTTTATGTTTATCAAAATTGATGTTTATGACAGAGGTGATAACTGGCATGATTTTGTGGAAGAAAATGTCATCAATACTGTTAATCCTATTTTATGTCAACCAGTGCATTATTTTCTCTTGTACTGACACCTGCGTTTCAACCAGGTTGTGCTCTGTTAAATTTTCTAAGGTATTTTACCTGTAAATCGTTAGGTTTATTTGATAATTCTGAAATATTTTGGTTATTTAATTTCTTAAAAGTATTTTTGGTTATAATACATTTAATCTTTAACTTGTTCCAGTTTTTTTTGTCTTTGCGTAACTGTTCCTATAACTCCCAGTTTCATAGTTTTTAAGTATTAATGACTTCAATATACTTAAACATTTTGTTTTTAATTGACATTTTTGGTTCCCATTAAGATGGGTTTTTTTTCTTGAACTGCAAACTGCAGGCTGCAAGCTTTTCATATTTAGAGGAGCATTGGCTTTTTGATTACCTTAGGAACTGTTTCTAAACAGTTACATTAATTTACAGGTTTATTCATCTCTGGTTTGACATATTTTGTGGGGAAAAAGTCATAATCACTTGTATGCAAGCTCCTATGAATTTAAATTTGTTCTGTTAGTTTCTCTTTATCTAAAATTCAACATTACATAATATTTTTAGTATTAAATTTCTTTAATGTTGAAGCCACCTCAGTCAGGAAATAACCACTTAAAAAAAAATTAAAAATTAAATGCATGAATTCATGAAAAGCATTATCTGCATTATTTCCAGCAAATACTGTCACAGATTTCTATGGTTAGGCAAAATAGCTACTTGATATCAGAGTAACAGGAGTGAAATATATTCAGGTAAGGACCTGAATTTTAAAATCCAAGTGAGCGGGTGGTTTAGGAAGATTGTTAGCTGGTGCACAGTCATTTTTCTTGTTTGGGGTTTCAGAAAACACTTATGTCTGCTGTACGTGTCTAGAGAGATTTCTGAAGGAGTGTTTGAGCCAGTTTATGTGAGATGCTTTATCCTTCTGGACAACAGGCACTGTTCAACAAGAGTCTTTGCAACAACCCCTTCTTACTTAAACATTTATTTCCTTTTCTTCTGTTGAGACTGTCATAAAACTTAGCAAATTAGGTCATATGAATGTGAAACATTACTTCTGTGTTAACTGTTTGGATTGTGGTGGTGACTTCTCATAAGGGATGAGGCATTTGTGCATGCAGAACCCTCCAATAACTTCACTAATTAACTTCTCTTCAGATGCAGGTTTGCTTGTTGCAGGATTGTGGGTTGTGATTGTTTTGTTGGTTACCAGAGCTTCCAAGGAAACAGAAAACAGATTAGTTAAAATGAAGATGAGAAATTCTTGTATGGTTGCATCTACAACCACAAAAATCACTTTGATACCTTTTCAGCAGTTGTCATATTTTAGCATTTGCTTCATTACTAAAGGTAATAAGATGATTTTTTTTAATGGATACATTTAATGTGTAGCATATCTTACATACAACAATGGTAAAAGCTGAAAAGCAGTTTAATTTTCATGTAAAACCAGTGTACTTTGATTGCAGCATCCTCTACCATACTGTCCCGTTGGCTGTAAGTCACAAGAGAACATGTGTCAGTAATGCTGCTGTTCAAGACTGCCTCTTTTTGATTGCTTATTGACATGGGAGAGTGGAGGGAGGGAAGATACAACAGATAAGCTGGATTGACTTTGGTGGAGCTGGAAGAGGATGTACGACAGGAAAATCTGTCCCTTGGAGCTTAAATGCCCATCTCTTCAATTCTGAAACAAACCTAAAGCCCTGCTCACATACAGAGCTTTCAGCTCCTAAATAGTGCAGACTGGGACAGAATTTTTTGCTGCAAGGTGCCTGGTCTAAGCTTGTATGTAGAGCCACAGAGATAAGGACTTATTTTGCGGGGGATTTTGGCTTCGTATGGGAAGACAGCATTATTTTTTTAAACTGAGGAAACTGAAGATTGCACTGGGCACTTTGTGCATATGTGAAGTGAAGAGGACTCTTGTGTGAAAGCCTGCATTTATTGTCAGAATTATTGATAGACCAAAAGTGGGATAGTGGGATAAGGCAGAATCAAAGATGATCACAGAAATGCTGATCCTTGGGAGCAGATTTTTTTTTTGTGTACAGGCAGTACATACAACTAGGCAAAAGTTGCAGTGTGTGTAGGTGGAGGTTGGTTTGTACGTGTGTGTTAATATTTTTCTTCTCTGAGCAGCAGAGGGGGCTGCTATTGCTTTGCTGCAGACTTGAGCGGTATTCCTTTGCAAAGGCTTTTCTCGCTCCTGCAGCTAAAAGGCTGAAGCATGTTTTTTAAGTGTAAGGAATAAGTGTAGCTGGAACAGAAGGACTCAGTATTTTTTATTTGTTGAAATACATTTCCAGTATAGCAAATGATGTAGGAATATTTCCTTTAAAAGAACAAGTGTTAAATTTATTTTCAGATGGCTTGTGTGGTGAAAATGCAATGTATCTAACAAAACTCTGCTCCGAGTACACAGGAGAAAGACAAAAAACTTCATACTACAAAAAGAGATAATTTTTTTGCCTGTTTTTTTTCAAGGATCACATGCAAGATATATAGATTCTTCATGCCTTTCAGTTAATGCTTTAAAGGGTTTTAAACTGAGTAATAATTTGCCTAAAGCTGTGTCAGAAAGGCTATACATAAAAATTGCTCTGATTGTTGAAAAAAGGCAACAAAAAAGCATTGACAATTTTACTTCTTTTTCTCTTGCTTCTTCCTATGATTCTCCTTTTTAATTGAAACTTCTTTCACACAACTCTCTTTAAAAGGTTAGGAAATGGCAAATTTTTTTTCCCCCTTCGTTATTCTGAACTACAGCACTAAAGTGCAATGAGTTAAGTAAGTGGTGTAGGATAAACAGTGTTTAGTCTTGTTCAAATTATTTATTAGTGACCTGGATGAAGGGAGAGAGTGCACCTTCAGCAAATTTGCTGATGCTACAGAACTAGGAGGTTGGACTGATAACACCGGCAGGCTGTGCTGCCACTCAGAAGGACCTGGACAGTCTGGAGAGTTGGGTGGAGAGGAATCTAACAACGTTCAACAAAAGCAAATGCAGGGTCCTGCACCAGTGCAGACTGGGGACTGACCTGCTCGGAAGCAGCTCTGCAGAGAATCACCTGGGGTCCATGAACCAGCAGTGCCCTTGTGGTCAGGAGGGCCAACGGTGTCTCCGAGAGCATTAGGAAGAGCATTGCCAGCAGGGAAAGATAGGTGATCCTGGCCCTCTCCTCAGCCCTGGTGAGGCAGTATCTGGAGTGCTGTGTCCAGTTCTGGGCTCCTCAGTACAAGAGAGACATGGAGTTCCTGAAATGCATCCAGTGGAGGGCTACAAAGGTGATGAAGAGACTGGAGCATGTCTCTTAGGAGGAAAGGCTGAGAGAGCTGAGCCTGTTCTGCTAGCCTTGAGAAGAGATGATTGAAGAAGAGGGGATCTTATCAAGGCATACAAGTACTTTATGGGCAGGTGTCCAGAGACTGGGGCCAGACTCTTTTCAGTGGTGCGCAGTGACAGGATAAGGGGCAATGAGCACGAACTGAAACACTGAAAGTTCCATGTTAATATGAGGAAAACCTCTTTCCTTTGAGGTTGAGAGGGCACTGGAACAGGCTGCCCAAAGAGGCTGTGAAGTCTTCTTCTATGGAAATACTCAAAACTTGCCTGGACATGATCCTGTGCAATCTATTCCAGGTGAACCTCCTTTAGTAGAGAATTGGACCAGATGATATCCAGAGGTCCCTTCCAATGATTCTGTGATTCATAACTGCCAGTCATAATTACTTTTGCATTACCATGACAGCTTAGTTATTTTCAAGCAAGTTTTCTTTTTACTTTTTATTTTATTTTTACTTTTCTGATACAGAGCCTTTTTTTGGTATTGGGTGGTAATAACTTTAGAAATGTTCATACTTGGAGATTAATATAAACAACACTTTTATTTCTTTGATTTCTTCCTCGTTTATATATCCCACAGTTTAGTGCTAATCATTCCAAGCATGCAGGACCGTTTGCAAAGTTTACACAACTGTCATTAAGATGTAGTTTGGTAAATATTTAAGCATCTATGGAAGGAATGCAGATTCTGTGTTTCTCTGTGGATAGCAAGGTATTTCTCCAACTTCACTAACCTGCAGCATGCCTTAACTACAAATACCAGTGTTTTGTTTGAAAAGTACTTCTTACTTGCTGTGCTTTTACTTGACTGTGTTAATTTATGATTTCATTTGCTGCTCAAGGCTTGTACAGGTTTATCTGTACTTTTGCCTTTCTAAGTAGAATTTTTCCTACACCTTCACTTGTAGATAAAACTGGTGTGTCAATTGCTGCTCTGCTAATTTTCCCTACTCTGTAAGTGACTCTTGAAGCTTGCTAATAGTTATGTGGGCTCTCTTTGTAGTAATGTGGTCATTACTGATAGAGTTTGTGGCTTATCTAAGAACTTGGCTATCTAGTTCAGCTTTCTCATACAAAATTCTTGAAACACCTAGTAATTAAATTTGACTGTTATGCTAAAGCGTTGCAGTCAGATTAAAGGAATTTATAATAAATTCTAGTTTTTTCCTTAATGTGGGATATCTTACTACTTTTCAGTATGATTTTTGCAAATATTACAATTGAAGGACAGTGCTAATATAAAATTTGTGAAGTAAGTAATTCTGTTTAGAGAGTAAAATCAAGAATCTTAGTGCCTGGGAAGGAAGAAAGGTAGTTTAACAGAAAACATTGATTCTGACAGTTTGGGTCATAGTTTGGACTACAAAATTCTATTTAATAAGTAGATTTTAATTGATTTTTCTCTACTCCCTTAACTGCAGAAAGTTGCTTTCTTTTTTTTTTTTCTTTTTTTTTTTTTTAATGTGGGAAGTGGTAGTGCTGATTTAGTTTCTCATTACAGAAATTGCTTACTAGACTGAAGTACTAGCTGAGTAAGACACAAGCAATTTTCCATGTCTATGCCAATAATTGAGGTCAGTCTTTAAACTCCAGTGAAAGGATTTACCTCAACTAGCCATGCTGGAAAATAGATGTATAGAGCTTTGGATTGTGCCAGTTTTCTCTGTGGAGACAATATGCAGTTGTCCTTTCTTTGCAGTGAAGCCTACATCAGAGCATACACCTTCCATTTCCTCATGGTTCTTTCCAGACACATCTAGTGTGTTCTCCTGAGCATATGTGTAATTCCTTTGTAGCTGTGTTGGTTGGTTGTTCAGTTTCCTGAAGTGGGAAAGTTGCCAGCCACCTTGGGCAGGTGGATGCAGAAACAGAGTAAAATACTTTGGTTGCTTGGCTTATGCATTGCTCCCTAACAGTAAATTGTGTACGTTACAGTACTTGTTACTCAAACTTCTATATCAGTTTACTTTATGTAGGATAAACTAAATTGATGCCTTCAGGGTAACTACCTGAAGCAGTGTCTTGTTACCACACACTTTTTTGTAGGCTTTGAAATCAGTATTGGTTCAGCGCCCATGTGGTTTTTGCTCTGCTTCTTTGATGTCAAAATGAAAATTAGATATTTTTTTTTTCCCAGAGAAAAAGAAAGAAAAAAGTGTACAGTAGTACTATTTCAACTCATCAATTATATGACAACATTTTGAAGTAGAAATCACGCAAACGTGCTTCAGAATCCTTTCAGTATACTTACTCTGTTGGGGTATGTGACTTGTCTAACAAATACATTTGGGAGTTCTGCCCCACATAAATATGCCATTTGTTCCTTTTCTTGTTCTTGACTATGTGGCACATGCTGTTGCCTGATGTGATCATCGGCCTAAGTATTTCCAGTCTGCAGTGATACAGCTGTATTTACTTGAGCATTTATCAGTGGATGCTGTTGCCCTGAGTTGCTTCTCCTTTTGAAGCTTAACTGAAGTTGGTATTACTAGTTATAAAACTTCATGCAAATGATGAATCAGAGTGCGAAGAAAGTAAAACTTTTGCTGGTTAGTTAGTTTTTAGTTTTGTTGACGCCTCCTTTCCCAAGTTAAATATTCTTTAAGCTATGAATTTGAAGTGTATGTGTAAAAAATGCAAGTAATAATCAGAAAATTTCTTGCATTTGTTGATGTTTATGCTTATAATATCATGAGATCTAAAATTAGCTTAGGGGGCTGGAGGAATAGAAATTAATTTGAAGACCAAACCTATGTTTAACACCTGCAGCAGGACTCACATTTTTTCCTGATACGTTTCTCACTCTGTAATTTTGCAGATTACAGTACGTCCTTTATTTCTGTAAGAGACTTTTCATTATTTGCAGAACATGTGGCTAATCAGCAAGCTGTGCACAGTGAAGGAATTTACATACCTTTATAAATTCTTGAGTATAAGGAGAAGAACTAGACAATGTCAATTTCTATGCAAGTTTAATAATTTCTGAACAGGCAGAATGCTTAAAACCAAAATTTCCAAGCTGTCTCAACAGTTGTTTGAACAGACAGTATCTAATGTCCATTGACAGAGGATGATTTTTGACACACAAACTATTCTTCTCTGCTAGTACATGATGTCTGATCTGTGCATGCAGCTATGCTTGTGTAGTAATGACTTTTTATGTAGACTTTAATATGAGCTGTTATGTTCTATTTCTGTGAATGTTTTGCAGTTTGGTTTATTGGTGAAATTTCTATTATAAAAATTCCTGTAAAACCTAGAAATGGTGTTCCTATAAATGGTTATTTTTATCACAAGCATCTTCTCCCTTTTTTCAATAATGTGGTTAATGAAGATGCTGTCTAAACTTCATGCAAAATTTGTGAGACTTCTGCCCGTTCTCTCCTGGCCAAAGAAGTTCAGAAATTCACCAAATTATTGTAAAATGTGATTTATGTTAAAAAAACTTTGTGTGCACTGACTCTATATGGTACAACTTTTGATGTAATGTTACATATAGTCGATTGGTATTGAGATTTTAAAGGTGAAAATCAGTTCTTGTGCATTGATAGGTACCTTGATAATAATCAGTGAAATACAAGTTGAAAGCATTGCTGTTGGGCATCTCTTCTGTTCTTCTGTTTTGTTTCTCCTTTCTGCTCTTCTTGCTAATTTGAAATTTTGTTTCTTTAGTTTGTAACAACAGGAGTTGGGAAGAGGGAGAGGATCTGAGAAGGACACAATTACTAAAGAAGTGCAGAGATTTCTATCCCAAGTCAAGGTGGTCCAAACTAACAATTTTTTCATAAAACCTTGCTTCTTTTAATGTTTGTTTTTACTAAAAGGTGATGTTTTCTACTGACTTTACTACCTGCCCGTATATTGCATAATATGAAAGGAAGGAATTGTGAATTTTACTAATACTCAGTGTAATTCAGTCTTTGAAGACACTGGCTATACTTTTCAGCTGTGTCATGACATATTACTCAGTTAATGCTTATAAAATTTTAATACATTTGTTCAATCCCTGGCGCCTCTGTGAAGTGGAAAATGTACTTATCGCCACCACAGATTCCCAGCAGGGATAAATTCCGCCTTATTCATCATCACAAGTCATTACTACTTTCAAGTAAAGTATTAGCAACATTTCCTGTAAGTGCAAATCACATTCGTAGCCAGTCGATGTTTCAAAGTGGGCAGGAGACCCTTTGTTCTTCTCATTTAAATGATGGAGTGTTCCTTAAGGATGGCAGCTACTGTGGTCATTATTGACCCAAATATATTGAGTACAAAAAAAAAATTAAAATACAACAAATAATAAACACTCATTTTGCCAGTGTTGTAATTTCTTCAGTTTTGATTCCTTGGTCATATTTTCTAAAACACAGAGAAAATTAATTAAAATGAATACGTAAAAATGAAGTAAAGAAAGTAGAAGTGACACAGCTAAATGGAAGAAATCGGACTAAAAATCATTCACAATGGATCACTTCTTCTTGCCGAATGTAATAATGTTGCCCCTTGACTTTAAGCTGGATTTCATCCAAAGCAAGGACAATTTCAGTTGGTACCTGGGAGTACTTACCCTTCTGCACAATTTTTGGTTTTGGTGTAAACCACTAGTGTTCCATGCCCGAGAGCAATTATGCTGCACACTGTGTGTGCACGTATTCCTGTGTATTTGTTTTGGAGGACAGGCTGTTGACAGACTCTGATCCTTCCTACACTGTGCCAGTCAGAATTTGGTGCTGGTGCACTGCATGTCTTTGTTGGCAGGGTTCAGTATCAGACTGGCAGTAAACTCAAAGCTGGATTTGGTTGACAATATCCAAAGTGCAAATTCTATTAAATACGTACAAGCATTTTAAATAATAAGTGATATTTGAACAAATCAGAGAAAGCCACTCTTTGTTAAATAAAAATACAGGCAAGGCTGCCCTTTCCTCTGAAAAAAAAAAGGTGAAAAAAGGAAAAACAAATTAAAGATCAAGGTGACAACCATACAGTCAAGAATGACAGCTCTTCCACATACTACCTGTTTTTTTCTGTGCTCTAAGCATTCTTTACTTCACATATCTTGAGCTTTAAAAATAGCGTCACACCCCTTTGCAGTATGCTGTTACCAGCTGAAAAGGATTATATAGCTTAATTTGGTGGTATCAAATGAATGCCATTGTAACAATCAGTTGTTGCATTTGTTAGATTTATGTGTATTTTGCACTGCTGGTAAGGAAAATCTTCTCGTATCAAAATAGACCTTGAAAACCATTTTGTTTCAAATACACAAACTGTAATACTTTGCATTGTTAACCTTTTATTTTGGCAGTACTCAATGTAGCTAATCCGAAGAGTGTTACTCTGTTTTCAGGATTTTTTTTTTTTTTTAGTGCTGAATAAATGGTGTCTGGACAGAATTCCACTACAGAAGAAAAAAGATATTTAGGTGTGTAAGGTTGCAGAAATATTTTTAATGCCTTTTCCATGTCTTGAGGATCTTTCTTGTTCCTAATTAATATAGAAAGAATTAATAGAATTAATGTAGAAAGAAAACTCCAAATCTCATTTTTGACAGTGCTTTGTGTACATTATTCAGAAACTGATAAACATGTTTTAAGTATTTTGGTACTGTCTTGTGTATTTTTGTGTGTGTAGGTATATAAGCAGAGAATTTCTAATTCAAAGTCTTGCATTCTACATGGAAGGTTGATATAATGATAAGAAAAGCTGAATTTTGCAGTATGGAAAGCTAATTTTTCAGTTTCCTATCTTCCCTTTTCATAAAAGAAATCTTACTGAAAAAAAAAACACCTGCTTTCCCTTCCCCTAGCTTGTTCTCAGCTGGGAATTTGACTTGCATTTTAATCCAGTGTTAAATGTTGCATGACTTCTCTACCTGTTGTAGCTCTTAATTCTTGTCTCAGCTTTATTTAAAGGTGCAAAACCAGCATAAATAAGTGGTCAGCAAATGAATTCCTGCAGAGCAGCTGTAGAAATTCTTTTTAACAGCTGTTGCAACACTGACTAGACTAAAGAGTTAAACTTGCTTATCCAACAAGTTATGTTATATCCAATGAGAACTGGACACACACTTCCGGAAAATTTCTAAAATGCATGATGATGCAGCTGGATTTCTGTTGCATACCTGGAATGTTTTCTGAAATATTTAATGGAGAAATGAAGATGAGTGCTTTAAAGATAGGTTTTTTTTTTTTTTTTTTTTTTTTGTCTCCT
>VZRN01001305.1:1854808-1873724 GCA_013397935.1 Dasyornis broadbenti | reverse complement strand
ATTGAAAGGAAAAAAGAAGAAGGGTGTTTTAAAAATAGTTTTTTTTTTTTTTTTTTTTTTTTTTTTTTTTTAAAGTGACAATAACAAGACCCCATAGTACAGTAAATACAGTAATAAAGTTAGGGGACTTGTAGAGTAAATCCAGATAATAGAGGCCTCTAGTTTCAAATGTTTATGTAAGGTAGGAATTATGTTTTTAAGATGCTCATGGTTAAGTCTTTTGTTAATGTTATGATAGCATCATTAGTATCGATATTATAAAGTCTCATCAATATGCAGTTTACCAGACAGACTATGTTGCTTTCATAAACACTTCATGAGACCTTACAAGAAATTATCTTGTGCAAATGCAAATGTGCTCTATTGCAGTAGTACTGTCATGACTGAGGGCAGACCCCTTGCCTATAGCTGCATGTACCTGCTATTTCCCTCCCTTTCTTTTGAGATGGAATTCTGCACTTGTTGAGATGCCTTGGAAGCTGTCATCACTGACATCTTTTTGGGACCACTGTTACATGCTAAAGGATCCATGGACAAAGAAAAGTGATCTAATAGCTCGTTGTTGCCTAAAAATGTAGGTCTTGACCTCTCTCCACTTCTAAACGCCATTTGTCTCTTCATACATCTGGCTGCTTTGCGAGCTGTTTATGGTTGCTAATCTAGTGGAAAAATGACTTAGCAACAACAACAGTTGAGGATTGTCAGGTGTCCTACTTACTGGAGTTATTTCAGAGCTCACAAACCTGACAAATATTACTGCCAGTTGATGGAAGAGTTTGGAAAAAACTGGCCACAGCTAGAAGGTGGTAAGTGCTAGTCTTCTCCTTTTTGCTGCTAGAGTCTCCACTGGACTTTTTTGTTTCCTTTCAGCTAAAAAGAGGATCAACTGGGATTGAACAGATATAGCAGAGATTTTATTTTCTTACATTCAAACTCACTTGAATTGATGGTTGCAATTAGAAGCTTAAAGTAGTGAACCCTTGCTATTGGTAGTCTGACTTGCTGCTGGGCGCCCCATACACAATTATTTAAATCCATTAGGTCAAATTTGAATCTCATTTTATTTCTCTGTGCACTCACACTTAAATGCCAGGGTGCTTAAAGAGATATGAGCATGCATATAGGCATGAAAAATATGTAGTAGGTATGTTTATCTGATGATCTTCCATTTGCTGATATACTTGGTATTTCATCTTCCATGGCTTCTACTAGTGGACTTTGGGGAATGCTGCCTTGTGAAGTGTGAAGTGTTTTGCCAGAGAGCAGCTTTATCATCATCCTTATCTATATTTTTTTTGACCTTTATAATTTCATTTCAATGTAGGAGCGTTATACAAGTTGTATCATCTTCCACCAGCAGTTAAAAAAGGCATAGCTCCTCGCTCTTTCATGGCAAAAATTGTAAGGTAGCTCTTTTGTATTAGACGGAAGCCTTTTTCATTACAGTAGATTTTAATGGCCACGTCTTGATACGATTTCAGGGCCAGAATTATAACCAGGAATTATCATTTGAGTCAATCCAAGTTAAGAAAATCTGGATTCTTCTTCACTGTGTTCTTAAGCTTTGTTGCCAAAGAAAACAAGGCTTGTGCAGTTGAGACTTCTACATGTCATTATCTGTCATCCTTTCCACAGTTTACACATCTCTTGAATAATTTTCACACAATTTGGCAAAGAGAGAGATTAAGATTACATGGGTTTTCATGATAACTAGATGGTAACTAGGAAAGGGGAGAGTCTTATTAATGCATCTGCTGAGGAGGATGTCTACAAGGACCATCACCTGTTCAGGTATCATTGAATTCTTGTGGAATTGGGTTTTGCTGTGATCATGTAAACAGGTTCTGTCGACATTTGTTCCTTCCTTTACACCATAGAAGCCATTAATCAGTCAACACTCACAGTAACACATAAGCCTGAAATAAAGCTTTGCTATGGCTGGACTGTTCAGAGTGACGCTTCCATGTAGATTCCTTGACACTATGGAACCATAAGGCCTTGGAGAAGCTGTAGCATGGTAATCTAATCTGGAGCCAGGCTTCGTTCTTTCTGTTGCTTGTGTTACAACAGGTCTACACTTGAGGGTTTTTCCATGGACAATGGAGAAAGCCATCAGTTTGCATGTTTTGCTAGTAGTTTTGCCCCTTTTGCATGCTATTCAAGTATACACTTTTTAGGACATTTTGATCTCAAAAGATCAAAATTATCCTCCCCATTGATTTCCTTCATACCCTCTTCAGAAGTCTGGATCATTATGTTTTCTTATATGTGCAGATGTTTGTACTGGGTAAACTTGAATACAATAGAGGCATTTTAGAGCAATAGGGTTCTTTTCTATCCAGTACCAGTAATAGAGTTGCAGTTAACTTTTTTTTGGTAGTGCCTTTTATCTATACTGCTTATTCGTTTGCCTGTACAAAGCAGGCTAATACTCAATGCATCATTTGAAAACTGCTTGTATATTGGTATTAGAAATCCCTCACATAAATAAACTTGGGACCACAGTCACTGGATAAGTAGTTAATAGTGTGCTGTAGACTGCCCTGCTTTGCTGACAAAGTGGTTCTCAGTCTTTCTAGACTTGGGCAGGGACCAGCATGAATATTAAAGGAATAATAAAGCTTATGTATAATGTAAATTATAGTGCATTCTGTATGCTACAGCTATAGAGAGCTTACTACAGATGTTACTAAGGAAATAAATTTTCAAGTATATTTAAAGGATTATTTTGTTGCTATGATTAATTTCAGAAGGTGACTTGTAATGTTGCAGTGCTCTGCTTTATCCATTTGAGGGCAGCTGTTCACCGATATTGAGAACTGTGGAGAGCCTGTCTGAGGTTCTGCTGTCTGCATTTTGGTTTTTGTATACTTGCAGATACTTCATTTAGGTGTCTCTTGGTCTTGTATTGTTCCATCACCATATTAAAATGTCATGATTTTGTTGTTTTTTTGGGTTCCCCTCCACATTAAATTAATGTTAATATGCAATTAACTCCAGAAGAAAACTCCATACAGTTTGCATGAACTGGTTTTTGGTGTTGGGATAATTTCTTAGATGCATGTCTTAAAACTATGGCTTCCCTGAGTTCAGTAAACTGAAATGAGCTAGTTAATTTTGTAACGTTTGCTTCCTGGTAAACAGCTCTCAAAAACCTGACTTTGAATTACTCTGACTGGAAAGTATGAAGATTATTGCTGCTTTATATATGCTTTCGTTTTACAGACACCTCTTCACTGGACTGGCCAAAAAGAAACAGGAGTCTTCTGGATTCTTATGTTTATAGTTTAAAGTCCATGACAGTCTTAACTTGAGTTTAAAAATACTAGTTTTTCAGGTACTTTTATGTGATCTCATTTCAAAAGTATTCTTCTGATTAAAAGGACAGGCAGAACACTTAAAAAGAACACCACTGGAAATCAGCCCAACTATATTTAGAAGCAGGATTTTAGAGAAATATATTACAAAGCATTAAGGCTCAAATTTTCATAATTTCACTTTTGTCAGGTTTATACATGTTCTCACCCTGTATAATGCAAAAATACACACTTCTAAAGAGAAAAGCAACAGAGTGGCTGTTTAAACTTCACATTTAAAGCTTAAATTAGAATTATAGTTATCATATATATGTATTGTACAAATACAAAAACAAGTGTTATCTGCTATATGCAGTGTATTCCTGACACTTCTGAGATAGTCAGCCTTCACTATTTTTGTCTTCCCTCTTACTGCGTAAATTAGATTGTGTTTTATTTTCTGGCTAAGGACTTATTAAAAGTTTGTAACTGTCCGGCATTAGCTTGGCACATTTAAACATTACTGTAAGACAATGGTGCCTACAGTCAGTAATGTGTAGTGAATACAAGACTAAACTAAAATGATGGTACTTGGAAGTAAAACTGGGACAAGATTTCATCTGCTAGTGCAAGTCTTTTCTCTAGGAGATGATGATAAAAAAGCAGGGGGAAATAAAAACTGAAGTTTTTCTTGTTGCTATGGTAGAGTATGAAATTTAGCTTTGTAATTTCACATGGGCCAGAAAAAAGGGCCTTATTTTGCCATGGCTTTATCCACATAAAAAGGAGACTACACTGAATGTAAACACGATACTTTTTTTCCATCTAGAAGTGTGTCCCTGTGGAATTACTCTAGAATAGCGTTGAAGTTCCTGAGGAAAAACCAATGTACTACTGAGACTTTATCTCAACCCACAAAAGAAGGGCTGACAATCCTGAGTTTTGTGTTTTCAGAGGTGTGAGAATAATTTGTGACTGGAAACTTCCATGAAACTTCCATGGTGAACAGTGCTTGGAGAATGTAATACTTCAGTCTTGTTTGCTCCCCAATTGTATGTAAATCTGTTAATGGGCCAAGTTAGATGTTTTGCACTTAAATTACAAGCTAATATTTTTTGAAAAAAAGCAGGGAGTAAGCCTGTAAAGTAGTAAGATGCTAGGCTCTTGTATCAACTCATAAGATCTGGTGATCTGCCACACTGTCAAATTCTTTCAGCAATTCCACAATGAAATACTCTTAAAACTGAGTTTATTTCAGCAGTTTCTCTTAGTGCACGCAGACAATTCTGTATGCAACATAATGAGTATTTATTAAGGGAGAAAGTAAGGCTTGCTCTGTACAGAATATTGCATCTGATATTGTATTATAAGATTAAAAAATCCCAAATTATGTTTATATAATTACATTATATATTATATTTTACATTTTGGTAAGCTTCACACTTTGTTGGAACAATTGAGATTGTGACCAGTTAATCAAAAATGGAAGACTGATCTGTTGCTTCTTTTTGAATGATACATCAATAGGGTCTGTGAGTTGATCTGTTGGAAGTGTTTGGTGCTCTTCTTCACTTTAGTTATTCAAAGTAGAAGCAAAAGGCTGCTCTTTTCCCTCTTTGAAGTAATTCAGTGAAATTTTCTTATTTGAATAAAACCAAGATTCTAAGACACTTATTCTGAAGCCTTCCAGTCAAATGACACCCTAGTACTTGTATAAAATATGAAATAATTCAGAATGAAGTTATAAAATAATGCTATTACTGTTGTGTACAGGCTAATGGTAAACTGTTGCTTGGAGCTTATAGGATAAAGTATAAAGTCGGAAATGTAAAGAGTCTTTTAGAAGAAAATGTATGTCTAAATGTGCTTTAGAATAACATCTGAATGGGATGGTAGAAAAGAAAAAACCCAGCCATCTGTGCATGAAAATACTATGCTACCCAGCATTCTGTCACAGCTTTTTTGTATGCAACAACTGTAAAGAAATAAGGATTGTCTTGTTTGTCTGAGAAAAATATTGTGTTTTAAGTAGGTGCTTATTGTAATGGATGTATATTCTCAAGGAAATGTTAGGGATTTTTATTTTTTTTTTTTTTTTTTATCACTTTTTTTTTTTTTTTTTTTTTATTTTTCCTTTTTTTTTTTTTTTTTTTTTATTTTTCCTTTTTTTTTTTTTTTTTTTTTATTTTTCCTTTTTTTTTTTTTTTTTTTTTCATATAAAGCTTTCCACATGCAAATGTTTGGTCAGGGAGGCCCTCTATATGTAAATAAGACATGCTTATGGCTTGGCTTTTTGAAGGGGAAACAAAGGGCTAAGTGGAAATGCTAATACAGTCATATTTTAATGCTGTCTTTTGTCAAGTTACATTGTTGTGCGCCAAGCATTAAAGCATTACTGCACTCCCTCTTTTGCCCTCACATAATTATACACTTAATTATCTTTGCTGGTTTGTGCATAAAGAGACTTGTAAGATTTCTTAATGGTCATTTATTCAGTGTGTTTTGGACTGTACTGACTCAGTTTGTACAAGGGCTTTGATGGTTTTCTGCATCTCTTATCAGCAGTTTCATAAGAAATTTTCACACGCTTTTGTTTCTTGCTACTTAGTTTTGCTCAGAAAGGTTTTCAATATATGAATGTGTTTTTAAGAAATGTGCAGGTAGAGGCAGCAGAAAGGGATTCTGGGAACATAGAGACATTGTAGGAAAGCTAATTTGATCAAGAAATTACTCAAAATGGAACTAAACTGTGGAAAATCTGAGTAATAGACATTGCAGTTCTAGCTTTGTTCAGTGGAGTGAGAAATTTTTCCCGAAGAGTGGCCCTTAGGTTTGTTGCTAAGGGTAGGCAGACCTCTCCCCACATCCTTCAGGAGATGCTATATTCTTGGAGGAAGTGCCCTTCTCTTTTCCATTGGTGTTATGGATAGACCTGAGCAAACTGGTACCCAAACTCATGATGGCCAGAAGAAGGAAGACTTTTGTACCATTGCATCCTTAGAGCCAGAGCTGCCTGGATGTTGTTCCCCCTACAGGGGCAGGGAGAGAGGAAGAGGTGAAGATTGGAGTACCTGTATCTAAGTAAGGAAGGCCTGGAGGAAGGAACTAAAAATCACAGCGTAGATGAAAATATAGCAATGATGTCTACTTTCATTAAATGAGCAGGTTTTGTGCCAATACCTTCATTTTAGGAGACTCTATTTTTTTTTTTTCAGGTGTTTTTTAAAATCAATTTTTATTTCCTTTTTTAACTTTTGGACAATATATTGTGTTTTTAGAGACCATGGTTAAGGAACTGCAAAGTCCAGATGAGTTTTTAGTTTAATTTTATTGACAGTCCGGTAGAAATCTGCTCGGGTAGTGATAAGAGTTGTTCCTGCAGCAATACTGTTGTCCTCTGAAGGTTGCAATCTCCTTGTATTCCCCTTGTGAAAGCGTAATACCAACTTGTTAAAACAAAATAAGACAAAATTAAAAGAAAATCCTTCCTTTAAAGTGCAGGTATAAGTGGCTGTGTCTATTAAAACTCCAGGCAGTCATGATTTTCTTCATTTTCAATCTGCAGATCCCTTTTTGGAGAAGGGCTCTTCTGACATTGCAGGGGAGGTCCACCAGCTGTTTGACTGACAGGAGCAGTCTGCCTGCCCCTTGGTAGTTTAATTCCTGTCTATACTAGGATAGCTTGCACTTCACTGAGCAGCAGACAGGTCAGGACACTTGGCAGGAGAAGGTTGAGAGACAAAGGCAGCAGGCTGTGGGGAGCTGATTCAACAGTCTGAAACTTTAAAAAAAGGAAAAAAATCATGCAACTTTAAAGCAAAGTTTTTAGCAATGTTCTTGCAATGTTAGTAGACTTGACAAAGTAAGAACGATAAAATGTCCAAACCTGGGAAATCTGCCATCAGCCATGGCTTGGTTCCTGTTGATCTTAAAAGTGCCAAAGAACCTCTACCACACCAAACCGTGATGAAGATATTTAGCATCAGCATCATTGCACAGGGCTTGCCCTTCTGCCGTAGGCGGGTAAGTGTAAAAGTCTTTAAAACCTGCATTTTCATCACTTGGCTTGTAGCTCAGTGCTTTGTCATGGTGCATCCATTCCGTGAGGAAGCACTTTTATCTGTTATTATCTGTTCACTCAGGGTGCCATAAAGGAGCTCTTTGGTAATTTATTTCTTTGATTCTTCTGCTTTAATTTAATTAAAATCTGTATATGTTGTCTTAGCTATTACTCGTTTAAAGGAACATGCCAGGGATTCTTTTATAGCTATAAACCATGTAGGTGAAAACAAATACAGTACAAAATAGGTGCACTCATAAATGTGTTTTGCTGTTATTCAGCCTTTTAGGTGATAAAGATAGTTTGGGATATAATTCACTGAACTTAGTTCTAAATTGTACTAGCACATGTGACTTGTTTGATATTAAATTAGAGAATTTAGTAATGTTAAACTAATAAATATTTAAACATATTTAGTAAGAATTCTTGAAATACAATTTTAATACTTTTGTAACTCAGTAAGGGAGATAACATTTTTTGCTGTTACATAAAATAAAAATAGCATGTTACTATGTGGAGGTTGCGATATAGTTTATATATAGACAATCCTAGCCTGACAAACTATCACGGGTCTTATGCTACAGCTTCAGGAACTATGTGTTTTAAGTGGCTCTTAAAACACATTATATGAGTTTTGGCTTGCTGCTGAATAAATCCTGTTTCTGTTTATTGATACAGGTTTTAAAATCTAGCTCACCTTTTGTAAATATGCTGGCTTTCTTTGAAAGTCAACACTGCTTTTTAGCAAACTTAGTTAAATCACAGACAAAATTTAAATTTGACAAGATCACCCTGGAAGGTTTGATTTCTTCGTACTATGTTGTTTGGAGTATCTTAGAATGTTTCTTATATGTAAAAGGTACATGGCATACATTGAAAGCCAGTGACATAATGTCAATCTGCAACAATGCAAAAGTTAGAACACGTACTGGATTATGTGCGTTTCAGAAAAGTATCTTTTCTGACATTAGATATTATGCATATGTGTTTGCTGAACATGCAATAGGAACATCTCATGATATTGAAAGTGATAAAATAAGTTTCTTTATTTTAATAGTTTTAAATTTTTTTTGGTATGATTTGGGAACTGTGTGCTTGAAAATAAGCACTTGGAATATATTTGGATAGTTTTAGTTCCTTCATCTTGGATAAAGCGTAGTATACAGTGTAGAAGATAAGTTTAGTAGATATACTTCACAAGTCTTTTGGTGGCTATGGTAATATAGTATACTGTTGGAACTTTAATGCTGATGTTATGTGTGTATTTTCTGTAATGAGAAATATGATCACACATTAACTTACCACAAATACAAAAAACCCCCCAAAATCTAAAGCAGTCTTCTCAAGATTTTGCACTGTTCTGAAATGATCAGAATTATGTTATTTATCCTGTCCTACGCCCTGTTTAATCAGTCAGTTTAATGTTTTAGTTCTAGGAGGGTTTAGAAAGCTGTTCAGCATCTACTTTTCTTTTAGCATTAGGACTAAGAAGAACGTTTAGAAATGCTGTAAATGGATGTTTTACCATCTAAGCTATCATCAATCTATTTATCTTGTATTCTGAAACTAACAATTCTCAGTATGATGGCTGCTGATAGTGGAAAATATGAGAGCTCCACCTTTAGTCTCATGCCTTGCAACACTCAAAGCCTGCACGTAACTCCCAACGATTACCATATTGGGTTCCTTCCATGCTAACGCACGGAGGTTGCATACAAGATCTGCATGTAAAAAAAATGCAGAAGTAAAACCCAACCTAATTTTTCGTATCAACAGGTGAGAGAGTCAATACTGCTGTTTTCTAGATTTATTCTTTTATTAAACATAACAAGAACCAAAAAAGTATTTTTATGCAAAATAGGAATTTAGACACAAAGTCTTCACCAATGTGCAATTTTTAGTTTTATTTTTTAAAAATTCTGCTTTTCATCTAGTAAGTAATGCATTGAATTATTTAGTACTTTATGTTCAGAGCTAAGTTTGATGTACTTTAGAATGTGAACTGCCATTTTCTTTCATGTTATTGACTAGGAAATAAATCAATGCCAACTTTTTTCAGGCGACTGTATGATTGGGCCATTCAGACATTGACCTGACTTTAATACTGACCTTCTCCTTGTTTGAACTCTTTTCTTCCCCTCCTTAATTGTACATTAGACCTAACAAAACATCTTTAAAATGTGTAGTGTGATCCTTGAGAGTAAAAATACTTCCGTTATGAGAGCTGACAGTTCATAGCTTCTGCATCCTCTGCATTGGTTATACTGTGCTTCTATCGAGAAGTGCACTATAAATGGTCACAGGACTTAACAGTTTGCCCTTATGCATTTTGTCAGTTTGCTCAAGTAGTTAAAACACTTGTCTGCAATACCACTAATCTGAATCCGGTTAAAAATAGTATTACTTAGCATTCTTTGTGTAGCACTTGAGAAAAATTTTAATGCATAGCTCTATAAGTTACTGTACTTACACAGTAAAAGTATGCATTCCTTCAAAGCTGTCAAGGAAAACAACGATACTGTAGCATCAAATGTAGACCTAGGCGCGGTCATCTTTATCCTTGAACATATCTTTCAAAGGCACTGGAGTAGATTTTGCAGTATAAAGTGAAGAAGCAATGAATACCTTTCAGCTAGTACACACTTTGAGTATCAGATATCATTCAGCTCTTCGTTGCGATGCAACCGCAGCTGATCATTGAACATACAGGACAGTCACGTATGTCACGCATGTTCCAAAATGGAGTGCTGGATTTTGTTTGCCATGGTAAAGACTTTCAGTTGGCAAAAACTTGATCTCTTAATTAACTATGTGATTTTTTACTTTATAATGCTCTTAAACCACTAACAGAAGTATTTTTCCTTCTGAGCTCTTATAATTATCAACTATTTGAAAAGCTATGTTTAAGAAATAGATTTCTTCCCTCTTTAGTTCTCCAAGGCTTCTTTCTCTGAAATTTCTCTTGAATTTTCTTGAAATATCCTCTTGAAGTTTGGTGTATAACAATTTTATCACATTGAATATATCTTTTTAAGAAGTGCTAATAAGCTGGAGAATTTGTGAGCGTGACCTTTTCCCTTGCAGGGTTCCTTCATTTCAAGTGGTTTAAAGTAACACTGAATTGTTATAAAGCAAGGGTTTCAGTGTGCACCCTGTGGTATTCCAAGCTGGAAAAATCAAGGTAGTAAATGTATACATTTTCAGTGCCTGTAGTCTCAGAAACACCAAAGACTGTTATACTGTTCTGTTTTGTGAGAATAGTTTTCCTACATGTGTGCATGTTTCACCCTTAAAATATATTCAACCAAATTTTGGCAATTCAACAGTTTAGTTCATCAATGAAATACTTCCGTCTGTAGGATGTATTTGTATTTAAAGTGAGCACAAGATAAAGCATTTGAAGCATTACTTTATATACCAGCCTGTGTTCTTTGTATATAAGAGCATCCACTGGTTTTATGTGTTTGTTACTACAGTAGAGCACTTGGAATGAGACTCCAGTTCCTTTTCCTTCCTCTCATTGGCAGGTATGCTAATAGTGTATTTAAAATACTGATGTGAGTTATGCATGAACAGCTTCACTTATCTGGACTTGTTTCTTTATTCCTTAATTTCTGTGTTAAAACAATCAAAGCACTCTTTTCATTGTCAGCCAAATCTATGTAAATGTTTGCGCCAGCAGTTCAACCAAGTGTTCTGTCCATTCTGTTTTTCAGGGAAATGTAGTCTTGAATTTTTCTGCAATAAATCATATTTCTTGCTTGAGTGCAGCACTTTATTTCATGGATGACACTAGGATGTTACTTAATGGACAAAAAACTATTTAGCTTTCTCTGGAATGATATATCCTCTCATTTTACACTTCCCTGTTTTGCAGCTGACTTTGGATCAGGTTCTGAGTAATGTAAAACAACACTATAATCTATTTTCCCCTTAAACAAAAAATAATTACTTTTCCTTGGAAATTCTCACCACTTGGTAAGAAGAGACTGACAGAAAAGCATAAAGAAAATATATGTGAAAATGTGCATGTGTGTGTGTGTATATGTATATGTGTACAGTTTTCTAATGTAAAACTAAAGATAGTCTTCAGAGTCTGTCCTAGACAAATCAGAGCACTCCCAAATGCTTGCATCTTCTACAAGAGAATTTTTGGTTCTGGGCTTTGTGGCAGGGAACTTTGCATTATGGCCACTGGTGTTAAGATATCTCTTTGAAAGGCTGTCAGAATTACCTGTCGTTCAAAGCTGATTTAGCCTTTACTTCAATTTCCCTTGTTTTTGTTAGAAAATTTGTCAGAAAAGTACAGATCATGGACTGATCAGTTGATACTTAACAGGAAAGAAAGTTTGTTTTTAATAAAGGAGTTGTGTCCATTGCTCCGGATTTCCAGATATTCACAATAAAGCCAGTCTTTACAGATATTTTACTTTTCATTGTTAAATTCATAATTTATAGTGGGGTTTTTTTTCTTGTTTTCATTATTTTTGGTGTTTCAGTTTTGTAAAATCTTTGGAATGAACCAGTAGTACTTCAGAAGTTCAGCAGAAGGAAGTTAGCTGAAAAGGCAGATGTGTTTGAATGGAAAGAAAGGAATATTGAATATTTACAGAAATGAGCAAGGCTAAGTCTTCTGTAACATTCTGCCTAGAGGGTCATGCCTTTAGAAGATAAATAGTCTTGGATAATGAACTTCTTTTTTTTTCTTTTCTTTTTTACATATATGCAGTGTCTCCACTTTGAATCTGCGTTTCCCATGCCTTTCATCTCCTCTCACAAGGGAAATAAATATTTTTCCTGTGTGAAGTGGTAGCCTTGAAGAAGAAGCAATATGTTACTTATTTGCTCAATATGGAACAGAGAAAGTCTAAAAATTATGTGCTATACCCTTTCCCCCCTTCTTTCTCCAATGTTTTCTTTCATTTTGCTTCAAACCAACTTACTCTGTACTGTACTTGAGAGAGAATAATACAGATTTCACAGAAGTCAAAAGAAGTGTACAGATCCTCAGCTTTCAGGTCAGCTCAAGATGGGGTGGTTCAACCTGGCTCAGCTGAAGTGTCCCATAGTCTCCCAGGCTATGCTCACAAGAAGTCTGCCAAGCCCTACTGAAATTCATATTTTAAACTATGGATACAGTCAGATGTAGACAGTGTTTATGGCTCTGTAGAACTGGATACAGGCAGAAATAGGCTTCTCTCTACCCCTCCGCTTCTCTGGAGTGTTAGAGAAGCTTTGGGCTTAAGATAGCCATTTGTAGGTGGAAGCACTCAGTTTGCTGTTCAAACAGCTGTTCCCTGTATCCCCTGGAAAAAAGCAAATTGGTAGCTAAACTGTGCATATCTAGTCCAGCCTGCTGTACTGGGCCAAAAATAGTTGGACAACTTTGCTTTTTGTTGTTGTTTGGTTGAGGGGTTGATTGTTTGTTTGTTTGTTTTCAAACCTGCACTGCAACACTTGTCATAGCACTCCCAAAGTCTGTTTTTTTAGAATATTCAGGGATCCTCTGTCACCATACTGACTCTTTGAGAAACACATTTAAATTGTTCTACCTGTTCCTGACCAAGATAAAAGCAGCAATCGGAAACTCATTTATATTTAACACTAGCTAAAATGTTTTTCTTTGTGGTTTTGATGCATTTAAAACTTCAATTTCCTCTTGCAATGAGCAATGCTGTCTGTTACAGACTGCAGGAGTGCAGATGTTAAAAGCATGTTATGATGATTCTGCAGTCAGTCACTTCCCTTCAGGAGGTGTCAGAAGAAAGGTTTCCTGGACAATTTTGCTCCTTTGTGCCAAATTATTTAGATGTCTTTAGAAGCCATTATTGTCATGCACTTCTAGCTATTCAAACATGCTGGACTGACTTTGTGAAAGGTCTTTACCTGCTTAAAGTCCATCTGTTTTGTTGTCTCAAACTGTGGAGGTTATAGCATCCAGCAGAAGAGGGAATGGGAGACAACAATGATGCCATAAACTGACCCAGCTGCCTCTTTGCTGATTGATCATGCCAGAGGGGAACTCATGAAATGTGTAATTAAATACTTAATGTATTGCTTTGAAACCTAATTGCGTTAACTATGAATCTTCCTTTTCTCTTTTCGCAGTCCTTTCTATCACTAGGTAAACACTTTTTGTCCTGCAACAAATGGAGGCACTTTAATTTCCTGAACAAATCTTTTTTCAGGTATGGGGGAAGAATCTTTTGTGAGGAAAATATTGCTCTGCTGTGTCATGACTATCCTTAGTACAGGAACACAAAGAGGGCAAATTAATTTTAACTGGCAATTTTTGCTCTGGTATTCTCCAGATTTTGAGTGGAAGTCAAACTGAACTAGAATGACATTCAGACAAGTCATAAGCAGGGTTGTAGCCTTAGCATCTTGCTCTTGATCTCTGCCACTTACCACAACCAGTTGATTGTCATTCCTTATGTGATGAACCCCTTGTGTCAGCTGATTTTGCCAGTTTGAATAGCTCCAGTCCTCAGAGCGACAATCCCATCTCATTCCTAGATTCATTGCTTGGCCTGTGTTTTTCTTTCAAACTCTGTCTGAGTCTCTGGTCTCCTCTGTCTCACTCTCCCTCCACCTTGTTTTGGACTGGTAATTCTGCTTTCTCCCTACAGCTCCTCATTGATATTCACCTTCTGTTAAAAGTGGGCCTCTTTTCTGGAGAACTTATTTACTATGTTTCATGATAATATTGTTTAAAAATATGGTTTTGTGTAGGAACAATACCAGTATCTTTCTAAATGCTGCTCAGGGATTTTATAATGTTACTAGTTTTTTTAAAGGGCAAGAAAAAAGCGCTGGAATTGACATGACTTTTCCCTTTCTTTATTTATTGTTAGTCAAGGAAACCTGTACTTTTGATTTGTTCTGTTCCTTAAAATATGTTTTGAATAACCAGTTTGATTGCAAGGTTTCTTGGTAAGAGGTTTGAGATAGTTGCAGATCATTTGTGTGGTCATGTGTAGTTTGATTGCATTTCAGAAAAACGTCTCTAGTTACTTGCTCCTCATATGGACATGATTTTAATACTAAAATATACAGTCTGTGAAGTAATGATTTTTCTTTAAAAATCAGATAATGGTTACAAACTGTAGTGCATTTTTGATACATTGCAAATATCTATGCTTGTCAAAGAGAAGTACTGGTTATATATATCATATGATAACATTAATGCTGTGCAAGAAAGCAATACAGTAAACCTGTTTTTAGTAACTCTGCTGCTACTGTAACACTTGGAAGTAGTAGGCAAATAAGATTTGTGTGTGTTGTTTTTCATTTGTTTTGTAGATCATATTCTAATATATTGCAGGACAACCAAAGTTCTACTGACCCTAAACTAATTGATAAAGTGAGGGGAGAAGAAGAATAAGTTAAAATACATAAATGATACTACAAGTCTAAATACATTCTTCTATATATGTTCTTCCCTTGTGAATTATCTGTGTCTTTAGCGGTACTTCCTTAACCCAACTTAGTTTATATGTTGTATCAAAGCCACTCATTAGACTTGGTAAATGTTAATGTGTTTAACTTCTTTATGAGCCAGGGAAACTTCTTTTTTTGCAGGAAATAGTATAATAATGTAGCAAAGGTAGTAAAAGTTTTGTGTTATATTTGGTGAAACATGCTTCTTTCTCTCCTGTTTGTCTCAGATGGCTCATTATTTCCGGTAGTTTATGAAGTTTGTGTGTGGTGCATGGCTTTGCATATGTAAGGTAGTAGATGGAATTTTATTTGTAAATTGTGAAAAAGAAGCAACAGATGCACATAGGTAAAAAACTTATTTTAGGAACCTATAACATGCAAACACAAGGAAATTTGAGACCAGATATTTTAATATAAAAAACTTCCTGTGGAATTTCTAAAATTGCATTTTAAAGTTTATAATGTAGCTAGTATATATAATGAAGGTAACCAGTTGCAGCCTACTGATCTTAGATGGGATCTTTCTTCATAATTTAGATGCCCCCATTTATGAATAGAGACATGGGTTTAAAAAACGTAGTTTTATTTGCAAACATTATTATTCATATTATAATAATATTGTATATATAATGTAATAAGTCCAATGTGCTGTATGCAAAACTGGCCCTGCACAGAGAGTTTACTGCTTGTAGAGATAAAAGACAAAATGGGAATAGAAACACGATGTGTTGTTAGCTGCTGGAAAGAGAAAACTGTTCCTTGACTCATAGGCCAGGAACCTGTAGGTGACGCCATACTGGTCTTTTTCTAAGGATACTCTCCCAACAGTATTTTACTTTTTGAAAATCGAAAAAGAATAGCAGAGAAAGTGCTATGAAGGTATTTTTGATATATTTTTAGTGCCCTATTTCTTCCTGCTTATGCTGTGTTTAGGTGCTCACTACTATATTTAAACAGTTAAGATTTTCTTGCTCTAAGACAATGTGCACAGTGCAGTGTTCTGTAAGTACAAATGGCAGTCTCTTCCAAAGCATGCTGCTATTAATAAACCCTAACACAAGATTACTTCTCATGATAACAGCAGCAGCTGGCAAGAATGTTTGCAATTTTAACATATTTACAGCACTGCTACATTCCATCTTGCCTTTCTCCTGTGGTACGTTGTTAGTGAAATTTCAGACTGAATTCTTACCATGAATTTCTTCATGGCCTCACAGTCTTCCCTTCTTTTGCTTTCCCTTCTCCAATCCTGTCTACATACCAAGCTGTTGAACAGGTCCTCTACTGTCTAATGCCTATTCTGTCCACACAGTTTTTATAAAGCATCTCTCTTTTATTTCCTGTCTTTTTACACCCACAGTGTTCCTGTCCTTTGCCTCTCTGCTTATCCTGCAAACAGTTCTGGGAAGTCCTTTCTGCCCACGTGCCACCTTTAAGGAAACAAAGAATTATCTGTAAAGGGCTATGTTTCCTAATAGAACCAGATAAGCCATCATGCTAAAATAATTACGACTTCTACAACATCTATTACTTGGTTTTTAAAATACATGTGTTTAGCTTTAAGTATAATGAATTCAGTATTAAAATACTACATGTCAATCAATTTTGACTTCTTACCCTTGCTTTATTATCTCCAGGCAGATAATAAACTCTCATAGTTGGTACTAATTCTCTTCTCTTGAATAGCATTCAGAATTGATGCTTGTGCACCTTTCTCTTTCGGGAGGAATGTTTTTGTTTTAAACAATAATAAGCTTCTGTTCATTTAATGTTTTAGACGTATGCTTGCCACTTACTTGCAGTTTCCATTCACTGTAATGCAAGAAATAGGTACGGTTATTTAACAGACAAAAACCCTAATAATACAAGTTATAGAAATGAGATGGCATCATCCCTTTAACCTATATCAGGATCTATGCTGTCTGTGCTATTTCTGACTGAGATTTTTCTAATGGTATAAAATTGCTTCTCATAGAAATTGTTAGTTTTCTCATCATGTTTGAAATACCATTATGTGTTGAGGTCACTATGCACGATGAAAATTTGACACTAATTGCAATTAATATCCAGATTTATTAAGGACACATACACAGTAGTGCTTCTTCCCGTTAGAAAGAAAATGGGTTAGAACAGCAGCAGCTAATTTGGTCGGTGCCTAATTAGTATGAATATTACATGGATTAAAATTGCAAAAGTAGAGTCATTTTGGGGGTTTGTTTCCTGATTTTTTTTAAGACACACCATGCCCCTCCCCCATGGATTAGAGAATGTTTGTTGCAATTTTGTTGGAATTACTTCATTTAATTGTCAGATTAATTTGCTGTATGTAAATTTGCTTTAGCTTCTTGTCCACTTCTCTTGTTGCATAAAGAGCTGGTCATTGTGGGGGCAAACTTCAGCAAGTTGTAGCCATTCCCTCCCAGAAGACGAAGAGGAGGCAGCTTGAAGTGCTTGGTTCCAAGCTGTGTGAGTGATTGTGGGTGTCCATGAGATCTGTTGGCACGGCTCAAGTAGCTTTCCAAATGGCCTGCGTCCTGTGCTGCCTTACTGAGAGAAATTTCTTTGGAGCATCTGGTTAAGACGGATCACTTTCTGGCACCACCTCCGTTAATTACATCTGTTCAACCTGTCTGCCTTGGTTTGTCTTGTGCATTCCCATGAAGGGTTGTATCCAGATGCAGCTGTCTTGCAGGCACAGCGCTAAGCCCTGCGCCAGTCTTGAGATTTCTGGGAAGGCATCCAAACTTCTGAGTGGGTGAAGAGGAAATAGTTTCCTGTTCTGAAGTACTGGCCCATTTTAATTTGGGCACACAAGTGAATGTTTTAAATGTCCAGAAATACTGCATATTTGTCAGTTTATTGCCATGTTTAGCAGGTCCAGCTATACTTTTCTTGATTTAGGAAGAGTTCACATCAGAAGTGACCTGTTTTCCTGGTGTGTGGCGAAAGCAAATGCTTGAAGACATCCAAGACATCCTCAGAGAATTAATTAATTCCTGAAAACATGGCAGTGAGGAGAGATGGGTGTGCAAACCTTCATGCCCCCTGCCATAGTTTTCCTCTTTCTCTCTTCCTGATACAGAGGGAAACCTGCAGTAAAAATTCTCACTAGTCGTTGAAGTGTAGAAATATTAAAACCCATAATTTGCACCTCTGGAGTGTCTTACTGACTCAGGTGACCTAATTTATCGAAACAAGTAGCATTGGCAGCTCCTTGCAGTGGACACACAGACCATATGAATTCATAATTGCTGAAAATTTGCAGCTTATTCTTTGGGCTTCGGGAGACAATTTATGCCCCCCTGAGGTTATATATAGTTACCTATATATAATAGGTGCTGCAAGTCTAATAAAACTAATCTTTCAAGAGACATCTGTGTTTATTTGCTCTCAGCATATTCTGTCTTTTGTGTATGTATGTTGATAGAGAAATTGAAATATGTTATTTAATAATTGGCCTTAAGGCCTTGTGTTTTCTCAGTGATTTTAAGATTTGTAATTCAAATGCACTACTTAAGCATGAACAATGTTAGTGAGCACAAAACCTTTAAATTGAACTGTCTTGTCTTTGAAGTGGTAACTAATCTTCGCGATATAAACACAAAAATGTCTGAATTTTTTTTAATGTAGTGTAACAACTGTGTGCATAATATACAGTATTTGTATATTAATGTATTTGTAAGAAGGTAAATAGAATCCTTTTTACAAAGATATTTATATTGACACAAATTAAACGTCAGTGGGGTGAAATGTAAGACAATTATTGAAAAATAAAGAAGTATATTATATAATAGTTTTGAATGTCATTTAAACGATTTTCCACTTCAATTTTCATTTCAGATTGCCTGTATCTCAGAGTTGGTTTTTTTTTGCTTATCCTTCAGAACCATGAAGTCAGGACACTTATCTGAGCATTTTCATGCAAGAAGTTCCTTGCTGTGAGGCAACATGGGACACACGCTCTTTTTTTTGTCCATCTTTTGATCTCTCTTTACTAGGAGTTTTAACTTCTGTACAGAGTTTTAACAAATAGTTCGTGTTTTGATGGTGTGTGAACATATGGGGGATGAATTTGGAGTCTTGAGATTAAACTTGAAAACTTGAAGAATTGCCTTTTTTT